>NIJG01000174.1:0-93130 GCA_002201625.1 Euglossa dilemma
ATTTCGTAAAAGGAATAACTTCATAGCAACCTATAATGTTCACCGACGGTTTGACTCTCTAGCTTAATATTCGTACAGTGAATTATGATGTCTATTTCCGATAGTGTTCAGCGGATTTACACCAGGAGTAGATGATTCGACTCGCGGAATCGCATCACAGGTGAAGCTATTGACATAGCTGCACGACTCACCATGTAGGGGATATTGTTCTTGAACAGTTTACTCCTCGGCATTATAATTAATGCAAGAAATTAAGGGGCACCCTTACTGTAATGTAAAATTATTTTGCTTCCTCTAGGTTATATTCTCGATACAGCTGGCTACCTTCGCGGAATATAAGGCCTTCGCTAAAATGTTTGACTCTCCACCAATACGTATCGTTGGACACCGGTTTCACTCTGCACTTCAAAATCTATAGATTGAAATATGGTGACTAATGCCAATGCTGTACGGCTGGTTTTCTGCGGTTATATCTGCTTTGACTCTCGGAATAACATGAAAGGTGAAGCTATTGACAAGGCCGTTCCACTCTCAATGAAGGTGGCATCGTTCTCCAACGGTTTATCCCTATATCTTCTAGTTTATACATGTAACTAAGATGGCCGTCACTAATGTGTATACTAATTTGCTTCTCCGAGCACGAAGTTATGCTCTCAATGCAGCGGGTTTGCTTCATGGATGGTAAGGCATTTCGAAACAAGTTTGACTCTTTAACGGTACGTAGCGGTCTACAACGGTTTGAATCTGTACATTAAAACTTATACCTTGATATAGGGTGCCTAATGCCAATGCTATACAGCGGACTTACTACAGGAATTCCTGGTTTGACTGTCGCGAACGCCAGATAGGTGAAGCTATCGACATTGCCGTCTGACCATCATGGAGGGTGGTAACGTTCCCAAACGGATTGACACTCGATCGACTTTTTCATATACGAAAGTAAGTTTCCCGTCACTAAATTGAAAACTAATGTGTTTCTCTGAGCACGAATTGTCGCTTTCTATAGAGCGGGTTATGTTCTCGGAAGGTTAGGTGTTCGGTAAAAGGTTTGACTCTATAATAATATGTAACGATCCACAACGGTTTCACTGTGTACTTTAATATTCATATCGTGGATTAAGGTGTGTATTGCCATTACTTCTCAGCGGATTACATCCGGAATACCTGGTATGAATCTCTACATCACAGTATTAGTGTAGCTACTAAACTAGCCGTTCGATTCTAAAGGTATGTGTTAACGTTCTCGAACGGTTTGGCTCTCGATTTTGCAATTCATACACGAACATGACGTGCCGCCTCTAAAATGTATACTAATTTGCTTCCTCAAACACGAATACTCTACTCATACTCTCGATACAGCGTGTCAGCTTCTCGGAAGGTAAGCATTTGTGATAAAGGAATGAATTTATACAAATTTGTATCGTCGTCAAGCAGTTAGGCGCCCTACTTTAATATGCAAACCGTTAAGTAATGTGTCCATTGCCAACAATGATCAGCGGATTTACTACCGGAATACCTGGCTTGACTCTCAGAATCACAGGATAGGTGAACCTCATGACCCAGCTGCGCGACTCTGAAATAAGGTGGTAAGGTTCTCGAACGGTCTGTCCCTCTACCTTCTAATTCATACACGATGATCAAGTGCCTGACAACGAACTGAATACTAATTTGCGACACTGAACACGAAGATATAATCTCGATACAGCGTGTTAACTTCTCGGAAAGTAAGGCCATCTGTAATGAATTTGACTGTTTACACGTATGAAACGTTCTACAACGGTTTGACTTTGTATTGTGATACCTACATCGTAAAATAGGGTGACTAAGGCCAATACCACACTGCGACCTACTCCCAGTGTACCAGGTTTGACTTTCGGGATCACATGGTACATGAAACTATTGACTTTTCCGGTCGACTATCGCTGCATGTGGGAACGATCTCGACCGGTTTGACCATCGATCTTCTAACTCATTGATGAAATTAAGATCGCCGTCACTAAAATGTATGCTAATATGCTTCTCTGAACACGAAATATTACTCTCGATACAGCGGGTTAGCTTCTCGGAAGGTACGGCCTTCGGTGAAAAGTTTGATCCTATACTAGTAGGTAGCGTTCTACAACGGTTTGGCCCAGTACTTTATTATTAATATGGTGAATTCAGATGTTTATTGCCAATTCTGTTCAGCGCATTTACTCCTGGAATACCTGATTTGCATCTTGGTATCACGGGATAGCTGCAGCTATTGACTTACCCGTTCGTCTCTCAGAAAACGTCGTAACATTCTCGAACGGTTTGACACTGGATCATCTAATTCATACATGAATTTATGGTGCACGCCACTGACATGGAGACTAATTTCATTCTCTGAACACGAAGTTGCACCCTCGAAACGGCGAGTTAGCTTCATCGAGTGGGGGGCTATCTGCAAAGTGTTTGACACTGTACCAATATGTATCTTTCTCCCACGGATTGACATTCCGCATTAACATTCAAACCATGAATTAAGGTGCTTATTGCCAATAGTGAACAATGGGTTAACTCCTGATATACCTAGTTTGACTCTTGGAACCACAGGATAGGTGAAGCTATAGAATCAGCCGTTCGACTCTCACTGAAGGTGGCAACGTTCTAGAACGGTTTGGCCCTCAACCGTCTACTTCATACATGTAGTTAAGGTGTCTGTCACTGAAATGCATACAAATTTCTTTCTCCGCAGTCGAAAATATACTCCCGATACAGCGGGGTAGTTTTTCGGAGGATAAGGTATACGGTGAAACGTTTGATTTTACAGAAATTGGTAACGATCTCAAACGGTTTGACGCTCTATTTTAGAATTAAAACCCTGGAATAAGGTGTCCATTGCCAAATTGTTCAAAGGATTTACTCTCGGAATACCTTTCTTGAATATCGGAAACATGGGATAGTTTTCCATCTTGACATAACCGATCGATATTCGACAGAGGTGGAAACGTACCCCAGCGGTGTGGCCCTCGATATATATACTTCGTCCATGAAATTAAGGTGCCCGTCACTAAAGTATTTACCTATTTACTTCTTTGAAAACGAAGTTATACTCTTGATAGTGCGGATTTACTTGTCGAAAGGTAAGGCCATCTGTAAGAAGTTAAATCTATTGGATTAGGTAACATTCTACAGCGGTTTGACTGTGTACTTTAATATTCATACCGTGAATTAATGTGTCCATTGCCACCCCAGTACAGGTCATTTACTCCCGATGTACCTGGTTTGGCTCTCGGTATAGCAGGACAGGCGAAGCTATTGACTTAGACGTTCGGCTCCCAATGAAGATGGGAACGATCTCGAAAGGTATGGCTATCGATCTTCTAATTCATATATGAAAATAGGGTGTACATCTGCTATAATATCTACTAATTGGTTTCTGTTAGCAGTAAGCATGATACTCTCTACAGTGCGTTAGGTTCTAAGAAGGTAATGTACTCGGCAAAATGAATTACTCCATACCAATTGGTATGTATCCTCGACGGATTGGCCTCCTCCATTAATATTCAAACCGTGAATTAAGATGTCTACCGCCAATACTCCTCAGCGGATTGACTCCCGGTTTTCCTCTTCGAATCTCGGAATCACAGGTTAGATGAAACTATTGACGCAGCCGATCGACTATCAAAGAATGCGGTAACGTTCCGGCAAGGATTGACCCACTACCATGCAATACATACATGAAATAAAAGTACCGGCACTAAATAGTATAGAAACGTGTTTCTCTAAACACGAATCTCTGTTCTCGGTACGGCTGGTTAGCTACACGGACGGTAAGACATTCGGAGAAATGTTTGACAATACAGCAATTGTAACGCTAGGTCACTGTGTAACACACTATTTTAATATTCAGTCGGCAAATTAAGATATTTATTCCCAAAACTGTACTGCCCATTTATTCTCGGAACATCCCGATTGGCTTTCTTAATCACAGCATGTAAGAAGTTATTAATTTAGCCGTTTGAATCTCAAGGAAGGTCGTAACTTTCTCGAACGGTTTGACGCTCAATTTTAAAATCAACATCATGAATGTAGTTGACTATTGCCAATACTGTTTAGCAGATTTACTCCAGGAATAACTGGTTTGACTATCGGAATCCCAGAATAGGTGAAGCTACACAGATAGCCATTCGCCTATCAGAAAAGGCGGCAACGTTCTAGAGCGATTTGGCCCTCAATCTTCACTTTGATGCATGAAGTTAAGGTTCCCGTCACCGAAATGAATTATAATTTCGATCTCTGTACACAGAGTAATACTCTCGAAAATGCGGGTTACCTCCGAAAATCTTACCCGCTGTATCGAGAGCATACATTCCAGTGTCTGGTACCTTAATTTGGTGTATGAATTAGAAGATGTAGTATCTAACCTTTCTAGAACGTTACCATCTTCTTGGAGAGAGGACCGGCTGAGCCAATAGCTTCAGCTCTCCTGTGGCTCCGAGAATCAAACTGGTATTCTTGGAGTCAATCCGCAGTACACTATTGGAAACGGGGACATTAATTCACGTTATGGATATTAAAGTAGTAAGTCAAACTGTTGGAGATCATTGCCAAATGTTATAAAGTCAAACTATTTACCGGACACCTGGCCTTCCTAGAGCCTAACCCGCTGTAGCGATAGTCACGCTTAGTGAAGACAGAAACAAATTAGTGGACATTTTAGCAAACTCACAGCAGTTTCATGAATGAAGAGAAAAAATCGGGAGTCAAACCGTTTGAGAAGCGTACCATCTGCTTTAAATTCAAAAGCTTTATCGAAGACATTACCCCCCCCCCTTGTACCGAGAGCATATCTACGTCTTCAGAGAAAGAAATTAGAATTCATTTCCGTGATGGGCACCATCACATCATATATAAATATGAAGACTGAGGACCAAACCGCTCGAGAACGTTGCCACCTTCTGTGAGAGACGGACGGCTAAGTCAATAGCTTCACCTGTCATGCGGTACACAGTCAAACAGGTACTCCGGGAGTGAATCCGCGGAACAGTATTGGCTATAGATACCTTAATTCACGATGTGAACGTTAAAGTAGAGAGTCAAAGCGTTTGAGAGCGTTGCCAATTGGAATAATGTCCAACGTTTTGCCGAAGGCCTTACCTTCCAAGAACTTAACCCGCTACAGCGAGTGTCATGCTCAGTGCTCACGGAAACAAATTATTAGTCATTTGTGCAGACGGAGACCACATTTTCATGAATAAATATAGAAATCGAGAGTCAAACCTTTCGAGAACGGTCCCACCTTCTTTACTGTACGAAGGGCTAAGTCAACAGTTTCACCTATCCTGACATTTCAATAGTCGAACCAGGTATTCCGGGAGTCAATCCGTTGAAGAGTATTGGCAATAATCACCTTACGTATCGATATGAAAATTAATGTAGAGGCTTTAACCGTTGGAGAACATTAGCAATTTCTATATACTCAGCCTCTTTTCAAATTACCTTACCTTCCGTGAACATAACACGCTGCACGCTGTGTGTGCTGCTTAATGTTCAGGGATACAAGTTAATTGTCGTTTTAGCTTACGGAATCTCTATGTTCATGTATGGATAGAGAAATCGACAGTCGAACCGTTCGAAAACGCTACCACATTCTTTGATAACCGAACGGCGAAGTCAAAGCTTCACCCATTCTGTGATTCCTAGGGCTATACAAAGTATCCAGGATTTAATCGGTTGAACAGTATTGGCTACAGCCACCTTAATTAACGGTACTGATATTATGGTACTCAGAAAAACCCATGTAGAACGTTACATATTGGTATATAGTCAAATTTTTTCCAGAAGGCATTACATACCGAGAAGCTAACCGGCTGTATCGACAGTATAACTTCGTGCCCAGAGAAACAAAATTATGTAAATTATAGTGACGGGGAAATTAACTTCATGTATGAATCTGGTGATCGAGTATCAAACGTTCGGGAACGATACCACCATCTTTGAGAGTCGAATGGCGAAGTCTACAGCTTCACCTAGACTTTGATTCCGAGAGTCAAACCAGGCATTCCGGGAGTAAATCCGCTAAACAGGATTGGCATTATACCCTTTAACTCACGGGACGAATATTAAAGTGCAGAATCAAACCGTTGGAGAAAAATACCAATCGCAATAAAGACAAATTTTTACCGGACACATTACGATCCAAGAACATTGCCCGCTGTAGGGAGTGTCTTTCATTCTGTTTACGGAAACAAATAAGTGGTCATTTTAACAGACGCACACTCTAATTTCGTTTATGAATAGGAATATCGAGTGTCAAACGCCACGAGAACGTTATCAGCTTCTTCGAGAGTCGAACGGCTCAGTCAGTAGTTTCAACAGCCCTGTTGCTCCGAGAATCAAACTGGTAATCCTGGAGTAAATCCGCTGAACATCATTGCCAATAGACACCTCAATTGACGGTATGAATAGTAAAGTACACAGCTAAACCGTCGTTGGACGTTTCCTATTCGTATAGAGTCAAACTTTTAACCGAAGGCCTCACCTTCCGACAAACTGTCCCGCTATATAAATGGAACTACTTAGTGTTGAGAGAAGCATGTTAGTGCATATTTTCATATCGGGGTCTTATGAAATCTATCACTAACTATGTAATCAAGAGTATATCATTGTACCCAGAGGAAGAAATTTGTTCTCATCTTAGTGACGGGCACCATTATCTCATGTTTGAATTGGAAGATCGGGAGGCAAGCAGTCCCAGAACATTATCAGCATCTTTGTGAGTCGCACAGCTGTGTAACTAGCAGTGCCTCTCCAGTGATTCCGAGAGTCAAACCAGGTATACCGGAAATAAATACGCTGAACAATATTACCAAGGGACATGTCAATTCATGGTACGATTTTTAATGTTGAGAACCTGACCCTTCCTAAATGATTTCACTTGCAATGGAGTTGAACGAATGGAGTACGTATACAGACAATCATACAAAATAACAGTGACACTAACAACATATTGCCATAAACGGCCATTCAACTAATTCCAGTGACACTGTTACTTAGAAATACAATTTTGTAAACTAAAAATTAAAAATTTTGTGAAAAATCGAACATATCAGAACAGTAAACTACGGTATGTATAAATAAATGGAAGACTGGGAAGGCATGCATACGATACACAAACAATGTTAATGAAAGTAGCAAAGATCATCCAATAGTATCGCTCCCATATGCCGTGCGGAACAACTAGGCATCACCAGTCGTGTTGCTCCCGCATCGTGGGAACATGTACAGCAAGTACATAAAATTACAAGCTTAGCATATTTTCACAAACGTATAGTCAACCAATTCCAAAGTCACTTTTACTAAGAAATGCCGTTCTTGAAATTAAAAATTCGAAATATTGAAAAAAGACGAAAGTCTGATGACAGAAAATTACAGTATGAATTAATAAATGGAAGACTCGAATAAAATAAATGTGGTTCAAAATCAAGGTTAAAGAAGTTAACGACGACCAGCCAGTAGTGCCGCTTTGACCTACCGCGCTATTTCGAGAACACGCTCTCGAGTCGCTGCGGCAGCGTGGGAACCAATGATGGCATCCACATAAAATAACAACAAGTTTATCAAAATATAGTCATAATCGTAAACTGATCCAATTCAAAAGGCACTTTTATTAAGAAATGCAATTTTTTAAACTAGAAACTGGAGATTATGAAAAAATCGAAAATATCATTACATGCATATCATAGCATGAATAAGTGGCCAACTGGGAAAAAATGCATGCGGTATATAGTCAAGGTTAATGAAATTAACGAATGCCATCTGGTAGTGCCGCTCCGATCTGCCGTGAGCAACTGCATGACCTCGCCAGTCGTGTCGCCCCGGTAGAGATGGTACGTATAGACACAAGCATATAAACCAACAGCAAGCTCAGAAAAATATTGTCGTAAACGTATACTCAATAAATTTCAGTGGCACTTTTACTATGAAATACAATTTTTGATATAAGAGATACGAAATTTTGAAAAGAATCGAAAGTGTCATAACAGTAAACTAGAATATGTATAAATAAATGAAAGACTGGGGAAAAATGCGTACGGTGCAAGATCAAGGTCAAAGAAGTTGATGAAGACGAGACATTATTGCCTCTCCGAAATACCGTACGCATCCACAAGACCTGGCCAGACGCGTCGCTCCGGCAGCAAAGGGACGTATAAAGACAGGCATATAAAATAACATCAAGGTTAGTAAAATATTGACCTATCCGTAAATACCACTAACTCCAGAGTCACTTCCCCTAAAAAGTACATGTTTTGAATATAAATATTCGATATTTTGAAAAACATTAAAAATATCGTAACAGTTAATTACAGTATGTATATTAAAATTGGATACTAGGTACAAATGCATACTACATAATATCATGGTCAATAAAATTAACGAAGACCATCGAGTAATGCCACTCTGTCTTGCTGTACGGAACTACAAGACCTCACCAGACGCGTCGCTTAGGAATCGTGGATACGTGTACAGACTATGATATAAAATAACAACTTGATTATCAAAATATTGTCGCAAACTCGAATTCAACAAGTCACAGAGACACTTTTACTTAGAACTACTTTTCCCTAAAGTACAAATTGATAATTCTGAAGAAAATAAACGAAAATATTAGAACAGTAAATTACAGAATGTATAACTAAATGGAAAACTGGAACAAATGCATACGCCACCAAATCAAGGTCACAGAAATTAACGAAGTCCAGACAATAGCACCGCTACGATATGCCGTAGCAACTACAAGTCTTCACCAGTCGTGATACTTAGGAATCGTCGGTACGTGTGTGGACCATCATATAAATTAATAATAAGTTTACAAAATATTGTCATAAACGTAAGCTCAACTAATTCCTAAGACACTTTTACAACGAAATAGAATTTTTGAAATTAAAAATAGGAAGTTTAGAACAATATCGAAAATGTCATAACAGTAAATAGCAGTATGTACATATAAATCGCAGACTGGGATCAAAATGCATACGGTCTAATATCAAGGTTAAAGAAGGTAACGAAAACCAGCCAATATTGAAGCTCAGACCTGCCGTACGCAACTGCAACACCTCGCTAGACGTGTCGCTCTGGCAGCGTGGGTACGTATATAGACAAGCACATAAAATAACAAGAATGTTAGAAAAATATTGACATAATCGTAATCTCAACTAATTCCAAAGGAACTTTCACTAGGGAATATAATTTTTTAAACGGTAGATTGGAAATTATGAAATATGTAACAGTAAATTACTGTACTTTTATATAAATAGAAGACTGGGTAAAAATGCATTCGGTACAAAATCAAGGTTAAAGAAGTTAACGAAGACCAGGCAGTATTGCCGCTCCGACCTGCCGTTCGCAGCAACAAGACATCGACTTTCGTGTCGCTCCGCCAGCGTGTGAACGTATGCGGAGATACGTATGAAATAGCAGCAAGCTTAACAAAATCATTGTCATAAACGTAAACTGAACTAATTCAATAGGCACTATTACCAGAATGTTCATTTTATGAGACTAAAAATTCGTATTTCGAATATAATCGAAAATACCGTATCAGTAAAATAGAGTATGTATAAATAAATAGAACATTAGGAAAAAATGCATACGGAAATAAGTTTAGTTTAAAGATTTTAACATAGACTATCCAGTGCCTCTCCGTTTTGCTGTACGCAACAAGGCATCGCCGGTCTTGTCGCTCCTACAGCGTAGGTACGCATACAGAGCATCATATAATACAACTAACTTATCAAAATACTTTCATATTCATACACTCAAATAATTCAAAATACACTTTTCATAAAATATACAATTTCTGAAAGTAAAAATTTGGAATTATGAAAAAAAAATCGAAAATATCATACTTGTAAATTAGAGTAACCAATTTTACGGTTAACGAAGCTAATGAAGACCATACAGCAGTATCGCTCCGATATACCGAACGCAACTGCAGGACCACTCCAATCGTGTCGCTCGGGTAGCGTAGATACGTATACACGCAACCATATAATATGACAAGGAATTTAACAAAACATTGTCATAAATATGCACTCAATTATTCCAAATGGCACTTTTCATAAAAAAATTAAAGTTTTTAAATTATGAATGGAATATTTTGAAAAGAATCGAAAATATCATATGAGGAAGTTGCACCTTAATTTCGTGTATGAATGAGGAGATTGAGAGACAATCCGTGTGAGAGCGATTCCATCATTCTTTGGATTTCAACGGCTAAGTCAACAGATCCACCAATGCAGATATTGCGAGAGTCAAATCAGGTATTACCGGAACCAATCCGCTTTACAGTATTGGCAATACGCAGCCCCGTCCACGGAGTAAATATTAACATACAGAGTCAAACCGTTGTAGCACGATACATATGGGTATAGTGTCAAATTTGTTATCGAAGTTCTCACTTTCCGAGAAGATAACCCGCCGTATGTTGAGTATAAGTTCGTGTTCACAGAAGCTAAATGGTATCCAATTTAGTGGCGGGTCTCTTAATTTCATCTATGAATCAGAATATCGAGAGTCAAACCTTTCGAGACCGATACCACCTTCTGTGAGAGACGGACGGCTAAGTCAATAGCTTCACATATCCAGCAGTTCTGAGAGTCGAACCATGTGTTTCCAGAGTAAATGAGTTGATCAGTATTAGCAAAGGACAGCTTAATTTAAGGTATGAATATTAAAGTACAGTGTGAGACCGTTGTAGAACGTTACCTATTCGTATAGATTCAAACCTATACTGCAGGCCTTACCTTCCGATTAACCTAACCTGCTCTCGGGATTGTCGTGCCTAGTGTCCACGGAAACAAATTAGTAGTCATTTTAGTCACTAAAGTGTATACTAATTCGTTTCTCCGAACACGAAGTTATACACTGCATGCTGCAGGTTACTTTCCCGGAAGGTATGGTGTCCAGCAAAGAGTATGACGCTAAACCAATTGGTAAGGTTCTCAAACAGTTTGACACACACGGTTTGACAGACACACACTACTTTAATATTCCAAATGTGAAATATGGTGTCCAAAGCCCACACTGTGCAGCGGATTTGCTCCTCAAATACCTGGTGTGACTCTCGGAATCACAGGATAGATGAAGCTATTTCCTTGGATGCGCGACTCTCAAAGAAGGTGGTAATGTTCTCCAACTCATTGGCTCTCGACGTTAATAGTTATACCCACAAATGTTGTGTCCGTCCGCTAAAATGCCTACTAATTCGTTTCCGTGATCATCAAGCAGCTCACTCGCTACAGCGGGTTAGGATTTTCGAAATCAACGTATTCTGTAAAAGGGATGACTTTATACGAATTGGTAATATTCTCCGACGGTTTGACTCCCGACATTAATATTCACGCCATGAGTTTATGTGTGAATTGGCAACACTCTTCAACGGATTTACATCCCTGATTACCACATTTGACATTCGAAATCATAAGATAGGTGAACCTATTTACTTAACCATTCGATTCTGAAAGACGGTTGCATCATTCTCGAACGGTTTGACCATAGATCTTATAAATCATACACGAAATAAAGGTGCCGTCACTAAAATGTATACTATTTTGTTTCTCTACACACGGAGTTATACTCTCGATACGGCGGGTTAGCTTCTCGGACGGTAACGCTTTCGGCAAGACGTTGGTCAGTATAGAAATTGGTAATGTTCTCAAACAGTTCGACGCTCCGCTTTAACACTCATACCGAGAATTGGAATGTCTATTGCTAATACTGTTCAGCCGATTTACTCCCGGAGTTCCTTGTTTGACTCTGGGAATCAGAGGATAGCTGTAGATATAAACATAGCCGTTCGTGTCAGAAAGAAGACGGTACCGTTCTCGACGGTTTGATACTCGATCTTCTCATTCATACGTGAAATCATGTTGCGTGATACTAAAATTAATACCAATTTGATTCCCTTAACACGCAGTTATGCTGACGTTACAGCAGGTTAGGCTTCTCGAAAGGTAAGGCCTTCGGCAAAAGACTTGAATTCATACGAGTGGTTAGCATTCAATAACAGTTTGACGCACTGTTTTAATATTCAAACCATAAATTACGGTGTTTGTTGCCAATAGAGTGCAGGGGCCTTACTCCTGGAATACCCGGTTTGACTCTAGGAATCACAGGACAGGTGCAGCTACTGTCTTCATCGTTCGTATATAGAAGAAGGTGGAAAGGTTCTCGAGCGATTTGATCCTCTTTCTTCCGTTTAATACAAGAAATTGAGGTGCCCGTCACTAAAATGCATACTTACTTGCTTCTCTAACCCCGAAGTTATACGCTGGACAGATAGGGTTAGCTTCTCGGAAGTTATCGCCTTTGGTAAGGATATTGACTCCACACCACAGGCAACGTGCGGCAATGGTTCGACTCAGTACCATAATATTTATACCGTGAAGGATGCTGCCTAATGCCAACAGTGTGCAGCAGATATATTCCCGGAATAGATGGTATGACTCTCGGAATCAATAGGATAGGTGAAGCAGCAGAGCGATTCTCAAAGAAAGTGGTAACGTTCCCGAAGTGTTAGACCATCAGTTTTCTGATTCATACATGAAAGGAATGTGTCCGCCTGCTAAAACATCTACGAATTCGCTTCCGTGAGCACTGAGCTAGACGCCCGCTGCAGCGGGTTATGTTCTTGGAAGGTAAGGTGTTTGGCAAAATTTGACACTATAACTGTAGGGAAAGGTCTACAAAGATACGACGCCCTGCTTCATTTTTCAGACTGTGAATTATCGTGTCCATTGGTTACATTGTACTGTGGATAGACTCCCGGAGAACATGGTCTAACCCTCGTAATCACAGCACAGGTGTAGTTAATGATTTAGCTCTGCGATACTCGAAGAAGGTGGTAACATTCTCGATCGGTCTAACAATCGATTTTTCTCATTTATACATGAAATTAAGGTGCCCGCCACTAAAACGTATACTAATTTGCGTCTGTGGGCACGAAGATATGCTGTCGATATTGCGGGGTAACTTCTCCGAAGGTATGGCTATGGGTAAAAAGTTTGACTCTATAGGAATTGAAACAACGGTTTGACGCTCTGCTTTACGATTGAAACCGTGAATTAATGAGTCGGCTTCCAATACTTTTCAGCGCATTTTCTCCCGGTATAGGTCTGATTTCGGATCCAAGGATAGGTGAAGCCATTGACTTAGCCGTTCGAATCTCAAATACGGTGGTAACGTTCTCGAACGGTTTCACCACCGATTTTCTAATTCAAGCATGAAATTAAAGTGCCCGTCACTATAACGTATACTAATATGCTTCTCGGAACACGAATTTATACTCTCGATAAAGCGGGTAACCTACTCAGTAGGTAAGGTCATCGGTAAAAGTTAGACTTTATTGCAATAGGTAACGAACTACAACGGTTTCACTGTGTCCATTAATATTTATACCTTGAATTAGCGTGCCTAGTGCCAATACCGCTCAGCGGAATTACTGCCGAGGTACCTCATTTGACTCTGGGAATCACAGGAATGGTGTAGCTATTGACTTAGCCGTTCGGCTCCCAAAGAAGGTGGTTACGATCTTGAACAGTTCCATCCTGGTCCTTCTAATACGTCCATGATATGATGGTCCCCGTCACTAAAATACGTACTAACTTGCTTCTCTGAACACGATGTTATTGTCTCGATGCTGTGTTAGCTTCTCGGAAGGTAGGCCCTCGGTAGAGGGATAGACTGTATATCAACTCGGAACTCTCTACAACGGTCTGACTGTGACAATATTATTTATGCTGTGAAATATGGAGTCTAATGCCATATACTGCGCAGCCAATTTACTCGAAGTACCTGGTTCGACTCTGGGAATCACAGGATAGATGAAGCTATTGACTGAGGCATTAGACTCTCAAAGAAGATGTTATCGTTCTCGAATGATTTGACCCTCGATCTTTGTATACGTACTTGAAAGTAGGGTTCGTGTCACTAGAGTTAATACTGATTTGCTTCTTTGGTAACGGAGTTACGCTCACGATGAGCAGGTTAGTCTTCTATGAAGGTAAGGCCTTCGCTACTAAGTATGACAATATACAAATTTGTAACGTTCTCATGCTTACTGTCACTGAAATTTAAAATGCAATTCGGGAATTTCGATGTCTATTGTCAATACTGTTGAGCGGATTTACTGCCGGATTTCCCAGTTTGACTCTCGGAACCACAGGATTGATGATGCTATTGACTTCGCTGTGCGATTCTCAAAGAAAATGTAATCGTTCCCGAAGGATTTGGCCCTCGACCTCCTAATTCATACATGAAATTAAGGTGCCCGTCACAAAAAAGGATACTAATGTGTTTCCCTGAACAAGCAGTTATGCTCACGTTACAGCGGGATAGCATCTCGGAAGGTAAGGCCTTCGGTAAAGAGTTTGATTTTATACCAATTGGTAACGCTCTCATACGGTTTGACGCTCTACTTTAATATTCATACGGTGAATCAAGGCGTCTGTTGCCAACGCTGTTCAGCCGATTTACTCCCAGAATACCTGGTTTTTCTCACGAAATCGCATGATAGATGAAGCTACCGACGTAGCCGTTTGTCTCACGGAGAAAGTAGCAACGTTCTCGAGCGGTTTGACACTCGATCTTCTGTTTTATACATGAATATAGGGCTTTAGTACGCTAAAACGTCAGCTAACTTGTATCAGTGAACATTAAGAAACACACATGGTACAGCGTGCTAGCTCCTAGGAATTTGAGGTAATTGGTAATGAGGCTGAGTTTATCGCAATTGCTAATGTTCTCCAACGGTTCAAGCCTGTACATTCATTTTCATGCCGCGAGATAAGGTGTTCAATGCTCATACATTTCATCGTATTGACTCCCGGAATTCCTGGTTTGACTATCAAAATATCAGGATAGGTGAAGCTATTGACGTAACCGTTCGTCTCAAACAGAAGGTGGCAACTTTCTTGAGCGGTTTGACACTCGAACTTCTGTTTTATACATGAAATTAAGTTGATCGTCATTAAAATGTATGCAAATTCGTTCCATTGAACTCACTGCAAATACTCTCTTTACAGCGGGCTAGGTTTTCGGAGGGTAAGGACTTTAGTGTAGCGTTTGACTCTGAACGAATTAGCGATGTTCCTCAATTGTAAGCCGTCGATCGTCTAATTCAGACATGAAATTAAGGTGGACGTCACTAAAATGTATTCTAATAATAATGAAAGTAAAGCTAAATGTATACTAACTCTCGATGCAGCGGGTTAGGTTCTTGGAGGGTAGGGTCTTTGGTAAAACTTTTGACATTATACCAATAGGAAACGATCAACAAGGGGTAGACTCTGTACCCTAATATTCAAACCGTGAATTAAGGTGTCCACTGGAAATAGTGTACAGTTTATTGACTGTCCGAATACCTTGTGTGACTTTCGGAATCATAGGACAGGAGAACCTACTGACTTATCCTTTCGACTATCAAAGATGGCGGAAAAGTTCTCGAAAGTATTGACACTCGATATTCCAATTCATAGATGAAATTAAGGTAGACGTCACTATAATGTTTACTAATTTGATCCTCTGAACACGAAGATATATCCTCGAAGTGGCGGGTTAGCTATTCTGAAGGTAAGGATATCTGCAAGATGCTTAACTCTATTCGAATAAGTAACGTTCTACAATGGGCTGATGGTATGACTCAATACTCAGACCGTGAAATAATGTATCTATTACCAATACTGCACAGGGCATTTACTCCGGGTATATCTCGTTTGCCTTATGTAATCATAGGATATACGCAGCTATTGACTTACCGTTTCGAATCTCAAAGAAGATGGTATCTTTCTCGGACGGGTTGACCCTCGATATTTTAATTCATGCATAAAATTAAGGTATCGCTACTAAAATGCCTACTACTTTCATTCCCTGAACACGAAGTTGTTCTCTCGATCAAGCGGGAGAGGTTCGCGGATGGTAAGGCGTTCGGTAAATCCTTTGACTTTATAGATATTGCTCACGTTCTCAAACGGTATGACGCTCTATTATAATATTCAATCCGAGCAGTAGGGTGTCTATTCCCAACACTGTTCAGCGGATTAGCTCCTGAAATGATTGGTTTGAATCGCGGAATTACGGTATAGGTGAAGCTATTGACTTATCCGTTCGGCATTCAAAATGGGTGGTAACGTTCCCAAACTGACTGACCCTCGATGTTCTGAATCATACCTGAAACGAAGGTGCCCGTAATTAAAGTGTACATGAATTTTCATCTCCGAACACAAAGTTTTACTCTCGATACAGCTGGCTATCTTCTCGGTACGAAAGGCCTTCGGTAAAAGTTTGAATCTGCATATAGAAGTATCACAAAACAATGTACTGACTCTGCATTTTAATATTAGTACCGTGAAATAGGGACTCTGACGCCAATACTGTAGAGCGGATTTACTCCCAGAATACCTGCTTTGTCCTTCGGAATCACTGGATGGGGAAGCTATAGTCTTAGCCCCTCGACACTCGAAAATGGTGGTTACGTTCTCGCACTGTTTCACCCTCGATCTTCGAATTCATACATGTATTTAAGATGCCGTCACTAAAAGGTATTCTAATGTGTTTCGATAAACACGAAGTTATACTTTCGATGCAGCGGCGTACTTTCCTGAAAGGTAAGGCCTTCGGTAAAAAGATTGACTCTATACCAATTGGTATTGATCTCCTGCAGATGTTCTTCCTACATTAATGTTCAAACCGTGAATTATTCTATCAATTGCCTATATAATTCAGCGGATTTTCTCCAGTAATGACTGGTTTTACTCTCGGTATAATATGGTAACTGATGCTGTTGACTTAGCCGTTATACACTCAAGGACGTTGGTAATGTTCTCGAACGGTTTGACACTCGATCTAATAATTCCTACCTTAAACTAATATGCCCGTGGCTAAAATGTATACTAGTTTGCTTCCCTGAATACGAAGATGTACTCTCTATACAGAAGGATGGCTTCTCGGAATTTAAGGCCTTCGGTTAAAAGTTTGACTGAATAACAATCGGTAATGTTCTCCGACGGTTTAACTCTCTCCTTTAATGACCAAACCGTGAATTGAGGGTTCCATTGTCGCTACATTTAAGCAGATATACTCCCGGACTGACTGGATTCACTTTCGGAGTAACAGCTCCCAAGGAAGGCGGCATCGTTCTCCAACGGTTTGAGTATCGATTTTGATATTCATGAATGAAAATGTGCTGTGCGATAGAAAAAATGTCTACTAATTTGTTTCCGTGAACAATAACAATAAGACACTCGCTACAGCAGGTTAGGTTCTCTCAAGGTAAGGTCTTCAGTAAAACGTTTGACTTCATACCAATTCGTAATCTTCTAGCACGGATTGACTCTTTACTTTAATATTCAATCCATGAATGAAAGGGTCTATGACAAAACTCTTCAGCGGACTTTCTCCCGGAATGGCTCCTTTGAATCTCCGAACTACGAGATAGGTGAAGCTATTGACTTAGCCATTCATCTCTCACAGAAGGTGGTTACGTTCTCGATAGGTTTGACCCGTGAACTTTTAATTCATACCTGAAGTTCTGGTGCCCGTCACTGAAATGGAGACTAAATTGTTTCCCTGATCACGAGTTTATACTTCGGAGACAGCGGATAAGTTTGACGGAGGGTATGGTCTTCAGTAAAGCGTTTGACTTTATACGACTTGGTAACGAAATCAAACGATTTCACGCTCTACTTTACTATTCAAACTGCGAATTAAGGCGTCCATTGCCTGTAGTGAACAGCGGATTAACTTTCGGAATACCTGGTTTGACCATAGGAATAGAAGGATACGTGATGCTATTGACTTAGCCGTTCGACTCTCAAAGTAGGTGGGATCGATCTCGAAAGATATGATGCACGATCTGCTAATTCATGCATGAATGTAAGGTGGCCGTCACGAAAATGTATACCAATAATAATAAATGTAAATGTAAGTGTGTACTTACTCTCGATGCAACAGGTTAGGGTCTTGGAGGATGAGACCTTCGGCAAAACATTTGACATTATATCATCTGGAAACTATCTCAACAGATATCACCCTCTACTTTAATATTGAATCCGTGAATTAAGGTGTCTATTGCCAACAATGTAGAGTAGATTAACTCACGATATACCTAGTGTGACTCTCGGAACCACAGGATAGGTGACGCTATTGACATAGCTGGGCGTTTTTAGGAAATGGTGGAAACTTTCACAGACCGTATGACCCTCGATCATCTTATTCATACATGAAACTAAGGTGCTCGCTATTAAATTGTATTCTAATTTGTTCCTCTGAACAGGATGTTATACTCTCGATGCAGCGGGTTATGCTTCCCGTTAGGTGAGACCGTCGGTAGAAGGTTTGTCTTTATACAAATTGTTTACTTGCTACAACAGTCTGACACTGTACCTTAATATTCATGAAGTGAATTAATGTGCCCATTGCCAATACCGTTCAGCGGATTTACTACCGGAATACCTGGTGTGACTCTCCGAATCGGTGG
Source organism: Euglossa dilemma (assembly GCA_002201625.1). Classification (NCBI taxonomy): domain Eukaryota; kingdom Metazoa; phylum Arthropoda; class Insecta; order Hymenoptera; family Apidae; genus Euglossa; species Euglossa dilemma. Next base: position 18,503 of record NIJG01000174.1, read on the forward strand.
ATGGGTGAAGCTATGGACTCATCCGTTCCCCTCTCAAAGAAGGTGGTAACGATCTCGAACGGTCTGACACTCGATCTTGTATATTATATTTGAAAACAAGGTGTGCCTCTGCTATAATGGTTACTAATTTGTTTTCGTAAGCATTATGAAAGACTTTTGCTACAGCGTGTTTGGATCTCACACGGTAAGGTATTCTGTAAAGAAGTATGAAATTATATGCATTTCCATTTTTCTCCCACGGTTTGACACACTACTTTAATATTCAAAATCTGAATAAAGGTGTCCATGCCAATACTTTTCAGCGGATTAACTCGCTGATTACCTGGTTAGTCTCTGAGTATCACAGGATACGTGAAGCTATTGACTTAGGCGTTCGACTCTCAAAGAAGGTGGTATCGTTCTGAAACAGTCTGGCCATCGATATTCCAATTCATACATGAATATAATGAACCGTCAATATGCTGTATTCTCATGTAGTTCCTTAGACACGAAGTTATTCTATCTATACGGCGACTTAGATTTTCGGGCGGTAAGACTTTCGGTATTACGTATGACTTTATAGAAGCAGGTAACGTTCTCAAAGGTTTTGACGCTCTACCTTAAGATTCAAACAGCGAAATAAGGAGTCTGGTGCAAAGACTATTCAGCGGATTTAATCCAGGAATGCCAGATTTGACTCTTGCAATCATAGGATAGGTGTAGCTATTGACTTAGCCGTTCGAATCTGAAAGATGGTGGTAATTTTCTCGAACTGTTTGACCCTCGATCTTCATACTCATACATGAAGTTAAGGTGGCTGTCATTAAAATGTGTACTAATTGTTTCTCCGAACACTAGATTATACTCTTGATACAGCTGGTTAGATTCTGGTTCGGTAAGATCTTCTCTAAAGGGTTTGACTTTGTACCGATATGTAACGTTGTGCTACAGTTTGACGCTTTACGTTTATAATCAAACGGCGGAAGTCAACCTGCTGTACAGTATTGGCAATAGTCACCTTAATTCACGGTATGAATATTAAAGTAGTAGATCAATCCGTCGGAGAGCATTACGAATTGGTATACAGTCATTCCATTTGCCGAATACATTACCGTTCTAGAATCTAACACGCTGCAGCGAGTGTCATGCTTAGTGCTTCAGGAAACGAATGAGTGGACAGTATACAGAAGCACACCATATTTTTATATATTTATTAAAGGATCGTTTGTCAAACCGTTCGGTATCGTTACCATATTCTTTGAGAGTCGAACGGATGATTCAATAGCTTCACCTATCCTGTTATTCCGAGAGTCGAACCATGTATTCCGGGTGTAAATGCACTGTACAGTACTGGAAATGGACACACGAATTATCGGACTGAATATAAAGTAGAACGTCAATCCCTTAGAGAATGTTTCTACTTGTCATAAAGTCGAAAGTTTTACAGAAGGCCTTACCCTCCGAGAGTCTAACCCCCTGTATCGATAGTATAACACCGTATCCAGGGATTTTCATTAGCATATATGTTAATGATTGGCATCATAATTTCATGTATGAATTAGTGGATACAGTGTCACACCATTTCAGAGCGATTCAACCTTCTCGGAGGAACGCACATCTATGTCAATTTCACCACGAACCCTGTGATTGCGAGAGTCAAAACTGGTATTCCCAGACTAAATCCACTGAACAGCATTGGCAATAGACACGTTATTGCGCGGTATCTATGTGAAAGTAGAGTGTGAAACCGTTGTAGAACGTCACCTATTCCTATAAGACCACACTTTTTCCCGAGGGCCTTACCTTCCGGGAACATAACCCGCTGTGTCTATTGAATGACTACGTGTTCAGAGATGCTAAATAGTATTGACTTGACTGACAGCCACCTTAATTTCATGCATGAATTAGAAGGTCGAGAGCCAAACCGATCGAGAACGTTACCAGCGTCTTTCACGGTCGATCGCCTAAGTCAATAGTTTCACCAATCTTGTGACACCGAGAGCCAAAGCAGATATTCCGGAAGTAAATAGGCTACACAGTGTTAACAATAGACGACCCAATTCGCCGTATGAATATTATAATGGAGGCTAAAACCGTTGTAGAACGCTACCTATTTGTATAGGGGCATCCTTTTTCCCAAAGGCCGTACCACCCGAGTAGCTAACCCGCTGCATCGATAGTTTAGCTTTGGGTTCATAGAAGCAAATTAGTATATATTTTAGTGACGGGCAGCATAATTACATGTATCAATTAGAAGGTCGAGAGGGAAATCTTTCAAGAATGTTACCACCTGCATTGGGTATCGCACATCCAAGACAATAGCTTCACCTATCCTGTGATTCCAAGAGTCATACCAGGTATTTGAGGAGTAAATCCGCAGATCAGTATTGGGAATAATCACCATAATTTACGATTTGAATACTAAAATAGAGCCGCATCCCGTTAGGAAACGTTACCAATTGCTATAAAGTCAAACGTCTTTCAGAAAGCCATACCTTGCGAAAAGATAACCCCCAGTATCGAGAGTACAACTTCGTTTTCAAAGAAGCAAATTAGTACACATTTTAGTGACGGGCACATTAAATTCACGTACGAAATACAACGATGGATGGTCAAACCGTCGGCGAACATTACCAACTCGTAGTAAGACATTCTTTTTACCGAATAGCTTACCTTCCGAGAAACTAACCCGCTGTAGCGTGTGCCTTGCTTAATGTCATGGAAACCAGTTAGTAGACATTATGGCAGAAGCACACCTTAATTTCAAATATGCATTAGAAGATAGAGTGTAAAACCATTCGATATCGTTACCACATTCTTTGAAAGTCGAAGGGCTGTGCCAATAGGTTCAAATGTAGTTGTGATTCCGTGAATCTAGCCTCGCATTCCAGGAGTAACTCCGCTGAATATTATTGCCAATAGACATCTTAATTAACTGCATGAATATTAAAGTAGAGTGTCAAACCGTTGGGGAAAATTACCAATTCGTATTAAGGTCATCAATTTTACACAATACCCTTCTTTTCGAGAACCCAACCGGCTGTAACGATTGCCATGCTTAGTTTTCAGAGGAACAAACGAGTAGAAATTTTAGAAGACGGACACGTTATTTTCATGCATGAATAGCAAAATGGAGAGTCACTCTGTTTGAGGACGATACCAATGGGAATAAAGTCAAACGTTTTACTGAATCCCTTACTCTCCGAAAGCCTATCGCATTTTATCGAGAGAATGACTTCGCGTTCAGAGAAACAAATTACTGTACAATTTAGTGACGGCCACCTTAAATTCATCTATGAATAAAAGACCGAGGGTCAAACCATTCGAGAACGTTACGAACTTGTTTCAGAGTCGACCGTATAGGTCAGTAGTTTCATGCATCCTGTGATCCCGAAAGTCAAACTGGGTATTCCGGGAGTTGGTCCGCTGTACAGTATTGGACTTATACACCCAATTGCACGTCAGAAATATTAAAGTACAGATTCAAACCGTCGTAGATCGATACGTATTGGTATAGTGTCAATCACTTCACACAGAACTTTGCCTTCGAGCAGATAACCCGCTGTTTCCAGAGTAGAATATCGTGATCGGAGAAGCTTCACCTACCCTGTATTTCGAAGAGTAGGACCAGGTATACCTGGAGTAAATCCACTGGACAGTTTTGGCGATACACATTTTAATCCACGGTTTGCATATAAAAGTAGCGCATCAAATCCTTTGAGATCGTTTCCAATTGGATTAGAGTCAAATGTTTTATCGAAGACCTTTCCTTCTGCAATCCTCTGTGGCTTCATCGAGAGTATCACTTCGTGTTCAGGGAAAGATATTGGTAGTCATTTCAGTCACGGGCACCGTAATTTCATGCATGAGTTTCAAGATCGAAGGACAAACCGTTCGGGAACGTTGCCACCTTATGTGAGATCCGAACGGCAATGTAAATAGCTTCACGTATCGAGCGATTCCGCCAAATAAACCAGATATTCCATGCGTAAATGGGGTGTACAGTATTGGCAATCGACACATTATGTCGCTGTATGAATATAAATATAGAGACTTATTAGAGACTCGAACCGCCGGCGAACGTTGCCAATTCGTATTACGTCATTCTATTTACCGAATACCTTTCCTTCCGAGAACCTAACACTCTGTAGCGAGTGTCTCCCTTATTGTTTCGAGTAACAAATTAGTCTTCATTTCAGTGACGGGCACCTTTACATCAAGTATGATTTCGATGATCGGGCGTCAAAGTGTTCGATAACATTACCTCTCACATTGAGATTCGAACGGCTAAGTCAATAGCTTCAACTATCCTGTGATTCCGAAAGTCAAGACCGGTATGCCGGGTTTAAATCCGCGTCACAGTTTTTGCCCTAGACACCTTAGTTCACGGAGTAAATATTAAAGTAGAAAGTCAAATTGTTAGCGAACGTTACTTATTCGTATAACGTCATTCTTTTTACTCAATAATTTACATTCCGTGAACCTAACTCGCTGTAGCGAGAGTCTTGCTTAATGATCACAGAAACAAATAAGTGGACATGATAGCAGACGAGCACCGCATTTTCATGTATAAATAGCAAAATGGAGAGTCAAGCCGTTAGAAAACGATACCAACTTCTTTGAGAGTCGTATGGATAAGCCTATGGCTCCACCTATACTGTGATTCCGAGAGTCAAACTAGGTAATCCGATAGTAAAGCCGTTGAAAGGTATTGGCACTAAATACCTTAATTCAAGGAGTGAATATTAAAATAGAGCAACGCACCGTGTGAGAATGTTACTTATTGCTCTAGAGTCAAACATTTTACTGAATGCCTTACCGACCGAGAAGATAACCCCGCGGATCGAGAATATATGTTCGTGTTCAAAGAAAAAAATGAGTATTCGTTTCAATGACTGGCACCTTAACTTCATGTACAAATTAAGAAAAATCGACGGTCAAACCGCTCGTGAACTTTACCACCATCTTTGAGAGTCGAAAGGGTATCTCAATAGTTCCACGGTACCAGCGATTCGGAGAGTCAGGGCTTGTATTCCAGGAATAAATCCGCTGATCAGCATTGGCAATAGAAAGATTGTCTCCCGATTGGAATATTAAAGTAGAGAGTCAATCTGTTGGGAAACATAACCAATTGCTATAAAGTTATATTTTTTACCGAATACCTTGCATTCCCAGAACCTAACCCGCAGTAGCGAGTAACATGCTTAGTGCCCTCAGAAACAAGTTAGTAGACGTTATAGTAGAGGCACAACTTATTTTCATCTATCAAATAGAAAATCGATTGTCAAACCCTTGGAGATCATCTTTGGGAGTCAAACGTCTATGTCAATAGCTACAACTATCCAGAGATTTCGGTAGACAAACCAGTTACACCTGGTGTGAATCCGCTGTACAGTGTTGGAAATAGACACCTTAATTCACGGTGAGAATATTAATGTAGAGCGTCAGATCGTATGAGTGCGATTACAATTGGTATAAAGTCAAACGTTTTATCGAAGGCCTTGCCTTCCGCGAACGTCACCGGCTTTAGCGAGAGCATAACTTCGTGTACAGAGAAAGAAATAAGTATTCATTTCAGTGACGGGCACATTAACTTCATGGATGAATTAGCAGTTCGAGGGACAAACCGCTCGAGACCGATGTCACCTTTGTGAGAGTCGAACGGATAAGTCAATAGTTTCACCTATTTTGCGATTCCAAGAGCCAAAACGGGTATTCCGGGAGTAAATCCGTTGAACAGTATCGAGAATTGACTCCTTAATTGACGGATTGAATATTATGGTACAGAGTCTATCCCTTGTAGAACGATACCTGTTGTTTTAATGTCAAAATTTTTACCGTAGACCTTACCAACCAAGAACCTAACGCGGTGCATTTAGAGTATAACTTCGTGATCAGAGTTACACCTTAGTATATGTTATGGTGGCGTGCAGCGTAATTTCACGTATGATTTTGCAAATCAGTTGTCAGACTGTTCGGGAACGTGATCACCTTCTAGGAGAGTCAAACGGCTGACTGAATAGCTTCACCTATCCTGTTATTACGATATATAAACCAGGTATTCCGGGAGGTAATCCGCTGTACACTATTGGGCATGGACACCTTAATTCACGGTATGAATATTAACGTAGAAGGATAATTCGTTGGAGAACACTACCAATTGTTATACAGTCATCCTTTTTACCGAATATATTACTTTCCTAGAACCTAAGCAGCTGCAGAGAGTGCCATGCTTATTGCTCATGGAAACATATGAGTGGACCTTGCAGCAGAAGCACACCTTATTATCATATATTAATTAGTAGATCGTGTGTCAAACTGATCGATATCTTGTCCACCTTCATTGAGAGTTGAACGGCTGTGTCGATAGTTTCTCCTTTCTTGTGGTTCCGAGTGACGGACTAGGTGTATGTATCAGGAGTCAATCTGCTGTACACTAATGACAATATACACCTTAATTCACGGTTTCAATACTGAAGTAGAGGGTGAAACCGATTGAGAAAATTTCCAGATGGTATAATGTCAAACGATTTACGGATGATCTCACCCTCCGAGAACGAAATACGTTGAATCGACTCCATATCATTGTGATCAGGGATACAAATTAGTTTACATTATGGTAACGGGCACCTTAATTTCATGTATCAATTAGAATGTCCTGAGTCAAACCTTTCGAGAACGATACAACCTTCTGTGAGTGACGAAAGGCTACTGCAATATTTTCACGTACCCTGAGATTCATTGCGTCAAACCAGGTATTGCAGATGTAAATCTGCCTTACAGAATTGGCAACAGATACCTTAATTCACGTGTTGAATATTAGAAGCTGGCGGGCAAGCCGTTGTAGGACAATACCTATAGGTGTAGGGTCAAGCTACATACAGTCTGCCTTACCCTCCGAAAAATTAACTCTCTGTATCGGGAATATAGCACCGTGTTCTGAGTTACGAACTGGTTGACATTTTAGTGACGAGCACCATAATTTCATGCACGACTTGGAAGGATGAGGGTCAAACCGTTCGGGAACGTTGCCGCCTTCTCTTTGAGCCCGACGGCTAAGTCAATAGCGACACCTACCCTGAGATTCCAGGAGTCAAACCTGGTAATCCGAGAGTAAATCCGCAGAAGATTATTGGCAATAGACCCCTTAATTCGCGGAGTGAATATTAAAGTAGAGCCTTACACCGCGTGAGAACGTTACTAATTGCTATAAATTCAACCGTTTTACAGAATGCCATGCCGTCCATGAAGCTATCCCGCAGTATCGTGTGAATAGCTACGTGATTAGGGCAATACATTAGTAGACATCGTAGTGACGTCACTTTATATTCGTGTATGAAATAGAAGTTCGAATGTCAAACCGTTCGAGAACTGTACCACCTTCTGTGAGGGACGAACGCCTAATGAAGTAGCATCACATATCCTGTGAATCGGGGCGGCAAACCAGGTATTCCGGAAGCAAATACGCTCAACAGTATGGACAATAGACACCTTGACTCACGGCCTGAATGTTAAAGCGGGCCGTCAACCGGTTCTAGAACAATGCCCGTAGGTGTAGGGTCAAACTTGAGGCAGAATGCCTTTCCCCCCGAAAAAACTAACTCCCTGCATCAGGATAATAACAACGTGATATTAGGCCCAAACTAGTATACAATTAATGACGTGCACATCAATTTCATGCGTGAATCAGAATATCGACGGTCAAACCATTCGTGGAGGTTACCACGCGCTGTGATATTCGGAAGGCCAAGTCAGTAGCTTCAGCTATCCTGTGTTTGCGAAAGTCAAACCAGGTATTCAAGGATTACATACGCTGAAGAATATTGCCAATAGATACCTAACATCACGGTATAACTATTTAGGTACTGCGTCAAGCCCCCGGGGAACCGTATCGATTGAAGCAAAGTACTTCTCCTTACCCATTATCTTACCTTCCGAGAACCTATCGCGCTCTAAGGAGCTTCTAGCTAAGTGTTCACCGAAACAAATGAGTAGACATTTCAACAGACGGACATGTCAGTTTCACGTATGGATAGCAAAATCGCGAGTCAAAGCGTTCTACAGCGCAACCACCTGCTGTGAGCGTTGCACAGCTAAGTCAATAGCTTCACATATACTGTGATTCCGAAAGACACACCAGATATTCCGGGGGTAAATCCGCTGACCAGTATTGGCAATAGACACATTAATTCGCGGTAGGAATATTAAAGTGGAGAGTCAATGCCTAGGGATCATTAACAATTGGTATGGCGTCATTCGTTTTACCGAATGCCGCACCATCCGTGACAATATCCCGCCGGATCGAGTGTGTAACTTCATATTCAGAGAAGGAAATTAGTATACATTTTAGTGAAGCGCACACTATTTTCATGTATGAAGTAGAAGATCGTGCGTCAATCCTTTCGCGAACGCGACCGCCATGTCTGTGAGTCCAAGAGCTAAGTCAATAGCTTGGCCTATCCTGTGATTTTGAGAGACAAGCCAGGTATAAAGGGAGTAAATTCGCGGTACAGTATTAGCTTTAGACATCCTATTTTAGGGTATAGACATTAATGTTTAGAGTCATACCGCAGTAGAACGTTACCTATTGGTATAGTGTCAAACTTTTTACTGAAGGCCTTACTTTCCGAGAACCTACCTCTTTGTACTGAGAGTATCACCTCGTGCCCCGAGAAACAAATTAGCATCCACATTAGTGAGGTGCACCTTAATTTCATGCCAGAATTAGAAAATGGAGTGTGACACTTTTCCAGAACTTTACCGCTTTCCTTGAGAGTCGAACGGATAATTCAATAGTTTCACCTATCCTGTGATTCCAAAAGCCCAACCTGGTATTCCGGAAATAAATCCTCTGAACTGCGTTGGCACAACACACTTTATGACACGGTTTGAATATTGAAATAGAGCGCCAATCCATTTGGCATAGTAAGTAATTTGTATAAATTAAATCGTTTTAACGAATGCCTTACTTTCGAGAAGCTAACCCTCTGTATCTAGAGCATAACTTCGTGATAATAGAATCAAATTAGTTTACATATGAGTGACAGGCACCATAATTTGATGTATGCATTGGAAGGTCGAGTGTCTAACCGTTCGAGAACGTTACCACCGTCTTTTAGAGACAAATGGCTAAGTCTATAGGCGCACAGATCCTGCGATACCGAGAGTGAAACCAGGTGCCCCTGGAGGAAATCCGCAGAACAATATTGGCAATAGACATCTTATTTCACGGTTAGAATATTAAAGTAGAGAGTCAAACCGTCGGAGAACAATACCAGTTCGTATAATGTTATTCTATATGCCGAATACCTAACCTTAGGAGAACCAAACCCGCTATAACCAGTGCGTTGCTCATTCTTCACGGAAAGGAATCACTAGAAATTTTAGCAGACTGGCATGTTATTTTCATGTATGAGTTGATAAGTGGAAAGTCAAACCATTCGAGAACCTTGCCTCCTTCTTGGATTATCGAACATTTATGTCAATAGCTGCAGGTATCCTATGATTCCCAATGGCAAAGCAGGTAATCCAGGAGTAAATGCGCTGAACAGTATTGGTAATAAACGCGTCAACTCCCCTCATGAATATTAAAGTAGAGATTCAAACCGCTGGAGAACGTTACCAATTCGTATTTCGTCATACACCTTGCGGGATAACTTACCTTCCGTGAATATAACCCGCTGTATCGCGGGAATAATTACGGATTCATGGAGAGAAATTAGTAGACATTTCAGTGACAGCACCTTAATTTCATTTATGAATTAGAAGATCGCGTGCCAAACATTTCGGAAACTCTACCACCAAGTTTGAAATTGGCAAATCTATGTCAATACCTGCAGCTTTCGTGTGATTCCAACAGTCATGTCAGGTATTCCTGGAGTAAATTCCCTTATCAGTACTGCGTATAGATACCATAATCCACGGTTTGAATATTGAACTGCACCGTCAATCCGTTTCAGAACGTTACCAATTGCAGTAAAGTTAAACGTCTATCCGAAGACCTCATGCTCCGAAAAACCATCCCGCTGCATCGAGAGTAAGACACCGTGCTCAGGTTTACGAACTTGTATACGTTTTTGTGGCGAGCACCTTAATTTCATGCATGAATTGGAAGATCGAGGATCAAAGGGATCAAGAACGCTGCCACCATCTGTGAGAGACGAATGGCTACATCAATAGCTCCACCAATACTGTGATTCCTAGAGCCAAACGAGGGATCCGTGGAGAAAACGCGCTGACCAGTATTGGAAATAGATACCTCAATTTACGGCTCGAATATTAATGTACAGACTCTACCCGTTGAAGAACGATGCCAACTGCTCTAAAGTCATACATTTTTACAAAGACCTTACCCTCCGAAAAATTGATCAGCTGTATCGAAAGTATATCATTGTGTTCACGGACAGAAACTGGTATTCATTTCAGTGGCGGACACCTTATTATTATGCATGAATTAGAAGATCGAGGGTCAAACTTTTCCAGATCGTTCCCAACTTCTTTGGGAGTCAAACGACTATGTCAGTAGCTTCACCTATTCTGTGATTCCGATAGTCAAATCAGTTATTCCTGGAGTGAATCCACAATACTGTATTGGCAACTGACACCACAATTCACGGTATGAATATTATAGTAAGAGTAAATCCGTTTGAGGACGACACTTATTTATATAACGCCATACTCTTTATCGCATAACTTACATACAGGGGACATATCCCGCTGTATCGTGGATATAACTTCGGCTTCAGAGAAACATGATAGCAGACAATTTGGTGATGAGCTCTTCAATTTCATGTATGAATTAGAAGATCGAGAGTCAAACCGTTCGGGAACGTTATCAACTTCTCTGAGAAACGAACGGCCATGTCAATAGCTTCACCTATCGTGTGATTCCGGGAGTCAAACCATGCATTCCAGGTGTATATCCGCTGAATACCATTGACAGTAGACATCTCAATTCACGGTTTGAGTATTATGGTAGTGCGCGACACCGGTTGAGGAAGTTACCAGTTGGTATGAGGCAAACGTTGTGCCGAAGCCCTTACCATCCGAGAAACTAAGCCGCTGTATCGAGAGAATAACTTTGTGTTCAGTGAAACAATCTATTTTGCTATTTAGTGACAGGCACCTTAATTTCATGTCTTAATTAGGAGATTGAGAATCGACACACTCAGGAACGTTACCACCCTCTTTGTGGGGCGAACGGCTAAGTGAATGGCTTCACATATCGTGTGACTCCGAATGTGAAACCTGGTATTCCGGAGTACATCCATTAAACAGTATTGACAGTAGAGACCTTAATTCACGATGTAAATGACATAGTACAGAGTCAATCCGCTGTGCAACCATAAATATTGGTATAGAGTAACTGTTATTACCGAATGTACGACAATCCGGGACCCTACGCGCTATAGTCATTGACGTCCTTAATATACACGTGATCGAAATAGTACAAATTTTTGCAGACGGACACATTACTTCCATGTATGGATACGAAGACCGAGTGCTAAACCGTTCGAGAACGTTACCAAATTCTTCATGGGGCAAGCGGCATTAGTAAATAACTTGACCTATCATGGGATCCGAATGTCAAACCAGCTATACCGGGAGTAAATCAGATGAAATGTATTGGCCATCGACACCTTAATTCACGGTTTCAATGTTTTTGTTGATCGTGAAATCGTACTTGAACATTATCTGTTCGTATAGGTTCAATCTTTTTACTGCAGCCTCTATCATCCGAAAACATAACCGGCTGTATCGAGGGAATAACGTCGTGTTAAGAGAAACAAATAATTATCCCCTTTAGCCACTGGCACCATAATTTCATGTACGAATTAAAAGATCGATGGTCAAACCGCTGGAGAACGATGTCGCCTTCTTTGTGCGACGAACGGCTATGCCAATAACGTCACCTCTCCTGTGATTCCGATCGTAAAACCAGGCATTCCAGGAGCAAATCCGCAGTATTGTACTGGAATTACACACGCTATATCACGTTATTAATATTAATGAACAATGTCAAACCATTGTAGAACGCCACCTATTGCTACACTTTCAACCTCTTCACCGAAGTCCATACCTAGCGAGAACCTCTCCCGCTGTATCAATAGCATACCTTCATGTTCATAGAAGCAAAATAATATACATCTTCGTGAGGGCGCCTTTAATTCCAGGTGTGAATTAGAAGACGGAGTCTCAAACCGTGCGAAAACGTTATCAACTTCCTTGAGTGTAGAACTGCAAAGTCAATAACAACACCTACCATTGATTCCCAAAGTCAAACCAGGTATTCCGAGTGTCACTCCGCTATACACTATTGGCAATGGACACCTTAATTATCAGTTTGAATAGTAATGTAGAACGTCATACCGTTTGAGAGCATTGCCAATTGATATAAAGACAAACACTTTACCAAAGCCATACGTTCGGAGAAGCAAACTCGCCGTTTCGAGAGTGTAACTTTATGTTCTGGGAGAGAAATTAGTCTTCATTCCAGTGACGGACACTATAACTTCATTTCTGAACTAGAAGATCGAAGGTCCAACAGTTCGAGAACGATACCACCTTCATTGAGAGTCGAAAGGATAAGTTCATAGCTTCACATATCCTGTAATGCCTCGAGTCAATCTATATATTCCGGTGGTAGGTACGCTGTACAGTATTGCCCTTACAACCTCTACTTCATGGTATAATATTAAAGTACAGATCAAATCCATTATCGAATGTTACTTACTGCTACAGAGTCAAACTTCTCACAGGAGGCCTTACCTTAGATAAGCTAACCTGCTGTATCGAGAGTATAACTTCGTGGTCAGAGAATCAAATTATTTTACATTTTACTGACGGCCACCTTGATTTCAGTCATGAATTAGAATATCGAGGGTCAAACCGTTCGAGGACATTACCACGCTGTGTGTGAGTCGAACGGCTATGAAAATAGCTCTTCCTATCCTGTGATCCCGAGAGACAATCCAGTTAATCAGGGAATAATGAGAGACGCACAACTAGGAAAATAGCATCACCTATCCTGTGATCCCGACAGTCAAACCAGGCATTTCGGGAGTTAATCCGCTATGCAGTATTAGTATCATACGCCCTATTTCACGGTATAAGAATTAAAGTCATGAGACAAACCGTTGTAGGTCGATACGTACTGCAATATAGACAAACTCATTACCGATCGCCTTACATTCCGCGAAGTTAACCCGCAGAATCGAGATTATATCTTCGTGTTCAGAGAAGCAAATTAGTATACATTTTAGTGACGGGATCCTTAGTTTCATCTATCTATCAGACGATCGAGGGCCAAACAGTTCGAGAACGTCAGTACCATCCTTGAGAGCCGATCGGCTATGTCAATAGCTTCACTTATCCTGTGATTCCGAGAGTCAAACCAGGTATTCCGAAAGTTCATACGCTGCCCACGTTTGGCAATTAATACCGCATTTCACGGTATAAATATTAAAGACCAGAGTCATATTGTTGTAGAGCGATACGCATTGGTATAATGTCTAACATTTTACCGGACGCCTTACCTTCCGAAAATCTAACCCTCTGGATCGAGTGTATGTCATCGAGCCTGAGAAGCAAATTATTATACACTTTCGTACGCGGGACTATAAATTCATGTATGAATTAGTAAATCGATGGTCAAACCGTTTGAGGACATTACCACCCTCTGTGAGATTCGAACGGCGAAGAAAATAGCTTCGTCTACCCTGTGACACGGAGAGTCAAATCACGTAATCCGGGAGAAAATCCACTGCAGAGTGTTAGCAGTTGACACCTTATTTCACTGTATGAATATTAATGTAGGGAGTCGAACCGTTGTGGAACATTACAAATTCGAATATAGTAAATTTTGTACGGAAGGGATTACCTTCCGCGAACCAAACCCGCTGTATCAAGAGTGCATCATCGTGTTTCGAGAAAAAAATGTTTATACGTTTCAGAGACGGTCACTTTAATCTCTAGTATAAATTAGAAGATCGAGTTTCAAAACGTTCGAGATGGTTACCGCCTTCTGTGAGCGTCGAACGGCCAAGTCAATAGCTTCACCTATAATTTGATTCCAGGAGTCAAGCATGGCATTCCAAAAGTAAATCTACTATACAGCATTGGCAATAAACACCATGTTTCACGGTTTGAATATTAAAGTATAGAGTCAGTTCGCTGGGGAAAGTACCCAATTGTTATATTGTTATACTTTTTACCGAAAACCCTACCTTCCTAGAACCTAACCCGCAGTATAGAGCATCATGCATAGTGCTCATGGAAACAAATTAGTAGACTTTTTAGCAGACGCACAACATTTTCATGAATGCATATTAAAATCGGGTGTCGAATCGTTTGAAAACGACATCAATTACTATACATTCAAAAGTTTACCTAAGACTTTTCCCACCGAATAACTAACCTCGCTGTATCGACAGTACGATTTCGTGTTCAGAGAAAGAAATTAATATTCATTTCAGTGACGGGCACCTTAACTTCATGTTCGAATCAGAGGATCGAGCATCAAACCGATTGAGAACGTTGCCACGATATGTGAGAGACGAACGGCTAAGTCTATAGCTACACCTATTCTGTGATTTCGAGAGTTAAGCCAGGTATTCCTTCGGTAAGCCTGCTTCCGAGTATTGGCAATAGACACCTAAATTCACGGTTTGAATATTAAATTTGAGCGTCAAACCGTTTGTGAACGTTACCAATTGTTATAAAGTCAAACGTTTTTCCGAAGGCCGTACATTCCGTGAAGCTCAGCCGCTTCGTCGAGAGTGTAACTTCGTGTTTCAGGAAACACATTAGTATACATATCAGTGGCGGCACAATAAATTGTGTATGAATTAGAATCTGGATTGTCAAACCGTTCGAGATCTTTACCACCACTTCTGGGAGTCGTACAGCTAAGTTAGTAGCTCATCTCATCCTGAGATACCGAAAATCAATGCTGGTATTCTTGGAGTAAATCCACTCTACAGTAGTGGCATTAAAAACGTACTTCCCGGAATAAATAATACAGTACTGAGTCACACAGTTGTACAACGTTACCTTTTGGTATGGAGTCAAACATTTTACCGACGACCATACCGTCCGAGAAGCTAACCAGCTGTATTGAGACCATAACTTCGTGTTCAGTGGAGCATGTGAGTATACATTTTGTTGACGGGTACTATAATATCATATGAGAATTAGAAGATCGGCGGTCAAACAGTTCGGGAATGTTACCGCCATCTTTGAAATTCGAACGGCTTAATCAGCAAATTCACCTACCCTGTGATTCCGAAAGTCAAAGCAGGTAATCTGGTTGTAAATCTGCTGAAGATTAATGTTAGATGAGACTTTATTTCACGTTATAAATATCAAAGTAGAATGACAAACCGTCGAAGGACATTACCAATTGGTATTGATTCAAGATTTTTACGGAAGGACTTACCTTCGGAGAACGTAACCCGTTGTATCAAGAGTGCAATTTCTAGATCAGGGAAGTATATTAGTATCCGTTTGAGTGACTGGCACCTCCATTTCACGTACGAATAAGAAAGATGAGAGTCAACCCGTTGTAGAACATTCACAAACTTTCTGAGATTTGCACAGCTAGGTCAGTAGTTTCACGTGTCCTGTGATTCCGTGAGTCAAGCGTGGTATTCCAGGAGCAAGTCCGCTGAACATTAAGTGGACTTATACACCCATTGGCACGGTTGAAATGTTAAAGTACAGATTCAGACCGTCGTAGATCAATACGTATTAATATAGTGCCAAACACATCACAGAAAGCCTTGTCTTCGAGAAGCTATCCCGCTGTATCTAGAGTAGAACTTCGTGTTCGGAGAAGCAAATTAGCATTCACATTAGTGACGTGCACCATAACTTCAGGTATGAATTGGAAAATGGAGTGACAAGCTTTTCGATAACTTCTCCACCGTCTTTATGAGACTCGAACCGCTATGCTAATAGCTGCACATATCCGATGATTACCAGAGTCAAATAAGGTACTCCAGGAGTGAATCTGCAGGTCAGTATGGACATTAGGCACCCTATTTCACGGCATAAATATTACGGTAGAGATCCATAGTTTCATAGGACGTTGATTATTGCAATAGAGTCAATCTTTTCACGGAAGGCCTTACCTTCCTGAAGCTAACCCGCTGTATCGAGAGTATAAGATCGTGTTGTGATACAGTAGTTAGTATTCAATTCAGTGATGGGCGTCTTATCTTGATGTATTAATATGAAGATACAGGGACAAACAGTACGAGAACAATACCACCCTCTTCGAGATTCGAAATGCTAAGACAATAGCTTCACCTTTCCAGTGATTCTGAGAGTCATTCCGGGTGTTCCAGGAGTAAATGCAGTAAGCAGTAATAAAAACAGACGCCACATCTCACGGTATGAATGTTACAGAGCACAGTCAAACCCCTGGAAACCATTACCAGTTGTTAGAGAGAAAAATTTTTATCGGATACGTTATCCTGCGAGAACACAACACGTTAGAGCAAGTGTCTTGCTCAGGGTTCTCGGAAGCAAATTGATAGTCCTTTTGGCAGGCTGGAGCGATAATTTCGTTTACTAATAGGACGATTGAGGATAAAACCGCTCGCGAACGTTACCACCTTCTTCGAGAGCTGAACCGCTAAGTCACTAGCATCACCTACTGCGTGATTCCGAGGGACAGAGCAGGTATTCCATCAGTAAATGCGCTCCACTATATTAGATCTGGACACCATAATTAAATGAACATTAAAATAGAACGTCATACCATTTGAGAACGTTACCAATTTGTTGATGTCAAACGTTTTACCGAAGACCTTTCACTCTGAGATCCACACCCGCTGTATCGAGAATATAGCATCCTGTTCAGAGATACAAATTAGTAGGCATTTTGGCGAACGAACTACGTATTTTCATGTATGAATAGCAAAATCGACAGTCAAGCATTTCTAGAACGATCCCACATTCATTGAGAGATGAGCAGCCTATTCAATAGTATCACCTCTTATGTTATTCCGATAGTCAAACCCGATATTCCGGGAATAAATCCGCAAAGCAGTATTAGAAATAGATGACATCATTCACGGTTTGTATATTAAGGTAGATCGTCAATCCGTTTGAGAATACTACCAATTGGTATGAAGTCAATCGCTTTAATGAAGCCCTTTCCGACCGTAAGACTATCGCGCTGTACTGAGAGTATATCATCGCGTACTAGGCAGAAAATTAGTATATATTTTAGTGATGGCACCCTTAATTTCATGTATGAGTTATCAGATCGAGTGTCAAGCCGTTTGAGAACGACACCATCATCCCTGAGAGTAGAACGGAAATGTCAATCGCTTCACATATTCCAAGATACCAAGATCAAACCATATATTCCGTGAGTAAATCTGCTGAACTGTATTGCCAATGGACACCTTATTTCACGGCATGAATATGAAAGTAGAGAGTCAAACCGTGAAGGAACAATAATAATTCATATAAAGTCAATATTCTTACCGAATACCTATCCTTGCTAGAGCCTAACCCGCTGTAGAGTGTGTCCTGTTTAATGTTCACTGAAAGAGAATAGTAGACATGCAAGCAGACGGACACCACATTTCCATGTATAAATATCAAAATCGATGGACAAACCATTCGAGACCGATCCCACCTTCTCTGAGAATCGATCAGCGAAGTCAATAGATTCACCCAACATTTGATTCCTTGTGTTGAACCAGGTATTCCCGGAGTGTATCCACTGAAAAGTATTGGTAATAGACACATCTATTCGCTGTATGAATAATGCAGTAAAGACTCAAACCCACGGCGAACATTACCAAATCATATTAAGCCCTTCTTTTTACCGAATACCTTTCCTTCCGATAACCTAACACGCTGTACCGAGCGCTTCGCATACTGTTCACACAATCAAATTAGTGGACATATTTGAGAGCGATACATCATTTTTGTGTAGAAATAACAACATCGGGGGTCAAAGGTATCGGAAACCTTACCGCCTTCCTTAAGCGTCGCATAGCTAAGTCGATAGCATCACATATCCTGTGATTCCGACAGTCGAAACAGATATTCCTGGAGATAATGCAATGTTCAAAATTGGCAAAAGACACCTCAATTTACGGTTTGAATATTAAAGCAGGCCGTCAAGCCGCTGTATAACAATACTTATATGTGTGTGGTCAAGCTTCTTACAGAATGCCTTACCCTCCGAAAAACGAACCCGCTGTATCGAGAGTATATCGCCGTGTTCAGAGGTACATACTAGTATACATTTTAGGGGCGAGGACCTAAAGGTCATGCATGAATTACAAGATCGGAGGTCAAACCTTTCGAGAAAATTACCACCTTCTGTGAGAAACGAAGGGCTAGGTCAGTAGCTTCGCCTCTCCTGTGATTCCGAGAGTCAAACCAGGTATTCAGGGAGCAAGCAAATCTGTTGAAGAGAATTGATAATAGACACCATCATTCACGGTGTGAATAATAAAGTAGAGCGGCAAACGGTTTGCGAGCGTTTCCAAATTGTATTAAGTCAAACGTTTCCCCGAAGATCTTACCCACCGATGAACTAACTCACTGTATCGAGTGTATAACATCGTGTACAGAAGGGAGAATAACTATTCCTTTTAATGACGGGCACCATAATATCAAGTATGTATTTGAAGGTAGTGTCTTATACCTGCCGAGACCGTTACCACCTTCTATAAGAGTCGAAAGGCTAAGTCAATTTCTTCAGCTATCCTACGATTCCGAAAGTCAAACCAGATATCCCAATTGAAAAGCCGCTGAATAGTATTGGCAATAGACACCTTAAATGACGGTTTGAACATCTAAGCTTGCGGGCAAGCCATTATAGACCATTACATATTGGTGTAGATTGAAACTGTATACATAAGCCTTTCCCTCTGAAAACCTAACCCTCTTTGTCGAGCGTATAATATTGTGTTCAGTGGAACAAATTAGTAAACAGCTTAGTGTCACGCCCCATAATTTCGTGTATGACTTTGAGGATCGAGGATCAGACCGTTCTAGCACGATACCGCCTTCCTTGAGAGACGAACGGCTGTGTCAATGGCTTCAACTATCGTGTGCTTCCGAAAGTCGAACCAGATATTCTGGGTGTCAATCCGCTGTCCACTACTGGCAACGAACACTTTAGTTCACGGTACAAATATTAAGGTAGAGTGCAAAACCACTTCAGAACGTTACCTATTGGTATAGAGTTACGCTATTTTCAGAAAGCCTTACCTACCGTCGACCAAACCCGCCGTATCGAGAGTACAACCTTATGCTGATAGTAAAACATTGGTTCACATTTTAGTGACGGGCACCTTAATTTCATGTATGGATTAGAAGGTATAGAGGCAAACTGTTACAGAACGTTACCAATATCTTTGTGAGTCGCTCAGCTAAATCAGTAGATACACCTACCCTGTATTTCCATGAGTCAAACCAGGTTTCCGTGAGTAAATCCGCTGAACAGTATCGGCACTGAAAAACCTACTTCCCGATGTAAATAGTAAAGTACATGGTCTATCCGTGGTAGCACGTTACCTAATGATTTAGACCACACTTTCTACCGATAGTCTCACTGCCCCAGAACATAGACAGCTGTGTTGAAAGATTAACTTCGCGTTCAGCGAAGCAAGTGAGTATGCATTTTAGAAACGGGCACCTTAATTTCATGTATGAATGAGAAGATAGAGGGTCAAACCGTTCGAGAAAGATACCAGCTTCTTCGAGAGTCGAACGGCTGAGTCAATAACATCACCTATACTTGTGATTCCGATACTCAAGCTTGCCATACCAGGAGTAAATCCACTGAAAAGTATTGGCAACAGACAGCTCAATTCATGGTATGAATATTACAGCAGACCGTCAACCCGTTGTACAACGCTACTCATAGGAGTAGAGACAATCTTGTTACCGAAAGCCTTACCTCCCGAGTAGCTAACCTGCCGTATCAAGAGTATAACTCTGACCTCAGAGAACGAAATTAGTATTCATTTCAGTGACGGGCACCTTCACTTCATGTATCAATTAGAAGATCTTGTGTCAAACTGTTCGAGAACGTTACCACCTACTATCAGACTCGAACGACTGAGACTATAGCTTCACCTTTTCTTGTGATTCCGAGAGTCAAACCTGGTATTTGTGGCGCAAGTCCTCTGCACAGTATTGGCAAGAGACACCTCATTTACGGTATGAATATTAAAGTAGAAGGTCAGTCCGTCGGAGAACATTACCAATTGGTATAGTGTCATTCTTTTTACCGAATACGTTACCTTCCTAGCACATAACCCGCTGTAGTGAGTGTCATGCTTTCTGTCCTCGGAAATCAATTAGTAAACATTATATCAGAGGCACACCTTATTTTCATATATGAACTATTAAATTGAGTGCCAAACCTTTCCAAATATATTTCCACCTTCTTTGGGTAGTACAACGGCTATGTCAATATCTTCACCTATCCAGAGATTCGCATAGCCAAATCGTGTATTGCGAGGGTAACTGTGTTGGCTATCGACACATTAATACATGCCATATTCGTGCGAACCTGATTTACTTTCAGAGTCGCAGGATATGTGCAGCTATTGACGTAGATGTGCGACTCTCAAAGCAACAGGTTACGTTATCGAACGCATTGACCATCGATATTGATATTTATACACTTACATGTTGTATTCGTCTGCGAAAATGGCTCCTAATTTGTTTCCGCTAACATTAAGCCGGACTCTCGCTACAACAGGCTTTGTTCTCAGAAAGTAAGGAATTCAAAAATGGAATGACTTTATACGAATTGGAATTGTTATCAAACGGTTGACGCGGCATTTTAATATTCAAACCGCGAATTAATGTGTTTATTGCCAATGTTGTACAGCGGATGTACTCCCGGAATACCTGGTCTGGCTCTCGGGATCACAGGATAGGTGTAGCTATTGACTTAGCCGTTCGACTCTCACAGATGGCGGTAACCATCACGAACGGTTCGAAACCTGATCTTCCAATTTATACGTGAGATTAAAGTGCCAATCACTAAGATATATTTTGATTTGTTTCCCTCAGCCCGAAGTTACACCCTCGATGCAGCGGGTTATGATATTGGAAGTTACGGCCTTCTCTATGAAGTTTGACTCTACACCAGTAGGTTACCTCGGACAACGTTTTGACGCTCAGCCTTGATATTCATACCGTGAATTATGGTATCCATTGCCAATGCTGCTCAAGGCATTTAGCCCTGGCGTTCCTAGTTTGACTCTCGAAATCACAGGATAGGTGAAGATATTGACATAGCCGTTCATGTCTCACAGAATGTGGTAAGGTTCTCGAATTGTTTGACCATCGATCTTCCAAATCATACACGAAATTAAGGTGCCCGTCACTAGAATGTATTCCAATTAGTTTCTCTGGACAAGAAGTTATACTCTCGATGCAGCGCATGAGGTTCACGGCAGGTAGGGACATCGGTAAAACGTTTGACTTTATACGAATGAGAATCGCTCCCAAACGGTTTTACGATCTACATAAATAATCATAGCGTGAATTAAGGTGTCTATTGCCAATACCACTAAGCGGATTTAATCCCAGAATACCTGGATTGATTCTCGGAGTGACAGGATAGGTGCAGCTACTAACTTTGCCCTTCGAATCTCACGAACGGTGGTAAAATTCTCGAACGGTTTGACCCTCGATCTTCAAATTCATACATCAAATTATGGTGCCGTCTACGAAATGTATGCTCCTTCCATTCTCTAAACAATAAATTATACTCCTGACACAGGGGGATAGGTTCTCGGAAGGTTAGGCATTCTGCAGGAAGAATGACTTTATACATATTTGTAGCGTTCACAAACGGTTTGTCGACCTAATTTAGTATTCATACCGCAAACTAAGGTATGTAGTGCCAATACTCTACATCGTACTTACTACCAGAATACCTGGTTTGGCTCTCAACTCACTGGATACGTGAAGCTATTGACTTAGCCGTTCGGCCCTCAAGGAATGGGGTGACATTCCCGAACGGTATGACTTAATATTAAAATCGTAAATTACGGCGCATATTGCCCATACTAACCAGCGGTGTTACACCCACAGTACCTGCATTTACACTCGGAATTACTGGATAGGTGAAGCTATAGGGATAGCCGTTCGTCTCTCAAAGAACGTGGTAACATTATGGAACGCTTTCACTCTCGGTGTGTATATGTATATACGAAAATGTTGTGTCCGTCTTCTAATGTATCTATTAGTATGTTTCCGTGAACATTGAACATGCCACACCCTACATCGGATTAGGTTCGCATACGATAAGGTATTGGCTAGAAAGAATGACACTATACGAATTGGTAATATTCTCTGACGATTTAACTCTCTATTTTAATATTCATACCGTGAATTAAGTTGTCTATGGCAAAACTGATCAACGCACTTACCCCCGAAATACCCTACTTGACTCTTGGATACGTGGAAAACGTGAAGCTATTGTCACGGATGTACGATACTCAAAGCGGATGGTCACGTTCTGGAATGGTTTCTCTCACGATCTTCTAAATCATACATGAAGTTAATGTGACCGTCACTACAATGTACACTAATTTGTATATCTGAACACGGAGATATACTCTTGATACAGCTAGTTATTTTCTCGGATGGTACGGTCTTCGGTAATACGTTTGACATTCCACCAATAGGAAACGTCCTAAAAAGGTTAGACACTGCACTTCCATATCAAAACCGTGAACGGAGACATCTAATTGTCAATACCCTTCAGCGGATTTACTCCCGGAATACCTGGTTTGACTCTCGGTATTACAGGATAGGTGAAGCTACCGACTTAGCTTTTCGTATCCCAAAGAAAGTGGTAGCGTTCGTGAACGGTTTTAACCTCGAGATTCTATGTCATTCATGAAATTCAGGTGAACGTGGCTGAAATGTATAAAGCTTTGTTTCTCTGAACACGAAGGTATAATCTCGATACAGAGTATTAGCTTCTCTGAAAGTACGGCTTTCGTTATAATGTTTGACTCTATATCGATACGAAACGTTCTACGAAGGTTAGACTCGAGACTTTAATATTTACATCATACAATAAATTGTGTGATGCCAATGTTGTTCAGTGGATTTACTCCCGAACACTTGCTTCGACTCTCGGAATCACAGGATTTGTGATGCTACAGACTTAGCCGTACGTCTCGCAAAGGATCTTTTTCGATCGGTGTAACACTCGATCTACCAATTCATCCGTGAAGTTAAGGTGCCCGGCACTAAAAGGTATACTAATTCATTCCTCTTGTCACGATGTTATGCTCTCGGCACAGTGGTTTTTTCTTGCGAACGGTAAGGCATTCTGTATGGAGTTTGACTCAACACAAATAGTTAACGTTCAAGAACGGCTTTGCCGCCGGTGTTAGCATTCCAACCGTGAATTACAGTGTCTATTGCCAATACTATACAGCGCATTTACTCCCGGAATATTAGGCTTGACTTCTGGAATCAGAGGATATGTGCAGCTATTGCCTTAGCCGTGCGACTCTCAAAGAAGGTGGCAATGATCTTCAACTCTTTGGCTCTCGACGTTATTATTTATACTCATAAATGTTGTTTCCTTCCGCCAAAATGCCTACTAATTTGTTTCCGCGATCATCATGCAGCACACTCGCTACAGCGGGTTAGGATTTCGGAAATCAAAGTATTCGGTTAAAGGATTGACTTTATAAGAATTGCTAATATTCTCCGACGGTTTGACTCCCGACATTAATGTTCACGCCATGAGTTTATGTGTCAATTGGCAACACTCCTATACGGATGTACTTCCCTGAATACCACATTTGACTTTCGAAATCATAAGATAGGTGAACCTATTTACTTAGCCGATCGATTCTGAAAGAAGGATGTATCGTTCTCGAATGGTTTGACCATAGATCTTATAAATCATACATGAAATTATGGTGCCGTGACTAAAATGTATACTATTTTGTTTCTGTACACACGAAGTTTTACTCTCGATACGGTGGGTTATATTCTCGGACGGTAACGATTTCGGCAAAACGTTGGTCTGTATAGAAATTGGTAATGTTCTCAAAAAGTTGGACGCTCCGATTTAATATTCATGCCGTGAATTGAAATGTCTATTGCTAATACTGTTCAGCGGATTTAGTCCTGGAATAGCTGGTTTGACTCTCGGAGTCACAGGATAGGTGAAGCTATTGACTGAGGCGTTCGTCTCTCATGGATCGTGGCATAGTTCACGATCGGATTGATCCTCGAAATTCTTTATCATACATAAAATTAAGGTGCGCGACACTAAGATGTATAGTAAATTGTTTCTCTAAACACAAAGTCATACGCACGATACAGCGGGTTAGGATCTCGAATAGTAAGTTCTCTGGTAAGATCTTGACCCAAATACGAATAATACCGATCTGCAACGGATTGGCAATAAACGATAATATTGATACCGCGAAATAGAGTATGTAGTGCCAACACTAACCGGTGGACTTGCTCCCGGAATATCAGGTTTGACTCTCGGATCCACAGGATTGGTGAAGCTATTGACTTCGCTGTGCGAGTCTCAAAGAAGGTATAAACGTTCCCGAACTATTTGACACTCGACCTTCTAATTCATGCATGAAATTAAGGTGCCCGTCTCAAAAATGCATACTAATGTGTTTCACTGAACACGAAGATATACTCTCGATACAGCGGGTTTGGTTTACGGAAGCTAAGGCTTTCGTTAAAAGGTTTTAAGCTAGAAAACTTCGTAGCGATCTACAACGGTTTGACTGTGAACTTCAGCATTTATAATGTGAAACAGGATATCTAATGCCATATTTTACAGCGGATATACTCCCAGAATACCTTGTTTGACTCTCGGAATCATACGATAGGTGAACTTAATAACATAGCCGCTCGATTCTCAAAGAAGGTGGTAACGTTATAAAAAGGTTACACATTCGATCTCCTAATTCATAAATGAAATTCAGTAACCCGCCACTAAAATGTATACAGATTTGCTCTCCTGAACACGAAGACTTACTTCGATCCAGAGGGTTAGGTTCTCCGAGGGTAAGGTCTTCGGTAAAGCGTTTGTCTTTATACCAATATGTAACGTTCTCAATCGGTTTGACGCACGACTGAAATATCCAAACTGTGAATTAAGGAGTCTGTTGCCAATACTTTTCAGCGGATTTAGGCACAGAATACCTAATTTGAATCTCGGAATCGCAGGATAGATGAAGCCATTGACTTAGCCGTTCGACTCTAAGGGCAGGGTGGAGTGCTAATTTGTTTCTCAGGGCAAGAAGTTATACCTTCGACATAGCGGGTTATGCTCACTGAATGTAAGACCTTCCGTAAAAAGTTTATCCCTATACCAATGGTTAACGTTGTACAACGGTTTCGCACTATAGTTTATTATGTATACCGCGGAACAGGGTGTCTTTTGCCAACACTGTACAGCGAATTTGCTACTGGAATACTAGGCTTGACTTTCGAAATCACAGGATATTTGAAACATTGACTCAGCCGTACGAATCTCGTTTGAAGTTGTAAAGTTCTCCTACGCTTTGACCCTCGATGTTGATTTTTATACAAAAGCATGTGGTGTCCGTCCTCTAAAATGTATACTAATTTTTTTCTGTTAACATTAAGTAGGAGACTCGCTACAGTAGGACTGGATATCGGAAGGTAATGTATTCAAGGATGGAATGACTTTAACGAATTGGTAACGTTTTCCGGTGGTTTGCTCCCTCCATTAATATTAATACCGTGACATAAGGTGTCAATTGCCAATACCCTTCAGCGGTTTATCTCCGGTATCACCTGATTTTCCACGCGGAATTACAGGATAGGTGTCGCTACTGACTTAGCGGTTCGTACTTCACGGGAGGAGGGAACGTTCTCGAGCGGTATAACACTCGATCTTCGTATCCATGCGTGGAAGTAAAGTGCCCGGCTGCCAATATGTCCACTATTTTTATCATGTGAAGACTGAGAAGGACAATTGCCACAGCGGGTATTGTCTTCGGACGGTAAGAAGTTCGGTCATAACTGTTATTCCATACCAATAGGTAAGATTCAACAGCGGTTTGACTCTGTATTATGTCATTTACACCGCGAATTAAGGTATCTACTGTCAATACTGTTTAATGGATATACACCCGGAATACCTGGTTTCACATTCGGAATCTCAGGATAGGTGAAGCTGTTGCCTTAGCCATTGGTCCCGTAAAGAATGTGGAATCGTTCTCGAAATGTTTGACTCGCGAATATTCTATTCATACATAAAAATAAAGCTTCTGTCTTCTAAAATGTCTACTAATTTGTTTCCGTGAGCACTAAGCATGACACTCGCTACAGCGTGTTATGTTCTTGGAAGGTAAGGACTTCGGTACAACGTTTGACTTTATGCCAATTTATAACGCTATTAAAAGATTTGACCGTCTACTTTAATGTTCAAACCGTGAAGTAAGTTATCTATTTTCCGAAACTGTTCAGCGCACTTACTGGCGGCGTACCTTTGTTGACTTTCCGAATCACAGGTTATTTGATACGATTGACTTAGCCGTTCGTCTTTCACAGGTGGTGGTAGCGTTCATGAACCGTTTCAACCGCTGCCTTCTATTTCGTGCATGAAATTAAGGTGCGAGTCACAAAAACATATTCCCGTTCGCACCTCTAAACTTGCTGTTATACCCTTGATACAACGGGTCAGTTTTTCGGAAGATAAGTCATTCGTTAAAACGATTGACTTTATAACAGTTGGTAACGCTCTCAAACGGTTTGACTCTCTACATTAATATTGAAGCCGTGAATAAAGGTGTCAATTGCGAATAGTGTACAGCAGGTTCATTCCTGACATACCTAGTGTGACTCTCGGAATCGCAGGATAGGTGAAGCTATTGACTTTGCCGTTCTGTTCCCAAAGAAGTTGGTAATGTTCTCCAACGGTTTGACCATCGATCTTCTCATTCACACGTGAAGGTAAGGTGCCCGTCTCTTACATTTACACAAATTCTTCCCTCTGAACACTATGTTATACTCTCGATGCAGCGGGTTAGGCTTTCCGAGGGTAAGGTTTTCAGTCAACCGCTTGACTTCATACCAATTGGTACAGCTCTCAAATGGGTTGACGCCCTACTTTCATACCCACAACGTGAATTACGCTGACCAATGCCAATACCGTTGTGAGTAGGTACACAGAGAATACCTGCTTTGTTCTTCGTAATCACAGGATTGGAGAAGATATAGTCTTAGCCGCTGGACACTCAAAGATGGTGGTTACACTTTCGCACTGTTTCACCTTCGATCTTCGAATTCATACCTGTTTTTAATGTGCCGTCGCTAAAATGTAATCCAAGGTGTTTCGATAGGCACGAAATTATACACTCGATGCAGCGGCCTACCTTCTTGAAAGGTTAGGCCTTCGGTAAAAGGAGTGACTCTATACCAATTGGTAATGATCTCCTGCAGATTGACTTCCCACTTTAATGTTCAAACCGTGAATTATTGTATCAATTGACTATATAATTCAGTAGATTTTCTCCAGTAATATCTGGTTTGACTCTTAGTATAATATGAAAGGTGCTGCTGTTGACTTAGCCGTTATACACTCAAGGACGTTGGTAATGTTCTCTAACGGTTTGACACTCGATGTAATAATTCGTACCAGAAATAAATGTGCCCGTGGCTAAAATGTAGACTAGTTTGCTTCCCTGAATATGAAGTAATACTCTCTATACAGCTGGTTGGCTCTTGGAAAGGAAAGGCCTTCGATTAAAAGTTTTACTGAATAGCAATTGGTAATGTTCTCGGACGGTTTAACTCTCTACTTTAATGACCAAACCGTGAGATGAGGTTTCTATTGTCGCTTCATTTCAGCGGGTTTACTCCCGGATTGACTGGATTCACTTTCGGAATCACTTGATAGGTGACGCTATTGACGTCGAGACGTCGAGACTGCGGATAAATTTGACGGAGGGTGAGGTCTTCGGTGAAACGTTTGACATTATACGACTTGGTAACGAACTCAAACGGTTTCACTCTCTACTTTACTATTCAAACTGCGAATTAAGGCTTCCATTGCCTATAGTGTACAGCGGATTGACTTTCGGAATACCTGGTTTGACCATAGGAATAGAAGGATACGTGAAGCTACTGACTTAGCCGTTATAAGGTACCCGTCACTAAAATGTATAATCATTTGTTTCTCTGATCACGAAGTAATCCTCCAGGCACATCGAGTGACGTTCTCGAATGGTAAGCCCTCGATATAAAGTTTGAGTTTTTGCCACTTTTTGAACGTTCTACAACGTGTTGACTCTGTACTTTAATATTCAAATCATTAACTAAGGTGCATATTGCCAATACCTTTCAACGGATTTATATCCTGGAATACCTGGTTTGACTCTAGGAATCCAGGGATTGGTGAAGATATTGAATCAGCCGTTCGAAGTCTCGAAGACAGCGGCAACATTCTCGAACAGTTTGACACTTGATCTTCTAATTAACAGATGAATTTAATGTGCCCGTCGCTGACATGTATACCAATCTGTTTGACTGATCGCGAAGTAATCCTCCCGACACATCGATTGACGTTCTCGACAGGTAGGACCTCGATGAAAAGTTTGAATCTATACCACTTTTATAACGTTCTACAACGGGTTGACTCTGAACTTTAATATTCAAATCGTTAATTGAGGTGCTAATTGTCAATACTCTTCTGCGGATTTACTCCAGGTATACCTAGTTTATCTCTCAGAGTCACAGTATGAGTAATTCCATTGACGTTGCTGTGCGACACTCAAAGCGGTTTGTAACGATCTCGATCTGTTTGACCCCCTTACCAACTCATACATTAAATTATGAATCGCGCATGTATATTGATTCTAATTTTTCGTCTCAGCAATTTTTCTGGGTATGTAAGGCCGTTTCTATAAAGTATGACTCGATACCAATACGTAACAGTCTACAAAGGTTTGATTCTGGACCTTAATATTTATACCATGAAATGGGGAGAATGATGTCCATACTGTACAGCGGATGTACTGCCGGCATACCTGGTATGTCTCTCGGAATCACAACATTGGTGAAGCTATTGACGTCGCCGTTCGAGTCACATAGAAGATCGTAACGTTCTCGAACGGTTCGACCATCGACCTTCTAATTCATACATGAAGTTGAGGTGCGCGTCACTAGAATGTACACTGATTCGTTCCTTTGAACACGATTTTATACTCTCGATAGAGCTGGCTATGCTTCTCGGAACCTGATGCCGTCGACAAAATATTGAATCTATTCCAAGTTGTAACGTTCTCCATCAGCTTGAATCTTTACACTCATTTCCATACCCTGAAATAAGGAATTTATTGCCAATACAGTTGAGTGGATCTTACTCCCGGAATACCTGGATTGATTATAGGTAATACATGACAGGTGAAGCTATTGACTTAGACGGTTGCTCTAAAGGACGGTGTTTGCCAATCGACCTTCTTATTCCTTCATAAAATTAGGTTGCCCATCGCTAAAATGGATACTAATATCTTTCTCCGAACTCGAAGTTATACTCTCGGTACAACAGGATAGATTTTCGGTAGGTAAGGTTTTCGATAAAACTCTTGAATTTATAGCATTTGGTAACGTCCTCAAACAGTTTGACGCTGTACATTTATTTCGCAAACCGTGCATTAAGGTGCCTATTGCCAATACTGTTCAGCGCACATACTCCCGGAGTACTTGGATTTTCTCTCGAAATCGCAGGATACGTGAAGCTATTGACATAGCTGTTCGACTACGCAAAGAAGGTGGGAACGATATCGAGCGGATTGACAATCGATTTCATAATTCACACACGAAGATAAGGTGGCAGTCACTGAAGTGACTACCAATTTCATTCTCTAACGAAGTTATACTCCCGGTACAGCGGGTTAGCATCTCCGAAGGGAGTGCTATCACCAAAATGTTTGACTCTGTACCAATTGCTAACGATCTACAATGATTTGACGTTCCGCTTTAATATTCAAACCCTGAATTGTGGTATCTATTGCCAATAGTGCACAGGGCCTTTACACATGGAATAAATGGTTTGACACTCGGAGTCACAGGAAAGGTGAAGCTGTTGACTTGACTGTTCGACTCTCAAAGATGTTGGTAGCGTTCTGGAACTGCCTTACCCTCAAATTTTATCTTCATGCATGAAAATATTGTGCCCGTCACTAAATTGTATACTAATCTGTTGCTCTGCACAGGATGCTATGCTATCGGTACAGCGGGGTATGCTTTCGGAATACAAGGTCTTCAGTAAATCGTTTGTCTTTATACCATTTGCTTGCTATCTTAAACAGATTGACGCTCTACTTTGGTATTCAGACCGCGAATTAATGTGTCTATTGCCAATAGTGCACAGGGCATTTACACCTGGAATACCTGGTTTCATTCTCCGAATAGCAGGGTACGTGATGCTATTGACATAGCCGTTCGACACTAAGGGAAGGTGGTAACGTTCTCGAACGGCTTGACCGGCGATCATCTAATTCATCCATGAAACTAAGGAGCCCGTCACAGAAATGAAGTCCAAATTCGTTCTCGGAACGCGCCGTTATACACTAGAAACGGCGGGTTAGGGTCTCCGCAGGAAGGACCATTGGTAAACTGTTGGACTTTATACCAATATGCAATGCTCTCAAACGGGTTGCGCTCTACTTTACAATTTAAACCATGAATTAGTGTGTATTGCCAATACCGTTCCGCGCACTTCCTGCCGGGGTACCTGTCTGACCCTCGGTATCACATGATAGGTGAAGCTATTGACTCAGCCATCCGTCTCTCACAGCTGTTGATAACGTTCTCGAACGCTTTGACTTTCGATGTTGATATTTATACACATTCATGTGGTGTGCGGCCGCTAAAATGTATACTAATTGGTTTCCGTGCACATTAAGCAGGACACTCGCTACAGCGTGTCAGGTTCTCGGATGGTATGGAATTCGATAAAAGGAATGACCTTATGCTCATTGGTAATAGTCTCCGTCAGATTGACTCTGTGGATTAATATTCATACCGCGAATTAAGCTGTCAATTACCAGAAACCGTGAGCGGACTTACTCGCCAGATTACCTTATTTAACTCTCGGAATCGCAGGATACGTGAAACTATTGACATACACGTTCGACTCTCAGATATGTTGGTAACGATCTCGAGCGGTTTGACCCTCGATCTCCTAATTCATATTTGAAAATAGGTTGCGAATCTCCTATAATGTCTACCAATTTGTTTCCGTGAACAATACGCATGACACATGCCTCAGCGGGTTAGGTTCTTGGAAGGTGAGGTATTCGGTAAAAGAAATGACTTTATATGAATTTTTATTTTTCTTCCACTGCTTAACTCTCTACCTCCTTACTCATTCCGTGAATTAAGGTGCCCTATGCTAATGCTGTACAGGGCGTTCTCTCCCGGAATACCTGTATCGGCTCTCGGTAGCAGAGGGTGGATGAAGCTACTGACTTAGCCATTCGACCCACGAAGAGCGTGGTAACGTTATCGAACGTTTCGATCCTGGATCTTCCAATTAATACATGAAATTATGGGCCCCCACTAGAATGAATAGTAGTCTGTTTCTCTGAACACAAAGTTATACTCTCGATACAGGGGGTTAGGTTATCCGAAGGTTAGGTCATCGGGATAATGTTTGACTTAACATTGACGATACCAATGGGTACCTTTCCACAACGGTTTGATACTGTACTTTAATGTTCATACTGTGAATTATCGGGGTATATTGCGAATACTCTTCAGGTGATTTACTACTGGAATACCTGGATTTACTCTCGAAACTACTGCACAAGTGAAGCTATTGGCATAACCGTTCAACTTTCAAGGACCGTGGAATCGTTGTCTAACGGTTTGACTCTCTATTTTGACAGATATACGTGAACATATGCTATAGGACTGCAAAAATATCTGCTAATTTGTTTCCGTGAATAATAAATAAGACACTCGATACAGCGGGTTAGGTTCTCTTAAGGTTAGGTATTCGGAAAGAAGAATGAATTTAATCGAATACGTAATTTACTCCGATGGTTTGAGTCTTTACTTTAATATTCATACCGTGAATTTGTATGTCTATTGCCAAGTGTGTCCCGCGGGTTGACTTGCGGAACACCTGGTGTGACCATAGGAATAACAGGATACGAACAGCTATTGACATAGCTGATCGACTCTCAAAGAAGGTGCCATCGATCTCTAACGGTTTGATCATCGATCTTTTAGGTCGTACGTGAAATGATGGTGCCAGTGGCTAAAATGGATAATAATTTGTTTCTCTGAACACGATGTTATACCCTCGATACAGCCGGTTATTTTCTCGGATGGTAAGGGCATCGGTAAAGAGATTGAACCTAACGAATTGTTATCGTTCTATGACGGTTTCACGCTCTAGTATAGCACTGAAACCATGAATTAAGGTGTCGACTGCCCATACTATACTGCAGACTTACACGCAGTAAAGCTGGGTCTCCCTTTGGATCACAAGATAGGTCAAGTTTTTGACTAAAGCCGTTTACCTGACAAAGAAGGCGATAACGTTCTCGATCGACTTGGCACTACATATTCGTATCCATACATGGGAGAAACGTGACCGTCTGCGAAAATGTCTACCAATTTGATCACGTGAAGACAAGTAACACAATCGCTACAGCGGGTAGGTTCCTCGGATGTTGGGCCATTCGGTAATAAGTGTTACTCTATACCAATACCTATGGTCCTACAGCGGATTGACTCTGAACTATGTTATTTACACCGTGATTTACGGTCTCTACTGCCAATAATATCTAATGGATATACTCCCGGAATACCTGGTTTCACATTCGGAATCACAGAATAGGTGTAGCTATTGTCGTAGCCGTTTGTCTCTCACAGAACGAGGCAACGATCTGGAACGGTTTGACACTCTATCTTCTAATTGATGCATGAAATTAAGGTACTCGTAACTAAAATGTGTACTAACGCGTTTCTCTAAAAATCAAGTTATACTCCCGATACGACGGGTTAGCTTCTCGGGTCGTAAGGCTTTGGGTAAAACTCTCGACTTTATAGCAACTGGTATCGTTCTGAAAAGCTTTGACGCTATACTTTAACAATGAAACCGCGAATTATTGCGTCTATTGCCAATACTGTTCAGCGGATTTACACCTGGAATACCAGGTTTGACTCTCAGAGTCACAGGATTTATATAGCTATAGACTCAGCCGTTCGAACCTCAAAGAGGGCGGTAACGTTCTCGACACTTTTGACACACGATCTTCTAATTGATAGACGAAGTTAAGGTGTGCGACACTGAAATGAATACTAACTTCCTTCTCTGAACACGAAGTTATACTCTCGATGAAGCGGGTGAGGTTCACGGAAGGTAAGGCCATCGGAGAATCGTTTGACTTTATACCTATTGTAATTGTACGTTCGATATTGAACGGTTTGAAACTCGATCTTATAATTCATATTTGAAAATAAGGTGTGTATCTGCTATAACGTCTGCTGACTTGATTCCGTGTGCACTATGCATGACTCGCGCTAGAGCTGGTTAGGTTCTTGGATGGTAAGGTATTCGATCAAAGGAATGACTCTATACCAGTTGGTAAGGTTCGTCGACAGATTGACATTCTACTTTAGTATTCATACCGTGAATTAAGGTGACAATTGCCAATACTTTTCAGGGAATTAACTCCTGGGATACCTGATTAGACTCTCGGAAGCACAGGAAAGGTAAAGCTATTGACGTGGCCGTACCACTTTCAATGACGGTGGTAACGTTCTCGAACGGTTTGACTCTCGATTTTGCTATTCATATATGAAAATGAAGTGCCGTCACTATAATGTATAATAATTTGCTTCCTTGATCACGAAGTCATACTCTCGATACAGCGAGTTAGTATCTTGCATGGTATGGAATTGTGTGAATGGAATGTATTTATACAAGTTAGTATCGTTCTCAAACTGTTTGACGTCCTACTTTAATATGCAAACCGTGAAATAATGGGTCTAATGCCAACACTGATCAGCGGCTTTTCTGCCCGAACACATAGCTTGACTCTTAGAATCACAGGATAAGTGAACCTGATGACCTAGCTGTGCGACTCTCAGAGACGTTGGTAACGTTTTCGGTTGGTTTGGCCTCCGATTTTGCAATTTATAAACCAAATTATGTGCCTATGTCTAAAATATATAATAATTTGACTCTCCGAACGTAAAGTTATACCCTTGATACAGCGGGATAGCTTCTGGGATGGCAATGTATTCGGTGAAAAGAGTGATTTTGTACCAATTTGTATCATGCTCAAATGGATTGACGTTCTACATTAATAATCCAATCATGAGTTATCGCTGCCATTGCCAATACTGTTCAGCGAAATTACTCCCATAAGGACTGGTTTGACTCTCGTAATCACATGATTGAATAAGCTGTTGACTTGACCGTTCGACTCTCATAGGAGGTGCAAACGTTCTCGAACGTTTTGGCTCTCGAGTTTGTTATTTGCGACATGAATGTAACGTATCCGTCAGCTAAAATGTCTACTAATTTGTTTCCATGAACACTAAGCCTGGCACTCCCTACATCGGGTTGGGCTTCACTGATGGTATGGCCTTCGGTAGTTATTTTGACTGTATACAAATAGGTAACGGTTCATCGCTCTACTTTAATGTTCAAACCGCGAATTGAGATGCGTATTGCCAATACCTTTCAGCGGATTTACTCCTAGATTACCTGGTTTAACTCTTGGAATCCCAGGAGAGAGGAAGCTATTAGCTAAGTTGTTCGATTCTCAACTAAGCTGATACGATTTCGTAAGGTTTCACAATTTATTTACTAACTACATGAAACTAAGATGTCCGTCCCTAAAATGGATATTAATTTGTTCCTCTCTGCACGATGTTACATACTAAATTCATCGGGATAGGCTCTCTGTGGTAAGGCATTCTGTAAAAAGTTTTACTCTACATGAATAGGAAACGATCATCAATGGTTTTACTCTTTACGTCAATATTGATACCGTGAGTTAAGGTATCTATTGCCAATACCATTCAGCGGGTTTACTCCAGGAATGCCTCGTTTGGCTCTAGGAATTACAGGATAGGTGAAGCTATTGCATCAGCCGTTCTATTCTCAACGGACGTGGTAACGGTCTCCCTCGGTTTGACTCTCGATGATCTATTTTATTCATGAAATTATGGTGCCCAAGACTAAAATATATACTCATTTGTTCCTCTGAATACCTTGTTATACACTCGATCCAGCGCGTTATGCTTTCGGACCGTAAGGTCATCAATAAAACGTTTGACTTTATACCAATTGGAAGCGATCTCAAACGATCTGTCGCTCTACTTTAAATTCAAGACGTGAATTAATGTGCCTATAGCAAATTCTGTTCATCGGACCTACTCCAGGATTGGTGGAGCTATTGACTTAGCCGTTCGTCTCTAGGAGAAGGTGGTAACGTTCTCCAACTGTTTGACACCCGATCCTCGAGTTCATTCAGGAAATTATGTTGCCCGTCACTAACGTGTATACTAATGTGTTTCTCTACATATGAAGGAACACACCCGATACAGCTGGTCATGCTCTCGGAAGGTATGGCCTTCGGTAGAAAGAGTGACTCTAAACCAATTGGTAATGATCTCCTGCAGATTATCTTCGTATTATAATGTTCAAACCGTCAATAATCGTAGCAATTGCCTATACAATTCAGCAGATTTTTTCCAGTAATGACTGGTTTGACTCTCGGTATTGTGTGGTAAGGGATGTTATTGACATAGCCGTTCTACTCTCAAGGACGGTGGTATCGATCTAGAACGGTTTGACACTCGATCTGCTAGTTCATTCATGAAATTAAGGTGCCGGTCACTGAAATGTAGACTAATTGGCTTCCCTGACAATGAAGTTATACTCTCGATGCTGCGTGTTTTGATCACGGAAGGTAAGGTATTCGGTAAAAGGAATGACTTTATACCAGTTGCTAATGTCCTCGGACGGTTCGACTCTCTACTTAAAAATTCAAATCGTGATTTAAGGTGTCCATTAACAAAATTGTTCATCGGATTTACTTCCTGTATGCCTGGTTTAACATTCGAAATCACGGGATCGGTGAAGTTATGGACTATAGCCATTGGCCTCAAAGAGGAGGTGATAATGTTCTCAAACGGTTTGAGGCTATACTTTAATATTAATACCGTGAATACGGTGTCTATTGCCAATACTGTATACTGGATTCTCTCCTTATATACTTGGTGTCACTCTCGGGTTCTCAGGATTGGTGAAGGTATTGACATGATTCTCAAAGAGGGTGGAAAAGTTCTGGAGCTGTTTGCTTCTCGATCTTCTCATTTGTACATGAGACTAAGGTGCCCGACATTACAATGTATGCTAATGTGTTTCCGTTGACACTTGTCAACACACTCGCTGAAGCGTGTTGGGATCTCGAAAGGTAAGGCATCTGGTAATACATTTGACTTTATACCAGGTGGTAACGATCCCAAATGTTTTCACGCTCTACATTAACATTCAGACCGTGAATTAAGGCGTTTATTGCCAATATTGTACTGCGGATTTATTCCTGGAATACCTGGTTTAACTCTCCGAACTACATGATAGGTGAAGCTATTGACATATCCTATCGAATCTCAAAGAAGGTGGCAAATTTCTAGAGCGGTTTGACCTTCTATCTGTTTACTCACAATGAAATTAAGGTCCCCAATACGATAATATTTACTAATTTGCTTCCATGAACACGAAGTTATACTTTCGAAGCTGCGGGATCTCTTCTCCGGTGGTAAGGCTATCAGCGAAGTGTTTAAATCTACACCGATAGGAAACGTTCTGCAACTGTTCGACGGCCTGCTGTAGAATTCGAATCGTGAAATAAGGTGTCTGTTGCCAATACTGTTCAGTTGAATTATGCCAGGAATAGCCGGTTTGAATCTCGGATTCAAA
Organism: Euglossa dilemma; assembly: GCA_002201625.1. Classification (NCBI taxonomy): domain Eukaryota; kingdom Metazoa; phylum Arthropoda; class Insecta; order Hymenoptera; family Apidae; genus Euglossa; species Euglossa dilemma. The sequence continues at coordinate 55,458 of NIJG01000174.1, forward strand.
AGATAGGTGAAGAAATTGAGTTAGCAGCTCGACTCTTACTGAATTTGGTAACATTCTCGAACGCTTTGACTCTCGTTGTTTATATGCATACGCGAATATGTGGTGCCTGTCTGCTAAAATGTCTATTAATATGTTTCCGAGAACATTAAGCAACACTGCGAGCTGTGTTCTAGGAAGTTAAGGTATTCGGTGAAAAGCATGACTTTATACGGATTGGTAATTTTCTCCGACGGCTGGACCTCATTTTGTTGGCGCAGGTGGAATCTTCCAAAGATGTCCCGGCCCTCTGAGGGTGGGGGGGGCTGTGGTATTCTTACCCACTAAACACCTTGCGGCGGTCCGTCCTTGTCGCACATGGGAGGGCCCGGGATTACAGGCAACGCTTTCGCTAACCTATGACACTGGTGCTTCCCCGCGACTTCTCCAACTCTCGCTGGGCTCCACTTCGTGCTTCCAAGCCCAGTCCGCATCTTCCTCCGGCAGTACCACGAGACCACTCGCGCGGCACCGACACCTCCCTTGATCGCGATTCCTGGACGGTCGCTCCCTCGGCAGTCAGACCGCGGTCTCCTCCGATCGACGGGATGGCGTAGGGCTAGGACTCGCCTCGCCGCCGGAGGTTCTTACCCGGACGATTATCCGGGATTCCCTCCTTTCGCCGGATTAACACCGGCACGATGGGACCGACGGCCCGGTGGCATGCGCTGTCCGGCCTGCGCAGCCGGCACTGCCACCTCTTCATGACGGACCGCCGGATCTCCCACTCCTTTTCTTCGATTTCTTCGAGTTCCTCCGATCATGGACCGGTGTTCCCTACGCGGTAGCGGCGGAGGAGCTCATGGGTCCGCGCTGCCGCCAGAAGGTCCATCGGTGGGAGGCCTGCCAGAACGGCGACCACCTCGTGCGTGAGGGTGCGGNGTGCGTGAGGGTGCGGTATCCTGTTGCGATCCTGATGGCCACCCGACGCCAAACGCTAGCCACATTCGCGCGGTTCTTCTTTCTGTCCATCAGCTGTTCCGCCGACACCGGTGCACCGTACATGGCCATCGAGCGGATGACCCCGGCATAGAGTCGGCGCACCCTCTCGTCCGTCCCCCTATGTTGGGCAGCAGTCGACACAGCGCTACGCCCGTCCTCTATAGGCGGGGGCAATCTACTCGAAATGGTCCTCGAATGTCCATCGGCCGTCCAGGATGAGGACGAGGTACTTCATTTTTCGTCCGATCTGGGCGGCCTTTCCTCCCACGCTGATTTTTCCACTTGCGGGTGGTACTAACCGCTTCTTCCTCCCGCTGTGGAACCAGACGGCTGACACTGCTGTCCCTCCCGGGATATTCTAAATACCTACCAGACAGGTAGTCACGAATCACCGCTGCCAGGTAGTCCGGCACTCGGTGCCGAACCAGTGCAGACCTGATAGCTGCCCAGGGCAACCCGTTGAATGCACTGGGGTTGCCAAGCCCGATCGCTAGAATAACCACACCCCCTCCAACGACCCGTTCCGCGAGAGACTTGACGGGCAGGAGCGTTTCGATTGTCGAACGTCCCTGCCAAAACCCGAACTGGCGATCGTCCTGATCCGGACCAACCGTTGAGAGGTTGGTAGTAAGTTTACGAGCCAACATCCTGTCCAACAATATTCTGCCCTCGTCCAGCAGGAAGATCAACCTGTACGCCGACGGAGATTGCTGGGACTTGCCAGGATTCTGCAACAATACCACCTTGGCCCTATTCCATCTCTTCGGGAATCTTCCACACTTGAGGCACTAGTCGAAGAGAGTCTTTTACCTACGGTCTTATCTTCCGAGAATCTAACACGCTGCACATAGTGTGTTGCTTAGTGTTCACGGATACAAATTATTAGACATATTAGCAGACGGAAGCCGGATATTCACGTATGAAAAAAAAATCGGCAGTCAAACCGATCGGGAACGTAACCACGTTCTGTGAGAGACGAACGGCGAGGTCAATAGCTTTACCTATACGGTGATTCGATGAGTCACACCTGGTATACCGGGAGTAAGTCCACTGAACTATTTTGGCAATAGAATATTTAAGCGACAGTTTGAATATTAAAATGGAGCGTCAAACAGTGCGAGATCTTTACCGTCGTCTGTGAGAGACGAACGGCTAAGTCAACAGCTTCCCCTACCTCGTGCTTCCGAATATCAAATGAGACATTCCGGGAGTTCATGCGCTGTGCATTATTGGTAATAGGCACCATCGTTGACGGCTTGAATATTAAAACAGGCAGTCAAATCGCTTAAGAACGTTACCACCCTGTTTGAGAGTTGTCCAGATGATTCAATAGCTTCACCTATACAGTGATTCGGAGACTCAAACCAGTTCCTCTTGGAGTAAATCCGCTGAACATTATTGGTAATAGAATCTTTAGTTCACGGGTTGGAGATTAAAATTGAGGGTCAAACCATTTGGGAACGCTACCTATTGTTATAAAGTCAAACGTTTTACAGAAGACCTTACCTTCCGCGAGCCTCACCGGCTTCATCCCGAGTATAACCTTGTGTCCATAGAAATAAGTTAGTATACATTTTACGAACGTACACCATAATTCTAGGTATGAATTCCATTATCGTGGGTCAAACAGTTCGAAAACGTGACAACCTTCTGTGGTAGTCGAATTTCTAAGTCAATAGCTTCACCTTTCTCGTGATTCCGAGAGTGAACGCGGGAAAACCGAGAGTAAGTCCGCCGAAGAATATTAGCAATTATAACCTTAATTCACGGTTTGAGTATTAAAGTAGAGTGTCAAAGCGTTAAAGGGCGTTGGAAATTTGTATAAAATCAAACATTTTACCCATGGCTTTACCTTCGGAGAAGTTATCCCGCCGTTTCGAGAATATAACTTCCTGTTCGCAGATAAAAATTGGTCTTCATTTCTGTGACGGGCATCTTTAATTCAAGTATAGATTAGAAGATCAAGTGCCAAACCGTTGGAGAACGTTAACACCTTCTTTGAGGTACAGACGGCTGAGACTGTAGCTTCTCCTATTCCTGTGATTCCGAGAATCAAACCTGGCATTCCAGGCGTAAATCCGCTGTACACTATTGGCAATAGACACCTTCTTTCACGGTTTGAATATTAAAGTAGGGTGTGAATCCGTTTGAGAACGTTACCTACTGGCACAAAGTCAAACCCTTTACCGAAGGCGTTACCCTCCCAAAATCTAACCCGCTGTATCGAGAGTTTAATCTTGTGTTCTGTGAAACAAATTAGTACACATTTTAGTGACGGCCACATAAATTTGGCGCATGAGTTAGAATATCGAGTATAAAAGCGTTCGTGATCGATGCCACATTCTGTGAAAGACGAACGGCTAAGTCAATGGCGTCACCTATCCTGAGAGTCGGTGAGGCACACCAAGTATTCCGGAAGTAAATCCGCTGATCTATTTGGGCAGTATTCACCTTAACTCACGGTTTGAATATTACATCATGCCGTCATGCCGTTGTAGAACAATGCCCATAGGTATAGGGTCAAGCTTGATACAGAATTCATCTACCCCCGTAAAACTAACCCCATGTATCGAGAGTATAAAATCGTATCCAGTTGGTCGAATTAGTATACGTTTTTGCGACGAGCACACTAATTTCATGTATAAATTAGAAAACCGATGGTTAAACAGTTCGATAACATTACCACCTTCCTTGAGTGTCGAACGGCTAACTTAACAGCTTCACCTAACCTTTGAGTCCGAAAGTCAATCCTGGCATTCAGAGGGTTAGTCAGCTGAGCAGTGTTGGCATTAGGCACCATAATCTACGTTTCCAATATTAATATAGAGCGTCAAACCGCTTGAGAGCGTTACCAGCTTTTCATAACATCAGACGATTTACTGAAAGCCGTACACTCCGAAAGCTTAAACTGGTGTATCGAGGATATAACATCGTGTTCACAGCGACAAATTAGTAAACATTTTCGTGACTAGCACCTGCTTTCATGTATGAATAACAAGGTAGAGGGCAAACAATTCGAGAATATTACCACCTTCTTTGAGATTGGAAGGGCGAAGTCAATAGCTACAACCATCCTGTGATTCCGAGAGTCAAACGATGTATTTCTGGAGTAAATCTATTGATGTGTATTGGCAATAGACACACTATTTCACGGTTTGATTATTAACGTAAAGCATCAAACCGTTTCAAACGTTACGAATTCGTATAAAGTCATTCTTTTTACCGAAAACATTACCTTCGGTGGAGGCAACCCGCTGCATCGAGTGTTCAACGTCGTGTTTGGAGAAGCAAATTATTATACATTTTAGTGACAAGCACCTTAATGTCATGTATGAATTAGAACATGGAGGGTCAAACCGATTAAAAAAGATACCACCTTCTATGGGAGTCGAACGGCTATGTCAATAACATTACCCACCATGTGATTCCGATATTCAAACCAGGCATTCCTGGAATATATCAGTTGAAGGGTATTGGTGATGGACACCTTATTTCACACTATGAATATCAAGGCAAAGATTCGAACGGTCGGTGAACATTACGAATTGGTATAAAGTTATTCCCTTACCCAATACCATACCTCCTGACACCCCAATCCGCAGTAACGATTATCTTGCTTACTTTTCACGTGATGAAATTAGTAGACACTTTAGCATGCTGACACCTTGTTTTCACGTAGAAACAGGAATATCAAGGGTTAAACAGTGCGAGGTCGATACCACCCTATTGGTGAGTCGCACTGCTAAATCAATATGTACACCTGTCCTGTGATTCCTAGAGCCAAACCCGGGAGCAAATCCGCTGAGCAGTATGGGCAATGGACACCTTTATTCACGTTTGAATATTAACGCAGGCCACCAAGGCGTCGTACAACATTACCTAACTGTGTAGGGTCAAACTTCTTACAGAATGCCTTACCCTCCGAAAAACTAACTCGCTGTATTGTGAGTATAGCACCATGTTCAGTATAAACTAAAGTAGTATATATTTACTGACGAACGCCGTAATTTCATACATGCATTAGAAGATCTAGGGTCAAACCGTTCAACAACGTTACCACCTTCTCTGCGAGACGGATGGCTAAGTCAATAGTTTCACCTGCACCATGATTCCGAGAGTGAACCCCGGAAAACCGAGAGTAAGTCCGATGCAGAGTATTCGCATTTGAAACCTGAATTCACGGTTTGAATATTAAAGTGGAGCGTCAATCCGTTTTAGGGTTTTGGAAATTGGTATAAAGTCAAACATTCTACGGATGACCTTACCGTCGGAGAAGCAATCACGCCGAATCGGGAGTATAACTTTGTGTTCAGAGAAGCTAATTACTACACATTTTAGTTACGGGCACCTCAGTTTCATGTATGAATTTAAACATCGAGCGTAAAACCGTATGAGAACGGACCCACCGTAGTTGAGTAATCGAACGCTTTAGTTAGTAGCATCACCTATCCTATGATTCCGAGAGTCAAACCTGTTATTCCGGGCGTACATCCGCTGAACAGACGTGGCGTTAGGCTACTTATTTCAGGGTTTTAATATTAAAGTAGAGCGTCACTCCGTTAGAGAACGTTACCAATTTGTATAAACTCAATCGATTTACTAAGCACCATACCCTTCGAGTATCTAATCCGCTATACAGAGGGTATTACTTCGTGCTCAGTGAAGCAAGTTCGTTTACATTTTCGCGACGGGCTCCTTAATTTCGAGTATGAGTTAGAAGATCTACGGTCAGACAATTCGAGAACGATACCACCTTCTTTGTGATTCGAACGGGAATGTCAGTAGCGTCACATATTCTGTGGATCCGACTGCCAAACCAGGTATTCCGAGAGTAAACCCGCTGTACACTATCGGCAATTAGAAATCCTACTTCCTGGTATAAATATTAAAGTACAGAGTCACAATTATGTACATCGGTACCTATAGATATAGAGTCTAGCTATTCACCAAATGCCGTTCCTTCCAAGAGGATAAGTCGCTGTATGAGGAGTACAACTTCGTGGTCAGCGATGCGAAATGGTATAAATTTTAAAGTCGGGTACCCTAATTACATATATGAACCAGAGGATCGAAGGTCAAATCGTTCGAGAACGTTAGCAACTTCGTCGAGACTAGAACTTAGAAGTCAATAACTTCACCGAACCTGTTGTTCTCAGAGTCAAGCCAGCTATACCGGGAGCAAAACCGCTGTAGTGAATCAGCAGCTGACACCTTAATTCGCGGCATCAATATTAAATTGCAGCGTCCAACCGTTTGGAATCGTTATCAATTGGTATAACGTCAAACTCTTTACCGGATACCTTACGTCACGAGATCATAACGCGATGACTCGAGGGTATAACATCGAATTGAGACAAACAAATTAGTGTTCACATCAATGAGGGGCGCGTCAATTTCATGTATTAATTAGGCGATCGAGTGTCAATCATTTCGAAAACGCTACCGCGCTGTTTGAATTTCGAACGGCTGAGAGAAGAGCTACACCTATCCTGTGATTACGAGGGCTAAACCAGGTATCCCGACAATGAGTCCGCTGCAGAATATGGCATTATACACGCTTTTTCACAATATAGATAATAAGGTACATAGTCAAACCGTTGTAGAACGATACGAAATGGTATAGAGTCTAACATATCCCCGATGGCTGTATCATCCGAGGTGATAACTCGTTGCATCGAGAATATAACTTCGTGTTTGGACAAGCAAGGTAGTATACATTTTCAAGACGAGCACCATAATTTCATGTATGAATTGGCATATCCAGGGTAATACCATTCGAGACCGTTACCACCTTCGTTTAGAATCGAACGGCTGAGTCAATAGCATCACCTATAGTTCTGATTTCGAGAGTCAAGCCAGGCACACCAAGAGTAAATACGCCGTACAGCATTGACATTAGAAACCATACTTCAGGCTGTAGACATTAAGGTACAGAGTCAAACCGTTGGAGAACGTTACCTATTGGTACAGAGTCACACTTCTTACCGAAGGCCTTATCCTCTGAGAACCCACATCTTTGTATCGAGAGTATAACCTCGGGCCGAGAGAAACATATTAGTACACATTTTAGCGGCTGCACATTAATCTCATGTATGAATTGGAAGATCGATGGTCAAACCGTTCGAGCACGTTAGCACCCTCTTCCAGAGTCTAAAGGCAAAGTCAATAGCTTCACATATCCTGCGATTCCGAGAGTCAAACCAGGTATTTCGGGAGTAAACTCACTGTTCAGTATTGGCAGTTGGCTCCCTTACCGAAGGCCTCACATTCCGAGAAACAGTTACGCTGTATCGAGAGTATAACATAGTACCCAGAGAAAGAAATTTGTATTCATCTTAGTGACGGGCACCATTTTTACATGTATGAATTAGAAGATCGAGGGGCAAGCTGTCCCAGAACGTTACCAGCATCTTTGAGAGTCCCACAGCTATGTAACTAGCAGTGCCTCCCCTGTGACTCCGAGAGTCAAACCAGGTATACCGGAAGCAAAATGCGCTGAACAATATTACCAAGGGACATGTCAATTCATGGTATGAATTGTAAGGTTGAGAACCAGACCCTGCCCAAATGATTTCACTTGCTATGGAGTCGAACGAATGGAGTACAAATATAGACAATCATATAAAATAACAATAAGACTAAAAACATATTGCCATAAACGTACACTTAACTAATTCCAATGACACTTTTACTAAGAAATACAATTTCTTAAACTAAAAATTAAAAATTTTACGAAAAATCGAAAATATCTGAACAGTAAACTACAGTATGTATGAATAAATGGTAGACTGGGAAGACATGCATACGATACACAAAGAAGGTTAATGAAAGTAGCAAAGACCATCTAATAGTATCGCGCCGATATGCCGTTCGCACCTCCAAGGCATCGCCAGACGTGTTGCTCACGCAGCGTGGGAACATGTACAGACATGTATATAAAATTACAAGCATTGCAAAATATTTTCATAAACGTATACTCCACTAGTTCCATAGTCACTTTTACTAAGAAATACCGTTTTTGAAATTAAAAATTCGAAATTTTGAATAAAGACGAAAGTGTGATAACAGAAAATTACAGTTTGAATAAATAAATGGAAGACTGGAATAAAATAAATATAATTGAAAATCAGGGTTACAGAAGTTAACGAATACCAGCCAGTAGTTCCGCTTCGACCTACCGCGCGCTAATCCGAGATTTCGCACTCTAATCGCTGCGGCAGCGTGGGTACCTATGTAGGGAACCATTTAAAATAACAACAAGCTATAAAAATATTGTCATAATCGTAAACTGAACCAATTCAAAAGGCACTTTTATTATGAGATAGAATTTTTTAAACTAGAGACTGGAGATTATGAAAAAAATCGAAAATATCATAACATTGCGGTACAGCACGCATGAATAAATGGCTAACTGGGAAAAAATGCATGAGGTACATAGTCAAGGTTAATGAAATTAACGAGTGCGATCGGGTAATGCCACTCCGTCCTGCTGCACGGAACTACAAGACCTCACTAGTCGTGTGACTTCGGAATCGTGTGTACGTGTACAGACAATCATATAAAATAACAACTTGCTTACCAAAATATTGTCGTAAACGAGAATTCAACAAGTCACAGTGACACATTTACATGGAACAACAATTATCTAAACTACAAATTGAAAATTCTGAAAAAGATACGAAAATATTATAACAGTAAATTATAGAATGTATAATTAATGGAAAACTGCGAAGGAATGTATTCGGTGCAATATTATGGTTAACGAAGCTAATGAACACCATACAGCAGTATTGCTCCGATCTACCGAACGCAACTGCAGGACCACTCCATTCGTGTCGCTCATGAACATTCTCTCAATTATTCCAAATGGAACTTCACATAAAAAAATACAAGTTTTTAAGTTAATAATTGGACATTTTGAAAAATATCGAAAATATCATATTAGGAAGTTGCACCTTAATTACGCGTATGAATGTGCAGATCGAGAGACAATCCCTGTGAGAGCATTTCCACCTTTCTTTAGATTCGAACGGCAAAGTCAATAGTTCCACCTATGCTGTTATTGCGAGAGTCAAAAAAGGTATTGCCGGAGTCAATCCGCTTTACAGCATTGGCAATACACAGCCCCGTCCACGGTATAAATATTAACATACAGAGTCAAAGCGCTCTAGCACGTTACATACAGGTATAATGTCAAATTTATTACCGAAGCCCTTACATTCCGAGAAGATATCCCGTCGTATGTTGAGTATAACTTCGTGTGCAGAGAAGCCAAATGGTTTCATATTTAGTGACGGGTCTCTTAATTTCATCTATGAATCAGAATGTCGAGGGTCAAATCGATCGAGATCGTCTGCTCCTTCTTTGAGAGTCGAACGATTAAGTCAATAGCTTCACCTATCCTGTGATTCGAGGGACAAAGCCAGTATTCCGGGCGTAAATACGAAGAATAGTATTGGTACTATACACCATAATTCCCGGCTTAAATGTTAAAATGGAGCGTCGCTCCATTTGAGAACGCTACCAATTCGTAAAGAGTCAATCGTTTAACCGAAGACCTTATCCTCCGAATGTCTAATTCGTCTTATCGCGTGTATAACTTCGTGTTCAGAGAACCAAATTCGTCAACAATTTAGTGTCGTGCAACCTTAACTTCATGTATGAATTAGAAGATCTGGAGTTAAACCGATGGATAACGTTACCACCTTTTTTAGGACTCATACTGCGACGTCAATAGGTTCGAGTATCTTATGATTCCGAATGTCAAACAAGATGTAGGAGATTAAATCCGCTGAACAGCATTGGCAATGGACACAATAAATCACACCATGAATATTAAGGTTGTCTGATAAACCGTCAGAGACATTACCAATTGGTATAAAGTCATTCATTTTACCTATTGCATTACCTCCTGAGTACCCAACCCGCTGTAGCGATTGTCTTGCTTAATTTTCACGTGCTCAAATTAGTAGACATTTTATCATGTGGACACCCTATATTAATGTATGAATAGCAATATCGAGATTCAAACCGTTCGAGAACGATAGCACCTTCCTTGCGAGTCGAATGGCTACGATAGTAGCTTCACCAATCCTGTGATTCATAGAGTCAAACCAGGTGCTCCGGTTGTATGTGCCCAGTACAGTATTGGCAATGTACACCATAATGCAGGGTATGAATGTTAAAGCAGACCGTCAACCAGTTGCAGAACGCTACCCATTGGTATAGAGATAAACGCTTCACAGAAAGCTTTACCTTTCGCGATGCTAACCTACCGTATCGGAAGTATAACTTCGGGTTCAGAGAAACATATTAGTTCACATTTTAGTGACGGGCACATTAATTTCATGTGTGAGATAGAAGGCCGATTCACAAACAGTTCCAGAACGATACAACCTTCTTAGGGGATCACACTGATATGTCAATAGATTTCCTCTGCTGTGATACCAAGAGTCAAACCAGGTAATCCGGCAGAAAGTCCGCAGAAGGATTGAGGCCATAGACATATTAGTTCGTGGTTTGAATACTAAAATATAGCGTCAAACCGTTTGAAATCGTTACCAATTGCTATAAAGTCAAACGTTTTACCGAATATCATACCCCTCGAAAAACTAACCCGCTGTTTCGACAGTATAACTTCGAGTGTAGAGAAGAAAATCAATTTACGTTTGAGTGACGGGCACATTTATTTCACGTATGAATTAGAAGGTCGAGGGTGAAAGCGTTCGGGAACGTTACCACCTTCTGTGTGAGACGAACGGCTACGTTAACAGCTTCACATATCCTGTGATTCTGACGGTGAATCCAAGTATGCCGGGAGTATATCTGCAGTACAGATTGGGCAATATACTCCTCAATTTACAGTGTAAAGATGATATCACGAAAACAAACCGTTCGAGAACGTTTCCAATTGGTATAAAACAAACCGTTTCACCCGAGACCAGACTCTCCGCGATCCTAACTCCCTGTATCGGGTGCATAACACTAAGTTCAGACAAAAACATTGTTTTCCACTTTAGTGACGGACACCTCAAATTCATGTATAAATTAGCACATCAAGTGACAATCCGTTCCCGAAAGCAACAACCTTGTTTGAGAGTAGCACATATACGACAATAGCTTCACCTATCCATTTATTAGGCGTGTCGAAACACATATTCAAGGAGTAAACCTGCTGAAGAGTATTGGCAATATATACGTTAATTTTCGGTATGTCGATAAAGTAGTGAGTCAGGTCGAAGGAGAACATTACCAATTGGTATAATGTCACTAATTTTACTGAATTCTTTTCCTTCCTAGAACCGAAACCTCTGTAGCGTTTGACTTGCTTAGTTTTCAGAGGAACAAATCAGTAGAAATTATAGAAGACGGACACGCTACTTTCACGAATGAATAGCAGAATGGAGAGTCAAACTGTTCGAGAGCGTTATCACCTTCCCTGAGAGTCGAAAGGCTAGGTCAATAGATTCACCTACACTGTGATTCCAAGAGTCAAACGATGCATTCCGTGAGTAAATCCGCTGAACAGTTTTGGCAATGGACACTTCAATTCACGGTATAATTAATAAAGTAGAGAGTCAAACCCTTGTAGATCGTCATCAATTGGCTTCGAATCATTCTTTGTACCGAATACATTTAGTTCCCAGAACCTATCCCGCTGTAGCAAGTGTCATGCTTACTGCTCACGGAAACCAATTAGTAGACATTATAGAAGAGGCACACCTTACATTAATATATGAATTAGAAGATCGTGTGTCAAGCCGTTTCATATCGAAACCACCATCTTTGAGAGTCGAACGGCTGAGTCAATAGCTCATGCTACTGTGCAATTCCGAGTGTTGGGAAAGGTATTCCCGGAGTGAATCCGTTGAACAATTTTGGCAATAGACACCTTACTTCACGGTTTCAATATTAAAACAGAGCGTCAAACCGTTTGTGAACGTCACCAATTGCTACAAAGTCAAACGTTCTACCGTAAGACGTACCTACCCGCGAAAGTCTCCCGATTCATCGAGAGTGTAACTTCGAGTTCACGAAAAGAAATTAGTATTATTAGTACTATATCAGTGATGGCACGCTAACTTCGTGTATGTATTAGAAGATCGTGGATCAAACTGCTCGCAAACGTTACCACCCTCTTTCAGAGTCGAACGGATAAGTCAATAGCTCCAGGTATCTTGCGTTTATGAGAGTCAAAGCAGATATTCCGAAAGTATATGCGCCGTACAGCATTGCCAATAGGCTCCTCAATTCATGACATGAATATTAAAGCAAGCCAACATGCCGTTGTTGAACATTACCTATTCCTGTAGGGTTAAACTCCATACAGAATGCCTCGCCACCTGAAAAACAAACTCGCTGCATCCGGAGGATATGACCGTGTTCAGAGAAACACATTAGTCTACATTTTAGCGACGAGCTCCTCAATGTCATATATGAATTACGAAATCGAGAGTCAAACAGGTCCTGAACGTTACCACGTTCTCTGAGATACACACAGCTAAATCCTTAGCATCATCTATCGAATTATTCAGCGAGTCAAACCAGGTATCCCGGGAGTAAATGCCCTACACAGTATTGACAATGGACACCACAATTCGCGGTTTGAATATTATAGCACGCTGACAAGCTGTTGTAGAACATTTCCTATTCGTGTGCGGTTAAACATGTTGCAGAATGCCCTACCATCTGAAAAACTGACCAGCTGCGCTGAGAGCGGAACTTCGAATTCAAAGAAGGAAATTAGTAATCATTTGAGTGTCGGGCACTTTAATTTCATGTATGTATTAGAAGATCGAAGGTTAAACAGACGGATATCATTACCACCTTCTTTGGGATTCGAACGGCTGAATCAATAGCTTCACCTATATTTATGTTTCCGAGAGCCAACCTGGTATGCGTGGACTTAAAGCTGATGAACATTATTGGCAATAGAACCGTAATTCACGGCGCGAATATAAAAGATGATAGTCAAACCGTCGGAGATCATTACCAATTAGTATAATGTCATTTGTATTAACCTATACCTTACATACCGAGAAAGGAATCCGCCTTAGCGACTCTCTTGCATCGGGTTCACAGGACCGACTTAGTAGACATTATAGCAGGGGGATAGCTCAATTTCGTGTATAAATAGGAAGATCTAATGTCGAACCTATCGAGAACGTTTCCAGCTTCTTCGGGAGTCGAACGGCTGAGTGAACACCATCACCTATATTTGAGATTCCGATAGTTATGCCTGGCATATCAGGACTAAATCCGCTGAACTGTATTGGCAAGAGGCACCGTAATTCACGTTGTACATGTTGAAGAACAAAGTCACACCGTGTAAAACGTAAACAGTTTGTATACAGACATACCTTTTACCGACAGCCTTACAGTCCGAGAAGCCTAACCAGCTGCATCGAGAGTTTGACTTCGAACTCAGAGAAAGGCGTTATTATACATTTTAGTGATGGGCATCATAATTTCATGTATGAATTAAGAAGGTACGGGGTGAAATCGTTGTAGAGGGATACCACCTCCTCTGAGAGACGCACAACTAAGTCACAAGCTCCATCTTTCGTGTGATTCGGCGGGTCAAGCACAGCTATTCCGGGAGTATGTCCGCAGAAAGATATTGGCTCTAGTCACATTAATTCGCCGTATATTCTTGAGTACATGATCTACATTTCGGAGTCACAGGATATGTGTAGCTGTTGACTTAGATGTGCGACTCTCAAAGAAGGAGGTATCGTTCTCGAACGCATTGACTCTCGATGTTGATACTTATCCACAAGTATGTGGTCTCCGTCTGCCAAAATGGCTCCTAATTTGATTCCGTTAACACTAAGCCGGACAATCGCTACCGCAGGCTTTGTTCTCAGAAGGTAAGGTATTCAAAAATGGAATGAATTTATACGAATTGGTATGGTTATCAAACGGTTTGACTCTGTATTCTAATATTCAAACCGTGAATTATGGAGTTTATTACCAATGCTGTTAAGCGGATTTACTCTCGGAATACCTGGTTTGACTCTCAGACTCTCAGGATCTTGGATGTTATTGACACAATCGTTCGTCTCTCACAGAAGGTGGTAACGTTCTCGAACGGGTTGACACTCGACCTTCTAATTCATACATGAGGTTCGGTGCCCGGCAATGAAATGAATACAAATTCCATTCTCAGAACACGAACTTATTCTCCCGATGACGCCGGTGAGTTTCGCGGAAGGTTAGGCCTTCGATAAAGTTTTGACTTTATACCACATGGTAACGCTCTCAAGCGGTTTGCCGATCTCTGTTAATATCCAAACCGTGAATCAAGGTATCTATTGCCAATGCCGTATGCCGCATTTACTGCCGCAATATCAGGATTGACTTTATGAATCACAGAATTATTGGTGCTATTCACATAGCTGTTCGACTCACAAAGAAGGTGGTATCGCTCTCGAAAGGTTTGATTCTCGATCTTCTAATTCATACGAGAAATTAAGGTGTCCGTCGGATAATATGTCTACTAATTCGTTCCAGTGAACAGCATGTTATACTCACTATACAGCAGTATATACACTCGGAAGGTAAGGCATCCGTTAAAGAGTATGGCGTTTAAGAAATTGATACCTTTCTAAAACGGTTTCTACTGTCTGCTTTAACATTCATGCAGTGAATTAAGGTGTATATTGCCAATAGAGTTCAGCGGATTTACTGCTGGAATTTCTGGCATGACAATCGGAGTCACAACTAGACGAGAAGCTGTTGTCACAGCCGTTCGAGTCTCAATGTGGACGGTAATGTTCTCGAACGGTTTGACACGAGATCTTCTAATTGACACATGAAACTATGGTGCCAGTTACTATAATGTTTACTTATTTGTGTCTCTGATCACGAAGTTATACCCTCGGTATAGCGAGCCAGTTAGGTTCCCGGGTGGAACGATATCCTTTGAAAAGTTTGACATTCTTCAAATTGGTAATGTTCTCCAACGGCATCTCTTTATAGTTTAATATTTATAACGTGGAATAGGGTGTCCATTGCCAATACTGTACAGCAGACTAACTCCCTGAGTACCTAGTTTGACACTCGGAGTCAAACGGTAGGATGAGCTATTGACATAGCTGTTCTACTCTCCAAGAAGGTGGTAACGTTTTCGGATGGTTTGAGCCTCTATCATGGTACGGACTCAGGAAATTAAAGTGTCCGTCCTCTAATATGTCTACTAATTTGGTTCCGTGAGCACTAAGCAAAACACTCGCTACAGCGTAATAGGTTCTCGGGAGGTAAGGTATTCAGTAAAAGGGCTGACTATATGCGAATGTGTAGTGTTCGCCTACTGCAAGACACACTACATTAATATTCATTCAGTAAATTAATGTGTCTCTTGCCTGTACTGGTCAGCCGATTTTCTCCTGTAATGCCAGCTTGACTCTCGGAATCGCATGACTGGTGAAGTTATTGACCTAGCCGTTTGTCTCTCACAAAAGATCACAAAGTTCTCAAAAGGTTTGGACATCAATATTCCAATACATAAGTAAGGTTAAATTGCACGACACTCAAATGAATGCTAATTCCGTTCTGTGAGCAGGATCTTGTACTCTCGATTACGCCCGTCAGTTTGGTGGAAGGTAAGGCCTTCGGTAAAACGACTTTATACGAATTGGTACCGCTCTCAATCGGTTTGCCGCTCTACTTTAATATTCAAATCGTGAATTGAAGTGACACAATAGTGTACAGCAAATTGACTCCAGGAATTCCAGGTTTGACATTCGGAATCACATTGTAGCTGACGTTATGGTCTTAACCGTTCTACTCGCAAGGAAGTAAGTAACGTTCTCGACGGGTTTGACCCTCGATTATCTAAATTATACCTGTAATTAGGGTGCGCGCCACTAGGATGCATACTCATTCGTTTCTCTGAACACGTAGTAATACTCTCGATACAGCGGGATAGCTTCGCGGAGTGTATGGCCTTCTGTAAAAAGTTAAACTATACACCAATAAGTATCAGTCAACGACGGTTTTACTCCATACCATAATATTTATAGCATGATATAGGGCGTCTCACGTCATACTATATCGCGAGTTTACTGCCCGATGCCTAATTTGGCTCTCGGAATCGCATGATAGGTAATTCTATTACCTCAGCCGTTCACCTCTCAAGGATGGTGTTATCGTTCTGGAACAGCTTGACCGCCCATGCTTTAATTGATATATTAAATTAATGTGCCCGACTCTATAATGCATACGAGTAAGTTCCTCTGTGCACGATGTTATGCTCTCGATGCAACAGATTAGACGTTCGGAGCGTATGGTCTTCATTAAAACGTTTGACTTTATACCAATTGGTTACGTTCTTAAATGGTGTGACGCCCAACTTTAATATTAAAACCGTGACTTAAGGTGTCTAATCCCTATACTGTTCTGCGGATTTTCGCCCGGAATACCTATTTTGACTCCCGGAATCCTACGATGTCTGAAGCTAACAAATAAGGCGTTGGATTCTCAACTAAGGTTGCATCGTTATCCAACCGTTTTATGCTCGACCTGCTATTTCAATCATGTAATTATAGTGCCCGTCACTAATATGTATATAATCTTCTTTCTCTGAACATGGCATTATACTCCCGCTACTGGGGTTTACCATTCGGTGGCTAAGGTCTTCAGTAAGACGGCTGACTTTATACCAATTGGTAACTATCACAGAATTATTGACGGTCTACTTGAACATTCAAGTCGTGAATTATGTTGTCTAATGCTAATCCTGTTTAGCGGATTTACTCCCGGAATACCCGGTTTGACCCAAGGAATCAAAGGATGGGTGAAGCTATATACGTAGCCATTCGAATCACAAAGAAGATGGTCAAGTTCCCCAACGGTTTGACACTCGATATTCCATTTCATACATTAAATTAAGGTACCCGTCACTGAAACGTATCCTAATGTATTTTATTGAACACGAAGCTATACTCTCCATACAGCGAGTTCGGATCTTGGAAGGAAAGGTTTTCGATAAACGTTTTACTCTGAGCCAATATGTAATGCTCTACAGCGGCTTGACTCTGTACGTTCTTATTTATTCCGTGAATTAAAGTATGTATTGCCAATACTGTTCATCGGTGTTTCTTCCGGTGTACCTGGTTGGAATCTCGGAATAACAGGATTAGGTGTAGCCACTGACATAGCCGTAAGAGTCGCAAAGACGGAGGTAATGTTCTCGAACTGTTTGACACTCCGCCTTTCGCTGATGTTTGCGTAAGGTAAGGTCTTCGGTAAAACATTTGACTTTAATCCGATTGGTAACGTTCTTAAACGAATTTACGCTCTACTTTAACATTCAGACCATGAACTAAGGCGCCTATTGCCAACACTATTGAGCGAATTTCCATCCGAGATATCCGGTATTACTTTCGGAGTCACAGCGTAGGTGAAGCTATTGACATAGCCGTTCGACTCTTATAGAAGGTGGTAACGGTCTCGGCAGGTTTGAGCCAACACCTTCAAATTGAAATAAGAAATTAAGGTGCACGTCATTAAAATGTGTAGCCATGCGTCCATATGAGCACCGTGTTACACTCACGATACAGCGGGATAGTTAATCGGATGGTAAGGTCTTCGGTAAACCGTTTTCTTAAAACAGGCTGGAAACGCCCTCAAACGGTTTGTCGCTCAATTTTAATAATCAAACCGTGAGTTAAGGTATCTATTGCAAATAATCTTCAGCGGATTTACTCCTGGAGTACGTGGTTTGACTCTCGGAGCCGCAGGATACGTGAAACTATTGACTTATCCGTTCCACTCTCAAAGAGGGTGGTAACGTTCAGGAGATGTTTGATCCTCGATCTTCTAATTCGTCCATGAAGTCAAGGTGTCCGTCATTGAAATTAATAATCATTTTTCTCTATGAACTCGAACTTATACTCACGATACGCCGGATCAGCTCCTTGGACGGTAAGGTCCTCTGTAAAACTTATAAATTTGTACAAATTGGTGCCGTACTGAAACGAACAGTCGCACTTCTTTAATATTCAAACCGTGTATTAAGATGTATGATTTCAATACTGATCAGCGGACTTACTCGAGGATTATCTAGATTGTCTCACTGAATCAGGATAGGTGGAGCTATAGACTTATCCGTTCAACTCTCATAGAGCGTGATAACGTTTTCGAATGGTTTGACAATCGACCTCAAAATTCATGCATGAAATTACGGTGAGAGTCACGAAAATGTATAATAGTCGGCACTTCTGAACTCGCTGTTATACGCTCGATACAGCAGATCAGTTTCTCGGAAAGGTAAGGCCTTCGTTAAAACTTATCACTTTATGCCAATTTATACCGCTCTCGAACGATTAGACAGTCCATATTAATACCGAAACCGTGAAGTATGACGTCTATTGCCATAATTGTTCACTGCACTTACACGCGGAGTAACTAGGTCGACTCTCCGAATCACAGGATATGTGAAGCGATTGACTTATCCGTTCGACTATCAGAGATGGCAGTAGCGTTGTTGAACTAATTGACCCTCGATATTATAATCCATACATGGAATTAAGGTGCGCGAAACTAGGATTTCTAATAATTCGTACCACTAAACACCATGTTATTCTCTGGATACAACGTGTTAGCTCTTAGAAGCATAAGGACTTGAATAAAACGTTTGAATTTATACTCGTATGCATTGTTGTACAACGGTTTGACCCTGTACACCAATTTTCGAACAGTAAATTGAGGTTGCTGTTGCAAATTCTGTTCAGCGTATTTACACCCGGAATACCGGGTTTTACTCGCGGAATCACGGGATAGGTGCAGCTACTATCTTAGCCGTACAACCCTCAAAGAAGGTGATAACGTTCTCGAACATATTGGTCCTCGATCTTCTAAATAGCACATGAAGTTAACGTGCTTGTCACTGAAATGAATACTAATTTCATTCTCTGAACATGAAATTATATTCTCGATGATGCGGTTAATACTCGCGGAAGGTAGCGCCAATGGGTAAATCGTTTGACTCTATAACAATAGGTAATGATCTACAATGGTTTGACGATCTGCCTTAATATTGATACCTTGAACTGTGGTGCCTATTTCCAATACTGTACGGGGCATTTAATCCCGCAAAACATCGTTTGAATCTCCGAATCACAGGATAGGTGAAGATATTGACATAGCCGTTCGTGTCTCACAGAAAGTGGTAACGTTCTCGAACGGTTTGACACTCGATCATCTAATTCATACATTAAATAAAGGTGCATGAGAATAGGATGTATACTAATTTGTATCGCTGAAAACGTAGTTACACTCTCGGTACAGCGGGTTAGCTCCTCGGAAGGTACAGCCTTCGGTGAAAGGTTAGACTCTATACCAATTGGTAACGATACACAACTATTTGACCCTGCACTTTAACATTTATACCGGGAAGTAGGATTTCCAATGACGATAAGGTACAGCGGATTTACACCTGGTATATCTGGTTAGATCTCGGAATCGCAGGATAGGTGATGCTGTTGACATAGCTGTGCGACTACCAAAAATGGTGTACACGTTTCCGAACCGTTTGACCCTCGATGTTGCTATTCATAGTTGAAGAAATGTGTCCATGTGCGAAAATGTCTTCTAATTAGGTTCTGTGGACACTGGGCATGACACTTCGTACCGCGGATTAGGTTCTAGAAAGGTATCGCCTTCGGTAAAGGAAATGATTTTATACCAATTCGTAATGTTCTCCGACGGTTTGACGCAACAGTTTAATGCTCATACCGTGAATCAATGTGTCTATTGCCAATACCATTCAGCGGATTTACTCCAGGAATACCTCGTTTGGCACTAGGACACACAGGATAGGTGAAGCTGTTGAATCAGACGTTCTATTCTCAACGAAGGTGGAAACGGTCTCGCTTGGTTTGACACACGATATTTTATTTCATTCATGAAATTAAGGTGCCCACGACTAAAATATATACTCATTTGGTACCCTGAACATCTTGTTATACTCTCGATACAGAGCGTTAAGCTTTCAGACGGTAAGGTCAACAATGAAACGTTTGACTTCATACCAATTGGAAGCGTTCTCAAACGGTTTGTCGCTCTACTGTACATCCGTGCCGTGAATGAATGTGACTATCGCCAACATTGTTCTGCGGACCTGCTCCTGGATAGGTGAAGCTACTAACATAGCCGTTCCTCTCAAGGAGAAGGTGGTAACGTTTTCCAACTGTTTGACCCCCGAATTCATACAGGGTGTTAGAATATCCGTCACTAAAGTGTATACCAATTTGTTTCTCTGAACATTAGGCAAAACACTCCGCGCAGCGGGATTGGTTCTCGAAGGTATCGTAATATGAAAGGAGAATGACTTTATAACTAATGGTAATGTTCTCCGACAATTTGACTCATTACGTAACACCCATGCCGTGGATTAAGGAGTATATTGCCAATAGTGTACAGCGGATTGACACCCGGAATACTAGGTTTGACTTTCGGAATCACATGGTAGGTGATGTTATTGACTTAGCCGTTCTACTCTCAAGGAAGTTGGTAACATTTACGAACGGTTTGACACTCCATTTTCTAAGTCGTACATGAATTAACGGTGACATCACTAAATTGTATACTAATGTGTTTCCCTAAACACGTAGCTATAATCGCGATACAGCGGGTTTGTTTCGCGGATGGCAAGGCATTCGGTAAAGCGTTTGACTTTATAGGAATTAGTATCGTTCTCACACGGTATGACTCTCTATTTGTATATTCAATTCGCGAATTAAGGTATCAATTGCCAATACTGTAGAGCACATTTACTCCCGGCATATCTCGTTTGACTATCGCAATCACAGGATAGGTGAAGCTCGTGGCTTAGCCTTCGTCTCACACAGACGGCGGTCACGTATTCGAACGGTTTGGCGCTCGATTATAATATTCAAACGGAAAATTAAGGTGTCTATTGCCAAGACTGTTCGGCGCATCTACTCCCAGCATACCTGGTCTGACTCTCGTAATCGCAGGATACGAGTAGCTATTGACTTAGCCGTTCGTCTTTCACAGATGGTGGTAACATTGTCAAACGGTTTGACACTCGATCCACTATTTCATACATAAAGTAATGGTGCCGTCACTGAAATGAAGATTAATTTCATCCTCTGGTCCGGAAGTTATACTCTCAATACAGCGGGTGAGTTTCGCGGAATGTAGCGCCCCCGGTATTAAGATTGCCTCTCTTCCAGTAGTTAATCTTCTACCACGATTAGACTCTTCGCATTACCATTACTATTGCCAATACCGTTCAGCGGACCTACTCCCGGAATACCTCGTTTGACTCTCGAAATTACAGGATTGGTGGAGCTATTGAATTACACGTCAGACTCTCAAATAGGGTAGCATCGTTCTCGAGCGGTTTGACCATCGATCTAATATTTCATACATGATGTTAAGGTGCCCGTCACTAAAATGTTTATCAATGTGCCTCCTTAAACTCGTAGCTATACACGCGATACGCCTGTTAGCTTTTCGGGCGGAAAGGCATTCGGTAAGATGTTTGCCTTCATAGCAATTAGTAACGCTCTCACACGGTGTGACGCTCTATTTTAATATTCAGTCCGCTAATTATGGTATATATTGTCAATACTCTCCTGCGGATTTACTCTCGGATTACCTGGTTTGACTCTTGGACTCACAGGATAGATGGAGCTATTGACTTAGCCGTTCGTCACTCACACAAGCTGATAACGTCCTGGAACTGCTTGACCCTGCACCTTTCATTTGATACATAAAATTAAGATGCCCATCACTGATATAGATACTAATTTCTTTTTCAGAACAGGAAGTTATAATCTCGATCTAGCGGGTCAGATCCTCGGAAGGCAAGGCTTTCTGTAAAGCGTTTTGACTGCGTACTATAATATTTATAACGTGAAATAGGGTGTCTAATGCCATAACGTGAAGCGCATTCATTGCCCGAATACCTAGTTTGACTCTCGGGATCATAGGATAGGTGAAGCTAATAACTAAGGCGTTCGATTTGTAACTAAGGTGGTAAACCTCTCGAACGGTTATAGCCACTATCTTCTAACTCATACATGCATTTAAGGTGCCCGTACTCTATAATGTATAGTAATTTGTTCCTCTGACAAGGACGTTATAATCTTGATACAGCGGATTCGACATTCGGAGGGTAAGGTCTAGAGTTAAAAGTTTGACCTTATTCCCGTTGGTAACCTTCCCAAATAGAGTGACGATATACTTTAATATTCGTTCGGCTCTCAAGGAATATGATAACGTACGCAAACGGTTTGACGCTCGATATTCTAATTCGTGCATGAAATTAAGGTGCTTGTCATTATATTCAGTACTAGTTCGTACATCTGATCACGGTGTTATACTCTCGATTCAGGCTGTTAGTTTTTCGGCGGATAAGGTGTTCGGAATAACGATTAACTTTGCTGCAATTGGTAACGTTCTCCAACGGTTTGACGCCGCATTTTAATATTCAAACCCTGAATGAAGGTGTCTATTTCCAATGATGTTCAGCATATTTACTCCCGGAATACCTGATTTGACTTTCGGAATCACAGGATATATGAAACTATTTCCATAGCCGTTCGTCTCTCACAGAATGTGGTATCGATCTAAAATGGTTTGACCCTCGATATCTTAATTCATACATGAAGTTAAGGAGTCTGTCACAGAGACGAAAACTAATTTCAATTTCGTAACACGAACTTAATCCGTCGATGTAGCCGGAGAGGTTCGCTGATGATAAGGACTTCAGTAAAACGTTTGACTTTATACCAATTGATTCACTCTCAAACGGTTTGACGCTCTACTTTAATATTCAAACCGTGCATTAAGGTGTCAATTGCCAAAATTATTCAATGGACTTACTCCAGGATTACCAGGTTTTACTCTCCGAATTACGTGATATCAGAAGCTATTGACTTGGCCGTCAAATTCTCAAACAAGGTGGTAGCGTTCCTGACCGGTTTGACTGCCGATTTGTCTATACATACATGAATATAGGGCTTCCGCATTCTAACATGTCAAATAACGTATGCGTAAGCATTAAGGAACACACTCGATGCAGCGTGATACGTTCTCGGCAGGTTAGGTTATAGGCAAAAATGCTGTCATTATAGCAATTGCTAACATTCTCTAACGGTTGAAGCCTGTACTTTAATTACCATACCAGAAGATGAGGTGTTTATTGCCAATACTGTCGATTGGATTGAGTCCCGGCATACCTGGTTTGGATATCTTAATATCAGGATAGGAGTAGATATTCGCTTAGCCGTTCGACTCTCAATGAAGGTGGTAACATTCTCG
The DNA here is from genome assembly GCA_002201625.1 of Euglossa dilemma. Taxonomy (NCBI): domain Eukaryota; kingdom Metazoa; phylum Arthropoda; class Insecta; order Hymenoptera; family Apidae; genus Euglossa; species Euglossa dilemma. The sequence goes on from NIJG01000174.1 coordinate 78,732, forward strand.
AACGGTTTGACACTCGGTCTTCTAATTTATATACGAAAATGAGCAGTGCTTCTGCTATAATGTCTACCAGTTTGTTTCCGTGTGCACTAAGCATGGCACTCGCTACAGCGATTAGGTTACAGGAACGTAATGTATTCGGTACAATGAATGATTCTATACCAATTGGTAATGTTCTCCAACGGTTTGAACTTCTACTGTAATAAACATATAGTGAATTAAGGTATCTATAGCTAATATGGTTTAGCGGAATTACTCCTGATATTCCTGGTTTCACTCTCGGAATAACAGGATAGGTGAAGCTTTTGACTCAGACGTTTGGCTCTTATAGAAGGTGATAATGTCCACAAACGGCTTGACACCTGATTTTCTAATTTATACATGAAATTATGCTGCCCGACACAAAATACATACTAATTTGTATCTCGAATCACGAAGTTATACTCTCGATGCAGCAGGATAGGTTCTAGGAGTGTAAGGTCTTCGGTAAATCTTTTGACTTTAAACCAAGAGGACACGTTCTACAAGAGACAGACTCCGTACCATAATATTCAGTCCATGCATTAAAGTGTCAGTTAACAATATTGTTTAGCTTATTAACTCCTTGAATGCCTGGTTTGACTTTCGGATTCAAAAGATAGGTGAAGCCATTGATTTGGCCGTTCGAATCTCGAGGAATGTGGTAACGCACGCAATCGGCTTGAAGCCCGATCTTCTGATTCGTGCATGAAATTAAGGTGCTTGTCAATAAAATTATTACTAGTTCGTACATCTGATCACGGTGTTATAATCTCGATACAGCGGGTTACTTTTTCGGAGGATAAGGTGTTCGGTATAACGTTTGACTTTGTTGCAATTGGTAACGACCTCCAACGGTTTGACGCTGCATTTCAATATTCAAACCGTCAATTAAGGTGTCTATACGCAGTACTGCTCAGGGGATTTACTTCTGGAATATCTGGTTTGAATTTCCGAATCACTTGGTAGGTGATGGTATTGACATAGCTGTTCGTCCTACATTGAAGGTGGTAACGTTCTTGGACGGTCCTATGATCGTTATTCTAATTGATATATGAACTTAAGGTGCCGTCACTAAAATTTGTACAAATGTGTTCCTCCAACTACGAAGTAACACTCTCGATACGGCGATATAGATTCTCGGGTGGTAAGGTCTTCGGAAAAGGCGTTGATTTTATAGCAATGCGTGACGTTCTCAAATTGTTTCACGATCTACTTTAATATTCAAACCCTGATTTAGTGTGCCCGTTGCGAATAGTGTACAGCGGATGGACTTTCGAAATATCTGGCTTCATTATCGGAACAACGGGAGAAGTGAAGCAATTGATGCAACATTCGTTTCTCGAAGAATATGGGATCGCTCTAGAAATATTTCAATGCCAATTTTTCTATTCATACAGGAAAATAAGTAGTTCGTCTGCCAAAGTGTCTACTAATCTGTACCTCTGGAGAGGAACCTATGTTCTCAGTACAGCGGGCTTTGATCTCAGCGTGTATGGTTTCCGTAAAACGATTGACTTCAAACAATTGGTAGCGTTCTCAAACTGTATGGCGATCAATTATAATTTTCAACTAATTATTGTGTCCATTGTGAATGGAGTGGAGAGCATTTACTCCTGGATTACCTGGCCTGACTCTCTGAATCTCAGGATAGGTGAAGCTATTGACTCAGCCGTTCGACTCTCAAAGAAGGTGGTAATTATATGGAACGGTTTGACACACGATCTTCTAATTCATATATACAAAGAAGGTGTGCTTCTGCTGTAATGTCTGCTCATATGTTTCCATGAGTACTAAACATGACACACGTTGCAACGGGATAGGTTCTAGGAATGTATTGAATTCGGTAAAAAGAATGACTATATACCAACTCGTAATGTTCAACGACAGATTTACCTTCTACTTTACTATTCAAACCGTGAATTAAGGTGTCTATAGGCAATCCACTTGAGCGGATTTACTACAGGAATACCTGCTTTGACTCTCAGAATCACAAGATAGGGGAAGCTATTGACTTAGCAGTTCGAGTCTCAAAGGGAGCGATAATATTCGCGAATTGTTTGACGCCCTATATTCCAATTTATAAATGAAATAAAGGTGCCTGTCACTGAAATGAGACTAATTTCTTTCTGTGAACAGGAAGCTCTACTCTCGATACAGCGTGTTACTTTATCCGACGGTAAGGTCTTCGGTAAGACGTTTGGCATTATATGGATTGGTAACAATCAACAAGTGATTGACGGTCTGCTCTAATATTCAAACCGTGAATTAAGGTGCCTATTACTAATACTGCATAGCGCATTTCATCCCGGAATACCTGGTTTGACTCGCGGAATTACAGGATAAGTGACGGTATTGCCTCGGCCATCCGACCCACAAAGAAGGTGCGAAAGTTCTCGAAAAGTTTGACAGTCTAATTTCTAATTCATACATGAAGTTAAGGGGCACGTCACTAATGTGAATGCTAATTTCTTTGTCTGGACACGAAGTTATTTCTCGCGTCACTAAAATGCTTACTAATGTGTTTCTTTACACACGAAGTAACATTCTCGATGAAGAGGGTGATGTTCGCGGAAGGTAAGGCCTACGGCAAAACGATTGACTTTTATCCAATTGGTCAGGATCTTAAACGATTTGACGCCCTACGTTAATATTCAAACCGCGAATTAATGTGTCTATTGCCAAGCTGGACAGCGGATTTACTCCAGGAACATCTCGTTTGACTCTCGGAATCACAGGATAGATGTAGCAATTGACTTAGCCGTTCGACTTTCAAGGAAGCTGGTAAAGCTTTATAACGGCTTGATTCTGCACTTTAATATCTATGCCGTGAAATATGGTGTATAATGACAATACATTACGGCGGACTTAATCCTGGTATACCAGGACTGACAGTCGGAATCGCAGGATACGTGATGCTATTGACTTAGACGTTCGACTGCCAAAGAAGGTGAGAACGGCCTCGAACGGTTTGACTTCCGATTATTCTATTCATATATGAAAGTAAGATACCCGTCACTCCATTGTATACTAATTAGCATCCCCTTACAGTAAGCAACACACACACACTCTGGCCCGTTAGCTTCTCGGAAGTTAAGTCCTTCGCTAGAAAATATGACTTTATATCTGTATGTAACGTGCTCCCAGGTTTTGACTCTCAATTGTATTATACATACCGTGAATTCAGGTATCTTTTGCCAAAGCTGTTCAGCGTATTTATTTCCGGAGCACATGGTTTGACTCCTGAAATTGCGGAATAGATGAAGCTATTGACTTAGCCGTTTGACTTCCAAAGAAGGTGGTAATATTCTCGAACGCTTTGACTGTCGATCTTCTAACTGATACATGAAGTAAATGAGCCCGCCACTAAAATGTAAACGAATATTCTTCTCCATACACGAGGTTATACTGTCGATACAGTGGGTTGGTTTGTTTCGCGCAAAGTAATTCCTTCGGTAAATAGTTTGACCCTATTCCGATGGTTAACGTTCTACAACGGTATGAATCTGTACATTAATATTCGAACAGTAAATTGCGTCGCGCTGCTGCCACTACTGTTCAGCAGATATAATCCCGGACGACCCCCTGTGACACTCGGAAGCGAAGGATTTGTAATCCTATTGGGGTAGCTGATCGAATAAGATAGAAGTTTGTAAGGGTCCAGAACGGTTAGACACTTGATCTTCTGATTTGTGCTTGAAATTGACGTGCCCGTCACAACAATAAATACTAATTTCCTTCCCTGAACATGGAGTATTACTCTGGATATAGCGAATTGGCTTCACGGAATGTAAGGCCTTCGGTATAGATTTTGACACTATAACAATACGAAACGTTCCTCAACGGTTGGACTCTTCACCTTAATATTTATATCGTCAAATGGGGTGTCAAATGCCAATACTGTCCAGCGGATTTACTCCTGGTGTACCTGGTTTGTCTCTTGGAATCTCAAGGTAGGGGAAGCCACTTACTTAGCCGTCCAACACTCAAAGAAGGCCGTGACGTTCTCGAACTGCTTAATTCTCGATTTCTTATTCGTTAATAAAATTAAGGTACCCGTTACTAAAATAAATACCAGTTCGCAACTCTGAACACTCAGTCATATCCTTGATCCAGCGGATATGTTTTTCGGAAGGTGAGGCCTTCATTAAGGCGTTTGACTTTATACCTACTGATTATGTTCTCATACGGTTTGACGATCTACTGTAATATTCAATCCGTGAATTAAGGTGTCTATTGCCAAGACTCTTCATCGGATTTGCTCCCGGAATACCTGATTTTATTCTCCGAGCTACAGGATAGGTGAAGCTATTCACTTAGCCGTTCGTCTCCCAAACAAGGTATGGTATCGATCTCGCAAGGGTTTACGCTCGAATTTCTATTTCAAACATGAAATTACGGTGCCGTCTGTTAATTTTGTACTAATTTGCTTCTCTGAAGACGATGTTATACCCTCGATAGTGCGGGTCTGCTTCTCGGAAGTTACGGCTTTCTGTAACAAATTCACTCTGTAGGAATGTGTATCGTTCTACAGCGGTTGGACTCTGTACTTCAATATTCATACCGCGTATTAAAGTATCTATTGTTAATGCTGTTCAGCAGATTTACTTCAGGAATAGCTGGTTTGACTCTCCGAATCACTGAATGGGTGAAGCTATTGAGATAGACGTTCGTTCCTCACAGAAGGTGGAAACGTTCTGGAACAGATTGTCCATCGATAGTCCAATTCATACAAGAAATTAAGGTGCGGCCACTGCATTGCATACTAGTTTGTTTCTCTAAACACGAAGCTATACTCTCGATACAGCGGTATAGTTTTTCGGGGTGTACCGTCACCGGTAAAACGTTTGACTTTATACGAAATGGTAATGATCTCAAACGGTTTGACGCTCTATTTTAATAATCAGACCGTGAATTGAAGTGTCTATTGCTAATACTGTTCGGCGGACTAACTCCCGGAGTACCTGGTATGACTCTCCAAATCGCAGGATGGCTGTTGCAATTGAGTTAGACGGCCGACACTCACAGAAGGTGGTAATGCACTTGGACGGTTTGACACTCTATCTTCTAATTCATACATGAAATTAAGGTGCGCGTAACTAAAATGTGCACTTATTTGTTTCCCTGATCGGGAAGTTATACCCACGATACAGCGGGTTATCATCTCGGGAGGTAAGGTATCCGGTAAGGTGTATGACGTTATTCCAATTGGTAACGTTCTCCAGCGGTCTGACTCTGTACATTAATATTCATACAGTGAGTTGAGGTGTTTATTGCCAATACTGTTCTGCGCATTTGCTCCTGGAATACCTGATTTACCTCTGGGAATCAGAGTATAGCTGCACCTGTTGACGTAGGTGTGCGACATTCAATGAAGGTTGTACGGTTCTCGAACGGGTAGGCACTAGAACATCTTATTCCTACATGAAGTTTAGGTGCCCACCACTAACATGAACACTAATTGGTTTCTCCGACCACGAAGTCATACCCTCGATACAGAGCGCTAGGTTCTCGGAGGATAAGGCCTTCGGTAAAAATGATGACGTTATACGAATTGGTAACGTTCTAAAACATTTGATGCTTCACGCTAAAGAAGGAACCGTGAATTAAGGTGTCTATTGCCAATACCGTTCAGCGGATCATATTTCGTATTACCTTGTTTTACTATCGAAACCACAGAATATGAGTAGCTATTGACTTAGATGCGCCACTTTCAAAGAAGGTAATATCGGTATTGAACTGCCTTACACTCGACCCTCTAACTCGTATATGATATTGCGGTGCGCGTCACTAAAATGTCTACCAATTTCTTTCTCTGAACAGGAAATGATACTCACGATTAGTGTCTTATGTTCTAGGAAGTTGAGATATCCGGTAAGAAATATGACGTTATACCAATGGTTAACGTTCTCAATCAGTTTGACACTCTACTTTAATATTCCTGTAGTTAATTAATTTTTCTATTGCCCGCACTGTTCAGTTGATTTACTCCTGCAATTCTAGGTTTGACACTCAAAAGCATAACAATAGGTGAAGATGTTGACTCAGCCGATCGACAGTAAAAGCAGGTGGTGGCGATCTTGAAAGATTTGGCGCTCGATCTTCTAATTCATGCATGCAATTAAGGTGCACGTCACTAAAATGAATACTAATTTGTATCTCTGAATACGAAGTTATACTCTCCATACAGCTGGTTACGTTCTCGGAGGGTACGGTCTTCGGTAAAACGATTGACTTCAAACCATGTTGCCACGTTCTCAAACGGTTACACCCTCCACTTTAGTATTCAAACAGCGAATTAATGTGTACATTGCCAATATTATACATCGGATTTACTCCTAGTATAGCTTGTGTAACTCTCGGAATCACAAGAATATGTGAAGAATAGTCACAAGATTAATCACAAGAATAGTGCCATTCTCAAAGAAGGTGTGCAACGTCCTGGAACGATTTGCCGCTCGATCTTCTCATCCGTACATGAAATTACGGTGCCAATCACTACAATGTATACTTATTTGTTTCTGTTTACACTGAGCAACATACTCGCCGCAGCGGGTTAGGTTATCGGAAGGTAAAATAATTGTTAAAACGTTTGATTTTATACCAGCTGGTAACGTTTCAAATGGTTTCACGCTCTACATTAATATTCAAACCGTGAATTATGGTGCGCATTGCCAATAGCGTACAGCGGATTGTCATTCGGAATACCTTGATTGACCATTGGAATAACAGGATACATGAGACTATTGACTTAGCCGTTTGTCTCTCACAGGAGGTGGTACCTTTCTCAAACGACTTGACACCCGATATTCTTACTCATAATGAAATTAAGGTCCGCGTCACAATAATGTTTTCTAGTTTGATCCTCTGAACACGAAGATGTACTCTTGATACAGCTGTTTAGGTTTTCGGACAGTGTGGCCTTCGGGGATAAGATAAACACTATACTAATAGGTGAAGTTGTATAACAGGGAGACTCTGTACTCTAATATCTATAGCGGGAAGTCGCGTTTTTATAGCCCATACTATACAACGGATTTTCTCCCGGAATACCTGGTTTGACACACTGAATTATAGGATATGTGAAACTTCTGACTTTCTTGTGCGACTCTCAAGAAAGGTGATAACGTTCTCCAACGGTTTAACCATCGATCATCGCATTCATAACTGAAATTATGACGGACGTCAATGAAATGTATACTAATTCGTTTCCCTGGACACGAATTTATACTATCTAAACAGCGGGAAAGGTTCCCAGAGGATAAGGCCTTCTGTAAACAGTTTGACCCTATAACAATATGCATCCTACAACGGCTTGACACTCTACTTTAATATTCATACGGTGAATTAAGTTGTCTACTGCCAATACCGATCAGCGGATTTACTCCAGTAATACGTGGTTTGACTCTCAGAATCACAAGACCGGAGATGCCATTGACTTACTTGTGCGACTCCCAAAGAATGTGATATCGTTATCGAACGGCTTGACACTCGATCTTCTAATTCATACGTGATATTGCGCTGCCCATCACGAAAATGTCTACTAATTTGTTTCTATGTTCACGAAGTTAAACCCTCGATGCTGCAGGTTATGATCTCGGATGGTAAGGTATCCGGCAAGGGGTATTACATTATAACAATTGGTAACGTTCGCCAGCGGTTTCACTCTGTGCTTTTATATTCATACAGTGATTTGAGGTGTTTATTGCCAATACTGTGCACTGCATTTACTCCTGGAACACCTGATTTGCCTCTCGGAATCAGAGGACAGTTGCAGCTATTGACTTAGTTGTGCGACTTTCAAGGAAGGTTGTTTCGTTCGTTCCTAAAGTTATTGTGCCCGCCTCTAAAACGTAAACAAATATGTTTCTCAGAGCTTGAAGTCATACTTTCGATACGGCGGGTTTGCTTCTCGGAAGGTAAGGCTTTCGGTAAAGGGTTTGTTTCTATACCTGTGAGCTGCGTCCTACAACACGATGACGGTCTGCTTTAATATTCATACCGTGAATATAGGTGTCAATTGCAAATACTCGTCAGCGTATTCATTCCCGCATTACCTGATATAACCCTCGGAATCACAGGATGGGTGAAGCTATAGACTTAGCCGTTCGAACCTCAAAGACGGTGGTAAAGCTCTCGAACTCTTTGACACCCTATCCTTATAGCTGATACATGACATTGCGGTGCGGGGCACTAAAATTCATTCGAATTTGCTTCTCCGAACACGAAGCTCTGCTCTGGAAACAGCGGGTTGGCTGCTCGAAGGCAATGCTTTGTGTGAAGTGTTTGACACTATAGCAATACGTATCGATCAACGACGGATTGAATCTGTACTTTAATATTTCTACCGTGTAATTGGGTGTATAATGCGAATACTGTACAGCGGACCAACTCCCGGAATACCCAGTTTGAGTTTCGGAATCACAGGATATGTGAAACTATTGACATAGCCGATCATCTCTCACAGAAGGTGTAACGTCCTGGAACGGTTTGACCCACTACCTCAATAGTTCATGTATGAAATTAAGGTGTCTGTGACTAAAATATCTACTAATTCTCTTCTCCGACCACGAAGTTATACTCTTACTAAAGCGGGTTGGCTTCTTGAAGTTAAGGCCTTCTGTGAAATGTTTAACTCTATAGCAATAAGTAACGTTCTACAACGGTTTCGATCTGTCTTTTGATACTTGTACCGTGAGGTAGCCTGTATAAGGCCAATACCGTAGAGCGGTTCTACTCCCGGAATACCAGGTTTTTCACGCGGCGTCACAGGGTAGGCGACGCTATCGATTTATACGTTCGACTCTCAGAGAAGGTGGTAACGTTCTCGGGCGGTTTGACCATCGATCTTCTTAATTTATTTAACTTGCTTCTCTGAACACAAAGTTGTTTGCTCGATACAGCGGATTCGGTTCTCGGAAGGAAAGGCCTTCAGTAAAAAGTAACACCCGTACTGTTCAGAAGATCTACGCCCGGTAAACCGGGTGGACTCGCGGAATCACCTGATACGTGAGACTATCGCCGTAGCCCTTCAACTCCCATATATTGCGGTGACGATTTCGAACTGTGTGGGTCTCGATTTTAATATTTATAGATGAAAATGTGATGTCCGTCTGCCAATATGTCTACTAATCTGTTTTCGTGAACAATAAGGAAGATACTCGCCGCAGATAGTTATATTCTCGGATGGGCGGGAATTGCTAATGACAATGAGTCTATACCAATAGGTAACGTTCTACAACGGTTTGACTCCGTACTTGAATATCTATAGCCTAATATAGTGTATCTAATCCAATGCCGTACGGCGGATTTACTAGTGACTGGCACCTTAATTTCATGTCAGAAATGTAAAGACCGGGTGTCAAACCTTTCGGGAACGTTACCAATTACTATGAGGTCATGCTTTGTACCCAATACCTTACCATACCTAACCCAAACCCAACCCAACACCTTAGGGTTCACAGGAACATATTAGAGATTCCAGCAGACGGCCACATTATTTTCATATATGAATAGAAAAATCGAGAGTGAAAGCGTTGCAGAACGTTACTTATTGCTGTACCGTCAAACTTTCACCTGAAGGCCGTACCTTCAGAGAACCTAACCCGCTCTATCGAGTGTATAACTTTGCGTTTTGAGCCGCAAATTAGTGTACATTTTAGAGACCGGCACATTAATTCCATGTATTAGTTAGTAAATCGAAATGCCAACTTGACCAGAACGATAGCACCATCTTTGTGAGTCGCACTGCTATCTCAACTGCTTCTCCTATGCAGTGATTTCGTTAGTTAAAGCAGGTATCCCGGATGTAAATCCGCTGTACAGTATTGGCATCACACACCCTATTTCATGGTATAAATATTAATGACCAGAGTCAAGCTGTTGTAGAACGTTACGTATTCATGAAAAGTCATGCCATATAGCGACGGCCTTGCTTTCTGAGAAGCTAACCCGATTTATCGAGAAAATATCTTCGTGCTAAGTGGGAGCAAATTTGCCTCCGTCTTAGTGACGAGCATATTAATTTCGTGTATCAGTTAGAAGATCGAGAAGCAAACAGATGGAGGACGTTACCACCCTTCTTGAGAGTCTCACAGCACAGCCAATAACTTCCCCTATCCTATCATTCTGAGAGTTAAATCAGGTGTTCCAGGAGTAAATCCACTGGACATTATGGGCAATATACACCGTTATTCAAGGTATGAATATCAAAGTTCTGAATCATACCGTTGTAGAACGTTATGTATTGGTACAGAATCAATCTTTTTACCGAAGTCCTTACCTACAGAGGACCCAATTCACTGCACCGAATGTATAACTACGTGTCCAGAGACACCAATTACTATACATTTTATTGTCGGAACCCTTAATTCCATGTATGAACATGACGATCGGGAGGCAAAACTTTCGAGAACGAATACACCTGCTTTGAGAGTCGAACCGATTAGTCAATAGCTTCACCTATCCGGTGAACCCGAGAGTAAAACCAGGTATTCCGGGTGTAAATCCTCTGAACAGTATTGGTAATGGATACTTTAATTCACGGCAGGAATAATAATGACGAGAGTCAGTCCATCGGGGAAAATTACCATGTGAAATATAATTACTCCTTTTACCGAATACATAACCGTCCGAGAATATAATCTGCTGTAGCGCGTGCTGGGATAGTGCTCACGGATACAAATTAGAAAATATTTAACAAACGGACACCTTATCTTCGTGTATGAATAGAAAAATCAAGAGTCAAACCGATCAACAATGATTGCACCCAATTTAAAGGTCGAGGAAATAAGCCAATAGCTTCACTTATCCTGCGATTCGGGTGGAGAGGCCAGGCATTTCGGGAGTAAATATTCTGTACGGTTTTTGCAATGGACACTTTTGTCCACGGATTAAATGTTAATGTAGAGCACAAAACCGGTTGAGAACGTTATTAGATGCTATAATGTTACTCGTTTTCAGGAGACCTTAATCTCCGCTACCGTAACCGGCTGAATGGAGAGTGTAACTTCGTGATGAGTGATTCAAATTAGTACACATTTCAGAGCGGGGCACCTTAACTTCATGAATGAGTTAGAATATCGAGGCCAATACGTTCGAGGACGTTACTACCTTCACTGTGTGTCGAACAGCTAAGTCAATAGCTTCACCCATCCAGTGATTCCGAGAATCACACCAGGTACATCAAGAGCCAATCCGCTGTACTCTAAAGGCAATGGACACTTTATTTCACGGTATGGATATTAAAGTAGGTGTTCAAGTCGTTGGTTCGGCGACCTACGTGACTCGGTAGCGGTTGTGTGGCGGGGCACCGCCAGGAACCCGATCGCCACGGCGCTGCACCGAGGAGAAGCCATGTAGGGGTCCGGTGGTGTGACGTCGTAGTGGTGGGCTGCTACGTCTCGCCCAACCGCACGCTCGCGCAGTACGAGGATTACCTGCACGGTATGCGAAGAGCGGTGAACCGGTATCTTTCCGGGCCCGTGCGCATCCTCCGGAACTTCAACGCCCACGCCACCACGTGGGGGTGCCGGTTGACCATCGCGAGAGGCGAGGCGTTGCTCGAATGGGCAGCCGGGTTGGATTTGTGGATCCCCAACCGTGGCGGAGCTAGCACGTGCGTGAGGCCGGCGGGGGAGTCCGTGGTGGTCACCTCCTTCGCCTCGCCGGCAGCGCTGAAGAGGCTCATGGGGTGTGTAAGAGAAGATCGAGTTTCAGAGTGACCATATACCCATCTCCATGCGGCACCGCGCCCCGGGCCAGGCCCGGTGTCGACGTGAAGAGGAAAGAAGATGCGGAATCGACTCGGCTCGGAGGTGGAAGTTACAGCGCATGGACGAGGATGAGATGATGGCTGCGGTGCACGCGGCGGACTGGTCCCCAGGCCTTCCATGCCACGGGAAACGAAGAGGCCACCAAAGTCGGTGTACTGGTGGAACGTCGAGATCACGGCAATCAGGGAAAGAGCCAATCGAGCCCGCCGCCGGTACACCCGGGCCAGACGCGAAAGAGCGGCCACGTCGGTGGAGGAGTCCGCCCTGCGCAGGGAGTGCAGGCGCACGAACAAGAGCCGGCGCAGGGCGATCAAGTAGGCGAGATCCTCCGAATGGATGGCGCTGCTAGAGACGCTGCATCGGGACCCGTGGGGTCGCCCGTTTCGCGTCGTGATAGACAGAATGAGGGGGTGGGCTCCGCCTCTTTCGGAAGGCATGGAGCCTGCCTTCGCGTTGTGGGTCTTCAACGCCCTCTTCCCCGCGTCACCTGGGGAGGAGAGGACGGCGGAGGAGGCCCCGACGACGCGATGCGAAGTCGGATAGACAGACGACCTCGTGGTAACTTCCGATTCGGATAATGGGAGCGAAATCCAAGGCGCCGGGACCGGACGGGATCCCTGGACGCGCTTGGGTACTCGCGTCGAGTGTCCTCGAGGGTCGGATCAGGTCCCTCTTCACACAGTGCCTCCGGGAGGGCAAGTTTCCGGAGTGCTGGTTAAGGTCCACGGCGGTGCTACTGCCGAAGGTGGTCAAGTCCCAGCAGTCTCCGGCGGCGTACAGGCCGAACTGCCTGTTGAACGATGGTGGGCAGCTCGTCGAGAGGGTGGTAGCCAGGTGGCTGTGGGACCACCTCTCGGGAGCTGGTCCGGATCTGGATGACCGACAGTTCGGTTTCCGGCAGGGGCGGTCGACCATCGACGCAGTCCAGCGCGTCAGGTCCCTGTCGGAAACGGTCTTCCAACAGAGCGGGGTGATGATGGCCGACAGTCTGGACATCGCCAACGCGTTTAATTCCCTGCCCTGTACTGCCCTCAGTGTGGCGTTGGAGCAGTACGATGTGTCGCAATACTTGGCGGCGCTAGTCCGTGACTACATGTCCATCAGGCGTTTACAATATCCCGTGAGGGACGGTCCTGTGCGCAGGGAGATGCGCTGTGGGGTCCCACAGGGGTCGGTACTGGGTCCGATCTTGTGGTACTTAGCGTTCGATACAGTGCTGCATGGCTCGATCCCCGACGGGGTGAGTCTCACTTGCTACGCGGGTGACACCTTCGTCACGGCGGGCGGCCGCGAGTACGGGAGGAACATCCGGCTCGCCGAACTGGGAGTGGCCATACTGGTTAAGGCCATAGAACGCTTGGGACTCCGCGTCTCGCCGGAGAAAACCCAGGCGATCTGGTTCCACGGCGGGAGAAAGCGGGTAGTACCAATGGACAACGTACGAAGAGGAACGGTCTACGTGGGTGGTAGGGCAGTCCAGATCCGGGATACGATGAAGTATCTCGGCCTCGTGCTGGACGGCCGTTGGACCTTCGAGGACCACTTCCAGCAGCTCACCCATCGCCTGGAACGGACGGGTGTGGCGCTGTGCCGTCTCTTCCCGAACATCGGAGGGCCGGACGAGAGAGTGCGCCACCTTTACGCTGGGGTCATTCGTTCGATGGACTTGTACGGAGCCCCGGTATGGGCGGCGAATCTAATGGCCAGCCGCAACAGCTGTGCCAGACTCGCTACCGTCTGGCACAGACTGGCCATCAGGATGGTGAAGGGTTATCGCACCCTCTCACACGAGGCGTCCACCGTCCTGACGGGCCTCCCGCCGCTGGATTTGTTGGCAGGAGCTGAGGCTAGAGCCTACGAGCTTTTGCGGCGACCCAGAGGAGGACCCCCGGCGCTAGGACCGGAGGAGCGGGATAACATCGAGAGGGAGATCCGGCGGCCCGTGCTGGAAGAGTGGCAAGCGAGGCTGAGGAGGCCTGGGAGTGCTCGCCACAGGGCCGTCGGAGCTATCGTCACGGTCCTAGACGCCAGAATGAAGAGCGGAGGCAGGCGGACATTCCGCCTCAAGCAGGTGCTCTCCGGGCATGGCTGCTTCGGAGAGTACCTACATAAGATCGGGCATTAGGCCACGAGGAGTGGTCCGTCCTGGACGTCTGTGAGGCACGCGCTGCAAAGCTGCGTAGGGTGGGACCTCTCGCTCTTCGCCATCGTGTCTAACATGGTGGAGACAGAGAGGAATTGGCGAGCAGGTGATGCTGCAGAAGGAGGCAGCGGAACATGACCGAGAAGAGGGCGCCCACGCCCGCTCTTGCCTCGAAAGTCGGTTCCGGCGAGCGCGACGCTGGCTCGCCGGAACACGCGCCGGACGTTTGTCCCACGTGGTCGGATAACATCCTGGCGGTCGAGGCTGTCCCCGTCCTTTACCTTCCCGTCGCCAGGGGGGAACGCGGGGTGGTCGGTTGAGGGACCGCACTTCCGGGGATCGCTGTCCAAGGAGGTGTCGGTGTCGCACGGTGGTCCGCGCGGCAGTGCCGAAGAGCCAAGAGGAAGAAGTGCGACGCGCGAAGCAGATTCCAGACAGGTGGGCCGTGGGGGAGCGCCGGACGGCTT
>NIJG01000174.1:93262-188745 GCA_002201625.1 Euglossa dilemma
GCTGTACAGAGAGACTAGCTTAATATTCACCTAAAGAAACAAGTGGTCATTGTAGCAGAGAGGACTCCTTAGTTTCTTGTGCCAATAAGCAGATCGGGAGTCAAACCTTTCGAGAACGTTACCACGTTTCTTGAGAGCCGCACAGCTAAGTCATGACCTCCGCTTAGCCTATGACTCCGAGATTTATACCAGGTATTCCGGAAGTAAACCGGCTGAATAGTATTGGCAGGAGGCACCATAATTCACAGTACAGAAGTTAACGGACAAAGTCAAACCATGTATAAGGATTTGTGTAAAGACAAACTTTTTACCGACAGCCTTACACTCCGAGAAGCCTAACCAGCTGCATCGAGAGTATGACTTCGTAGTCAGAGAAAGACATTAGTATATATTTTAGTGATGGGCATCACAATTTCATGTATGAAATAGAAGATACGGGGTGAAATCGTTCCAGAACGACACCACCTTCTCTGAGAGACGCACAACGATGTCACAAGCTCCACCTCTCGAGTGATTCCCATGGTCAAACACAGCTATTCCGGGAGTATGTCCGCCGAACGGTATTGGCTCTAGGCACATTCATTCACAGTACATTCCTGAGTACCTGATTTACTTTTAGGAATCACAGGATATGTGCAGCTATTGACTTACATGTGCGACTCACAGAGAAGTAGGAAACGGTCTGGAACGCATTGACTCTCGATGTTGATACTAATACACATGCATGTGGTCTCCGTCCGCGAAAATGGCTTCTAATTTGTTTCCGTTAACATTGAGCAGGACACTCGCAACAGCACGCTTGGTTCTCAGAAGATAAGGTATTCAAAAATGGAATGACTTTATTCGTAATGGTATTGTTATCAAACGGTTTGACGCTGTATTTTAATATTCAAACCGTGAATTAAGGTGTTTATTACCAATACTCTTAAGCGGATTTACTCCCGGAATACTTGGATTGACTCTAGGACTCTCTGTCTCGGGGAAGTTATTGATTTAGCCGCTCGTCCCTAACAGAAAGTGGCAACGTTCTCGAGTGGTTTGACAATTGTCAATAGTAATACTTGTCAGTAGTGAAGCTATTGACTTAGCCGTTCGACTGTCAAACACGGTGGTATCGTCCTTGATAGATATGACAATTTTCCTTCCAATTGATACTTGAAATTAAGGAGCAACACATCATAATGTATACATATCTGCATATCTGATCACGTACTATTACTCTGGATACAGCTCGATACGTTCTAGGAAGATAAGGCCTTCGGTAAATAGCTTGACCCTATAGCAAAAGCTAACGTTCAACAACGGCTAGACCGTGTGCTTTAAAATTTATACCGTGAAATAGACTGTCTTTTACCAATACCGCCAGGGCATTTACTCCCGGAATACCTGGTTTCAGTCTCGGAGTCATAGGATATGTGAAGCAATTGGCTTAGCCTTTCGACTTTCAAAGAAGGTGGTAACGTCCACGAACGGTTTGACCCTCGATCTTCTAATTCATACACGAAATTATGGTGCTTGTCACTAAAATGTATAATAATTTGCTTCTGTGAACACGAAGG
The DNA here is from genome assembly GCA_002201625.1 of Euglossa dilemma. Classification (NCBI taxonomy): domain Eukaryota; kingdom Metazoa; phylum Arthropoda; class Insecta; order Hymenoptera; family Apidae; genus Euglossa; species Euglossa dilemma. The sequence goes on from NIJG01000174.1 coordinate 94,822, forward strand.
TACTCTCTCGATCCAGTGGGTTAGATTCTCGGAAGGTGAGACCCTCGGTAAAAAATTTGTCTCTATACGAATACGTAACGATCAGCAACGGTATATCGCTATACTCTAACACTGTATCCGTGAAGTAAGGTGACTATTGCGAATACTGATCAGCTGATAAACTTCCGGAAAACATGGTTAGACTCTCGGAATCATAGAATTGGTGATGCTATTGAGTTAGCAGTTCGACCCGCAATGAAGGTAGCATCAATCTATAACGGTTTGACTCTCGACCTTCTAATTCGTAAATAAAATTAACCTGCCCGTCCCTCACATGAATACTAATCTGTTTCTCTGTCCACGAAGCTGTACTCTCTATACAGCGGGATAGCTTCTAGGAAGGTATGGCCGACGGGACGAAGTATGATTCTATACCAATATGTAACGTTCTATACCGGTTCGACACTGTACATCAACACTCGAACCGTGAATTAGGGTGTCTATTGCCAATACTTTGCTCCGAATTTGCTTCAGGATTAACTGATTTCACTTGGAGTCACAGTATATGTGGAGCAATTAACTTCGCCGTTCGAATTTCAAAGTGGGTTGTCACGTTCTCGAAGTGTTTGACCTTCGATCATTTAATTCATACATGAAATCAAGGTTCCATCACGAAAATGAATATTAACTTCTCTCCCTGAACACGAAGTTATACTCACGATACATAGGGTTATGCTTTCGGAGTGTAAGGCCTTCAGTAAATCGTTTGACTTTGTACAAACCTGGAAACGCTCAAAACGATTTGACGCTCTACTTTAATATTCGATCCATGCATTATGGTGTGGGGTGCCAATACTGTTCCGCTAACTAACTCTCTGGATGCGAGCTTTGACTATTATTATCAAGGGATAGGTAAAGCTATTGAGTTAGCCGTTTGTCTCTCAATGAGGGTGGCAACGTACTCGAACGGTTTGGCGCTCGACCTTCTACAGCATAACTGAAATTAATGTGAGCGACTATAGAATGTGTACAAATTCGTATATCTGAACACGTTGCAATTCTCTCGAAACAGCGGGTGAGGTTCGCGGGAAGTATGGCCCCCGGTATAAAGATTGACTCCATACCAATAGGTAACCTTCTACAACGGTTAGACTCTGCTCGATGCCAATACTATTGCCAATACCGTTCAGCGGACTTACTCGCGGGATGTCTGGTTTGAATCGCGGAATAACGGTATAGGTGAAGGTATTGACTTAGCCGTTCGACTCTCACAGAAGGTGGCAACGATCTCGAGCGGTATGACCCTCCACCATCTGATTCATAGATGATATTAAGCTGCCCGTCACAATAATTAATACTAATTTGATTTCTGAACACGAAGTCATACTCTCGATACTGCGGGTTATCATCTGGTAATGTAAGCCTTTCTGTAAAAGGTTTGACTTTATTGGAATAGCTAATGTCCAATGACGGTTTGACGATCTGCCTTTATATTGTTACCTTGAACTGTGGTGTCTATTGCCAATTCTGTACAGTGCATTTACTCCCGGAATATGTGGTTTGACTTTCTGAATCACAGAATTGGTGAAGACACTGACTTAGCCGTTCGTCTGTCACAGAAGGTGGTAACGTTCTCGAGTGGTTTGACAGTCCATCTTTTACTTCATGCATGATATTAAGGTGCTCTACACTAGTATGAATACAAGTTCGCATCTCTGAACACGGTGTTATACTTTAGGCACAGCTGGTCAGTTTTTCGTAGTGTAAGGCGTTCTGTAAGAAGTTTAACCCTCCACGAATAGATAATTTTGGAGAACGGCTTCACAACCTGTTTTAATATTCAAACCGTGAACTGTGGAGTCTATTGCCAATATCCTACAGCAAATTTACTCCCGCAGTCTGTAGTTGATTCTCGGTATCTCAGGATAGGTAAAGCTGCACACATAGCCGTTCGCATTTCAGAGAAGGCGGCAACGTTCGCAAGCGGATTGACCATCGAACACCTAATTCAAACATGAAGTTAAAGTGACAGCCACTGCAATGAATTCTCATTTCTTTGTATGACCTCGTAGCTCCCCTGTCGATGAAGCGCGTGAGTGTCGCGGATGTTGTCACCTTCGGTAAAACGTTTGAATTTATAGCAGTTGTTAACGATCTCAATAGGTTTGATGCTCTATTTTAATATTCAAACCGCGAAATAAGGTATCTATTACAATTACTGTACAGCGGATGGTCTCCCGTAATACCTGGCTTGACTATTGGAATAACTGGATAGGTGGCGCTATACACTTAGCTGTTCGAATCACAAAGAGGGAAGTAATGTTCTCGAAGGTTTTGACCCTCGATCTTCTAACTCATACACGAAGATAAGGTGCCCATCGCTCAAATAGGCACTAATTTCTTTTTCTGGACACGAAGCTATACTCTCGATGCAGCGGGTCAGGTCCTCGGAAGGTACGGCCTTCGGTAAAAAGATTGCCTCCATGCAAATTCGTAACGTTCTACAACGGTTTGACTCTGGACATTCATATTTATGACGTGAAATATGGCATGTGATGCCAATACTGCGCAGCAGATTTACTCCCGGAGTACCAGGTTTGACCCTCTGTATCGAAGGATCGGTGACGCTATTGACTTACCTGTGCGACTCTCAAGGAAGTTGATAACGTTCTCCAACGGCTTGACTCTCGACCTTCTAATTCATACATGAAATTAAGGAACGCGTGACTGAAACGTTTACCAATTTCATCCTCTGAACACGAAGTTACACCCTCGATGAAGCTCGTGAGATTCGCGGACCGTACGGCCTTCGGAAATCGTTGACTTGATAACAATTGGTGACGTTCACAATCGGTTTGACGCTCAATTTTAGTATTCAAACCGTGAATTATGGTGCCCATTGCCAAAACTGTTCAGCGGCTTTACTCCCTGATTGCCTGATTTGTCTTTTAAAATCAAAAGATAGGTCAAGTTATTGACTTAGCGGTTCGACTCTCAAAAAAGGTGGTATCGTTCCCTATCGGTTTGTCCCTCGATCTTCTAATTCATACATGAAATTAGGGTGCCCGTATCTAAACTATATACCAATTTGTTTCTCTGAACACGGAGTAATACCGACGATACAGTGTGTTAGCTTCTCGGAAGATAAGGCCTCGGTAAATGCATCGATTCTATACCAAATGATTACGTCCTACATCGGTTTGACTAGGCACTTTACTATTCATACCGCGAATTGGCATATGCATGGTATTTCTGCACTTTGTATTGACTGCAGGATTAGCTGGGCTGAACCTAGGAATCATCGGCCTGGAGTAGCTTTTGGCCTAGCAGTTCGACTCTCGAGGAGGGTGATCAACTTTTTCCAACTGTTTGACCGCCGATATTCCTATTCATCAATGAAATTAAAGTGTGCGTCCGCTAAAGTGGCTCTAAATTTTTTTCCGTGAACTATAAGCGATACACTTACTACTGCGGTCTAGGCCCTAGGATGCTAGCGCATCCGGTAAAAATTTGTCTTTGGTACAAATGGCAATGTTCACCAAGGTTTTGATTCTGAACTCTAATATTCATACCGTGAGTTAAGATGTCTATTGCCAATACCGCTTTGCGCTTTTGCTCGAGGAACTCCTCGTTTGACTCACGGATTCACATGAATGCTGAAGCCACTGAATTGGGTGTGCGACTTTCGAAATAGGTGGTAAGGTTCTCGATCTGTTCGACGCTCAATCTTCCAATTCATTAATGAAACAAAGGTGCCCGTCACTAAAATGAATACTAATGTATTCCTCTGAACACGAAGTTATACCCACGATACAATGGGTTATGTTCTCGAAGGTAAGATATCCGGTGAGGAGTATGACGTTATAACAATTGGCAACGTTCTCAACCGAATCGACGCTGTACTTAAATATACAAACTGTGAATTAAAGTGTCGAATGCCATACCGTACAACTGTTTTTCTCCCGAAATACCTGGTCCGACACTCGGATTCGGCTGGTAGGATAGGCTATTGATCTAGCAATTTGACCCTCAAGAAGGTTGTTACCGTTCACCAAAGGATTGATCCTGGATATTCCTAGTCATAAATGACACTAATGTTGTCATATTCTGTAGTGTCACATAATTTGTTCCCGTGAACAGTAAGCAATACAATTGCTACAGGGGGTTATGTACACAAAGGGTAAGGTATCCGGTAAAAATTTGTATTTCGTACAATTTGACAAGTTCTCCAACAGATTTATCGTGTACCCTCATATTCATACCGTGAAGTAAGATGGCAATTGCCAAGAGGACATTTACTCTTGGAACACCCAGTCTGACTCTCGGAAACGCAGGATAGGTGAAGCTTTTGACTTATGTATGCGACTTTCAAAGAAGGTGGGATCGGTCTCGAACGCTGCGACCACCGATCTTCTAATATACACATGAAATTAAGGTCCCCGTCACAAAAATGTATAATAATGTGTTTTTCGGAACACGAAGTTATACTCCCGATACAGCGGGTTTGGATCTCGGAAGGTAAGACATTCTGTAAAATGTTTGACTCTATTCCAGCTTGTAATGCTCTTCGAAGGTTTGTCTCTCTTCTTTGATATACAAACAGAAAATTAAGGTGTCAATTGCCAATACTGTAATGCGAATATACACACGGAATAACTGCATTGAGCCTCGGAATCACAGGATGGGTGAAGCTATAGACTTAGATCCTCGATTCTCAAAGAAGCTGTATGGTTTTCGAAACGACCGACTCACGATCTTATAATTCATAGATGAAATTAAGGTGCCCGTGACTGAAATATTAGATAACTGCTTCAATGGTCGCGAAGATACACACTCGATGCAGTGTGTGATGTTTCCGGAATGTAAGGCCTTCGATAAAAAGTTTGACTTTATAGCAATAGGTATTGTTCTACAGCCGTTTAACGCTGTACATTGATATTCGGGCCGTATATTAATGTACCTATTGTCAATACTGTTCAGCGGTCTTGCGCCTGGAATACCAGGTTTGATTCTCAGTATTACAAGACTGGTGGGGTTATTGACACAGCCGTTCGACTCCCAAAGGAGGCGGTAATGTTGTCGAACTGTTTGACCATCGATCTTCTAATTTATACATGAAGTAAAGGTGCCCCTCACTGAAATGAAGATTTACTTCTTCCTTTGAACCGGAAGTTATTCTCCTGATACAGCGGGATAATTTTTCGGTAGGCAAGGTCTTTTGTAAAACGATTGACTTTCTAGAAATTCGTAACGTTCTGAAACGGTTTGACGCTCCACTATAGAATTCATGCGGTGAATTATGTTGTTTATTGCCAATACCGTTCAGCGGAATTACTACCGTAATACCCGATATGACTCTCGGAGTATAGGTGAAGCTATTGACCTGGCCGTTCGAATCTCAAGGAGGTTGGTGGTGTCTTCGATCGGTTTGACAATCGATCTTCTATTTCATATATGAATTTAAAGTGACGTCACTAAGATGTCTGCTAATGTGTTTCCCTAAACACGTAGCAATACTCTCGATACTGCTGGATAGCTTCATGGACGGCATGGCATTCTTTAAAATGGTTGAATTTATAGCAAGTAGAAACGTTCTAACAGAGTGTGACGCTCTACTTTAATATTCACTCCGCGAATTAAGGTATCTATTGCCAATAATCTACTGCGGATTTACACTCGGATTACCTGGTTTGACTTTCGGAATCACAGGGTAGGTGTCGCTATTGACTTGACTGTTAGATCCTGAAAGAAGGTGGAAACCTTCTCGTTCGGTTTGTCCCTCGATCTTTCTATTTCATACATTAAATTACGGTGCCCGCGACTAAAATGTGTACTAATTTGCTTCTCTGAACACGAAGTTATACCGTCGATAGTGCGGGTTAGCATTCCGGATGGTATGACCTGCTGGCGGAATTTAACTCTGTAGGCATATGTAACGTTGTACAGCGGCGTGACTTTGTACTTTAATATTCATACCGTGAATTAGGGTGTTAGATGCCAATGCTCTACAGCGGATTTACTCCTGGAATACCAGGTGCGACTCTCGGAATCACAGGATGGGCGAAGATATTGACCTTACCGTTCAACACTCAAAGAGGGTGGTAATGTTCTCAAACACTTTGAACTGATATTCTAATTCCATACATGAACTTGTGGTGCCGTCACTAAAATTTTCACTAATGTGTTTTTCGGACCACGAAGTAATACTCTCGATGCGGCTTAGCTTTTCGGACGGTAAGGCTTTCAGTAAATCGCTTGACTCTGTACCAATAGGTATCGTTCTACAACGGATTGACAGTCTGCATTAATATTCAAGCCGTGCATTAGAGTGTCTATTGCTAATAATTTCCAGCGGATTTACTCCCGGCATACACGGTTTGACTCTCGGAATCACAAGATAGGTATTGCTATTGACTTAGCTGTTCGAATCTCAAAGTCGGTGGTAACGTTTTTGAACGGTTCGACACTGTATTTCAATATTTAAACCGTGAATGAAGGTGTCTATTACCTATACTGTTGATCGGATTGACTCCCGGAAACGCAGCATGGGTGAGCTCCTGATTTAACCTTTCGTCTCTCACAGAAGGTGGCAACCTTCTTGAGCGGCTTGACCTTCGATATTCTAGTTCGTACATGAACTTCAGGTGCCCACTACTGAAATGCATACTAATTACTTCATGTGACCACGAACTTATTCTCTGGACATCAGGTGAGTTTCACGGAATGTGCGGCTTTGCGTCAAACGGATGACCTTATACCAATTGGTAATGCACCCAAACGGGTTGAAGATCTACTGTAATATTCAAACCGTGAATTAAGGTGTCCATTGCCGAAAATCGTCATCGGACATACGCCCAGAATACTGGGATTTACTCACCGTATCACCACATCGGTGAAGTTATTGACTGTGCGACTGCCATGAATGTTGGTAGCGTTCTGCAATGGTTTGACCCTCGATCATCTAATTTATACATGAAATTAATATGCCCGTCACTAAAATGTGTACTAATTTATTTCTATGAACACGAAATTATACTCTCGATACAGCGGGTTAGGATCTGTGTGGGTAAGGTCTTCGGTCAAACAGTTATGTTTATACAAAAAGGTAACGTTATCAAACGATGTCCCGTTCGACTTTAATATTCAAACCATGAATTACTGTGTTCGTTGCCATTAGTGCATAACTGACGGACTCCCGGAATATCTGATTTGACCCTTGGAATCACAGGATACCTGAAGGAATTGACATAGCCGTTCGACGCTCGGAGAAGGAGGTAATGTTATTGCCCACTTTGCCACTTGATCTTCTAATTCATACATGCAATTAAGGTACCCGACACTAAAATGTACATTAATTGGTCTCTCTGATCTCCAAGATATACTCTGGATACAGCGGGTTATTCTCTCGGATGGTCAGGTATGCGGTAAAAAGTTTAACTTGATACCGATGGGTAAACTTCTACAACGGTTTGACGCAGTACTTTAATATTCATACCGTGAATTAAGGTGTCAGTTGCCACTAAACATCAGCGGTCTTACTCTGGATTACCTGATTTCACTATCGGAATCGCAAGAGCGGCGAAGCATAGACAAAGACGTTCAACTCCCAAAGAGGTTGGTAACGTTCCCGGACGGTTTGACGCTCAATTTGAGTATTCAAACCGTGAATTAAGGTATCAATTGCCAATACTCTTCAGCGTATTTGTTCCAGTATTACCTGATATGACACTCGGAATCACAGGATTGGTGAAAATACTGAATTTTCCGTTCGACTCTCAACTAAGGTGGTAACGCTCTCGAACTGTATGACACTCAATCCTTATAGCTGATACATGACATTAAGGGGCGCGCCTCTAAAATGTCACCTTACATATTTCCATGAACACTAAGCAAGGCACACTCTACAGCGGGTTAGACTACTCAGGTGGTTAGGCCATCGGTATAGAGTTTGATTCTATACGAGTAGGTAAAGTTTACAGCGGCTATACGCTCTAATTCAACATTCGAATCGTGAATTATGGTGTCAATTACCAATAGTGTGTCGCGGATAGACTCCCGCAGTACTTGGTGTCACTCTCGGAATAACAGGATATGTGAAGCTGGTCACTTAGACGTTCGATGCTCAAAGACGGTGGTAATGTTATCGAACTGTCTCACTCTCAATTTTTCTATACACACAAGAAAATAACACTTCAGTCTGCTAAAGCGCCCTGTAATTTGTTTCCGCGAACAATAAGAAAGACACTACCTACGGTGGATTATGTTCTCGGACGGTAAGGCTTTCGGAAATATGTTTGACTTTATAGCAATTGTAATGCTATCACACGGTGCAACGCTCTTTTTTAACATTCGAACTGGGAATTGAGGTATCTATTGCCAAAGCAGTACAGCGCATTTACACCCGGAATATCTTGTTTGACTTTCGTGATCACAGGATAGGTGTAGCTATTGACATAGGCGTTCAAATCTTAAAGGAGGCGGTAATTTTCTCAAAAGTTTTGGCACTCGATGTTTTCATTCATAATGTAATTAAGGTCACCGTCACTAAAATATTTACTAATTTGATCCTCTGAGCACGAAGTGATACTCTCGATGAAGCGGGTATGGTTCGCGAAAGATGCGGCCTTCGGTAGAACGTTTGACTTTATAGCACTTGGTAACGTTCAGAAACTGTTTGACGTTCAATTTTAATATTCAAACCATGAAATAAGATATCTATTATCAATACCCGTCAGCATATTTAATCCCGGATTACCTGGTTTTACTGTCGAAATCACAGGATAGGTGAAGCTATTTTCTAAGCAGTTCAAATCTCGAAGTAGGTGGTAACGCTCTCGGACAGTCTGACCATCAATCTTCCTATTGATACATGAAATTAAGGTGTCCGTCTGCTATATTATATACTAATATGTTCCTGTAAACCCGAAGCAAGACAATCGCTACGGCGGCTTGCGTTCTCGGAATGTAACGTATAGGATAAGGGGAAAGGCTTTATACCAATTGGTAATGTTCTCCAGCGGTTTGATTCCCAACCTTAATATTCATGTCATGAATTACGGTGTCTATTGCTAATAATATTGAGGGCATTTACGCATAGAATATGTGGTCTATCCCCTCACAATCACAGGATCGGCGAAGCTATAGATTTAGCTGTGCGACCTTTGAAGAAGCAGGTACCTCTCTCGGACGGTATGACCATCGATCTACCTATTGATACATGAAATTAATTTGACTATTGCCAATACTGTCAATAGATTTACTCCTGGAATACCGGTTCTGACACTCGGAATCGAAAGGCTGGGTGAAGCTATAGACACAGCTGTTTGATTCTTCTAGAAGGTGCTAACGTTGCCCGTGAAGGAAGGTGTTTATTGTCAATACTCTTCAGCGGATTTTCTCCCAGGTACCTGATTCGTTTCTCAGAATCACAGGATAGGTGAAGTTATTGACTTAGCTGTGCAACTCTTGAAGAAGCAGGTACCGCTCTCGGACAGTATGACCATCGATCTTCCTATTGATACATGAAACTAATGTGTCTATTGCCCATACTGTCAATAGATTTACTCCTGGAGTACCGGTCCTGAAACTCGGAATCCGAAGGGTGGGTGAAGCTATTGACACAGCAGATTGATTCGTCTAGAAGGTGCTAACGTTGACCGTGAATGCAGGTGTTTATTGCCAATACTCTTCAGCGGATTTGCTCCCAGGTACCTGATGCGTCCCTCAGAATCACAGGATAGGTGAAGCTATTGACTTAGCTGTGCGGCTTCCATGAAGGGTGGTAACATTCTTGAACGGTTTGACTCCCGATCTCCTTATTCATACGTCAAATTAAGGTTTCCCATCGGCTCCGATTCCCACGTATTTGTTCAGGTAAACATTAAATTAGTCTCTCGCTACAGGGGGTTACATTATCGGAAGGCAAGGAATTCGGCAAAAAGTTTGAATGTATTCCAAGTATCGTTCTACATCGGCTTGTATCTATAAGTTAATATCCATAATGTGAAATAATGTGTCCATTACCAAAACTGTTCAACGGATTTACTCTCGAAATACCTTTTTTGACTATCGGAATCGCAGGATAGGTGAAGCTATTGACCTAGCCTTACGTCTCACACAGAATGTGGCAGCGTACTCGAGATATTTGACACTCGATCTACCAATTCACGCATGAAATTAACGTGCTCGATACTAAAATGTATACCATTTTGTACATCTGAACACGGTGATTGTCGATACAGCCTGTTAGTTTTTCGGAGGATAAAATCTTCGGTAAGACGTGTAACTTTATTGCAATTGGTTACGTTCTCAAGGGGTTTGGCGCTCTACTTTAGAATTGAAACCGTGAATTACGGTGTCGATTGCCAATACTATTCAGCGGATATACGCCCGGAATTCCCGATTTGAGTCCCCGATTTATAGGGTAGGCGAAGCGCGTATCTAAGGCGTTCGATTCTCAACTAAGGTGGTAACTCTCTGGAACGGTTTTACCCTCGATCTTCTAATTTATACATGAAACTATTGTACCCGTCACAAAAATGTGTACTACTTCGTTCCTCTGAACACGATGTTGTTCTCTCGGTACAGCAGGTTGGGCATTCGAAGAGTTACATATTCGGTAAGAAGTATGATTATATACCAATTGGTGGTAATCTCAGATGGGTGGATGCCCTTATTTCGTATAAAAACCGTGAATTAGTATGTTTACTACCAATGGTGTTCACCGTACTTATTCCCGCAATACCTGGTTTGGCACTGAGTGTCATAAGTATTGTAAAGCTATTGACTGAGCCGTTCGACCATCAAAGCTGGTGGTAACGTTATCGAAACGGTTTTACACGTGATGTTTTAAATCATACATGTAATTAATGCGTGCGACACTAGAATGTATAAGGATTTGATTCTCTGAACATGTAGTAATGCTCTCGATACAGCGGGCTAGCTTCTCCGAAGGTAATGCCTTCGGTATGAAGATTGACTGTATACCAATGAGTATCATTCAACAACGGTTTGACTCTGTGAATGGGGGTGTCTAATGCCAATACTGTGCAACCGATTTACTCTCTGAATACCTGGTTTGACTCTCGGAAGCACAGGATATGTGGTGCCATTGACTCAGCGGCGCGATTCCCACAGAAGTTACTACCCTGTAACTTAATTCACGACATGAATATTAATGTGGAACTCTACCCATTGGTATGGAGGCAAACCTGTTATCGATAGCTTTACCTTCCTAGAAGCTCGCTCGCCGTATCGAGAGCATAACTTCGTGACGAGAGAAGCAAATTGGTATACATTTTAGTGACGGGCACCTTAATTTTCAGTATGAATTAGAAGATATCGTCTCAAACCTTTCCAGAACGGTACCACCTTCTATGAGGAACGCACATCGAAGTCAATAGCACCATAGATCCTGTGATTTCGAGAGTCAAACGAGTTAATCCGGGAGTTAATCTGCTGAACGGTATCGCCAATAGACACATTAATTCACGGTATGTATATTAATGTTCAGTCTCGAACCTTTGTAGAAATATAACAATTCGTATAGAGACAAACTTATTACCGACGGTCTTACCATCGAGAAGCGCATCTCGCTGTATCGAGAGAACAACATCGTGTACTGAGAAACTGATTAGTATACATTTTAGTCATGTGCACCGGAATTTCGTGTATTAATTAGAAAATAGGATGCCAAACCAATCGAGAACGTTACCGCCTTCTTTGAAAGCCGCACAGCTCAGTTATTTGCGTCAGCTGTCCTGTGATTCCAAGAGCCAGATCAGGTATTACGAGTGTAAATCTGCAGAAAAGTATTTGCTATTGGCACCTTAATTCTCTATATGAATATAACAGTAGAGCGTCAAACGGTTGCAAAACTTTACCCATTCTTATGGAGTCAAACTCCTTAGCGAGGGTCTTATCTCCCAAGCTGTCTATGCCGCTGTTGCGAGTGTCTTGCTCAATGTTCACGGAAACATAATGGTACAGATTTTAGTAGATGTTCACAACTTTCTCCTGTATGAATATCAGAATCGTGAGTCAAACCGTTGGAGGTCGTTGCCATATTTCTTGACTGTCGATCAGCTATACCAATAGCTTCACATATTCTGTCATACTGAGAGTTAAACCAGGTATTCCTGGATTAAATCCGCTGAGCAGCATTGGCAATAGACACCCTATTTCACGGCATGAATATTAAGTTTGGGACTCATACCATAAGCGAACATTACCATTATTACATAGTCATTCTTTTCACCCTATACTTTACCTTCAGAGAACCCAAACCGATGTAGTGATTGTCTAACTTAGGTTTGACAGGCAACATATTGGTATACAATTTAGCAGGCGTACCCCTTATTTTCATCTATGAGTAGCAAAATTCAGAGTACAGCCGCTCGTGAACGATACCATCATTTTTGAGAATCGAACGGTTATCGAACGGGTAAGTCAATAGCTTCATCCTGTTACTCCCAGTGCCAATCCAGGTATTCCGGAACTAACCCGCTGAACAATACTGGTAATAGGCACATCAATTCACGGTTTGATTAATAAAGAAGAGCGTAAAACCGTTTGAGAACAACAGCAATCTGTATAAAGTCAAACGATCGACTGAAAACCAAACCATCCGAATGTCTAACCCACTACAGCAAGTTCCTTCCCTAGTGTTCACGGTTACAAGTAAGTAGACATTGTAACAGACTTACACCTAATTTTCTTGTATGATTAGGAATATGGAGTGTCAAACCGTGCTAGAACGTTACCACCTTCTTTGAGAGTCGAACGGCTGAGTCAATACCCACAACAAACCTGTGAATCCGAAAGACAATCCTGGTCTTCTGAGAGTAAATCCGCAGAACAGGTTTGGCACTGGACACCCTAATCCACGATATAGATATTCAAGTACTGAGTCAAACCGTTGTAGACCGTTACGTATTGCTATAGAGCCCAACTTTGCCGAAGGCCTTACCTTCCGAGAAGCTAGCCCGCTGAATCGAGATTATATCTTCGTATTCAGAGAAGCATTTTGGTATGCATTTCAGTGGCGGGTACCTTAATTTCATGTGTGAATTAGAAGATGGGGGTCAAACCATTCGAGAACTTTACCACCTTCCGTGAGAGCCGGACAGCTAATTCAATAGCTCCACGCGTCCAGTAACTCCGAGAATCAACCCAGGTATTCCTGGGTTAAATCGACTGAAAAGTGTTGGCAAGAAGCACCTTAATTCAGGGTATAAATATGAAGATACAGTGTCAAACCTTGTATAACTTAAACAATTTGTATAGAGGCAAACGTCTTACCGACAGCCTTACCTTCCGAGAAGCATAACCCGCTGTATCTGGAGCACATCATCGTGAATAGAGGAACACATTTGTATACATTTTAGTGACGGGCACCATAATTTCAAGTATGAATATGAAGATCGAGAATCAATCCTTTCGATAACGTCACCAACTTCAATTAAGAGTCGATGATCTAAGCAACTAGCTTCACCTATCGTAGGATTGCGAGTGACAAACCATGTGTTCGTAGTGTAAATTCACTGAACAGTACTGGATATAGACTCCATAGTTCACGGTTTGAAAATTAATCCGATTGTGAACGTTACAAATTGGTGTGAAGTCAAACGTCTTACCGATGACCTTACCTACCGAACACAAAACCAGCTGAATGGGGAGTATAACTTCGTGTTCAGTGAAACACATTAGTATACATTTTAGTAACTGGCATCTTAACTTTACGTATGAAATGGAAAATCGAGTGTCGAAGATTTGGGGAACGCGACCACCTTCATTGGGATTCGAACGCCTATGTTACTAGCCTCACCTATCCAGTGATTTCAAGTGCCAAGCCAGGTATTCTGGGAGTAAATCGGGAGCAAAGCATCTGCAACAGACACCTTAATTCACGGAATGACCATTAAAATACAGTCAAACCGTCGGAGAAAATTAGAATAAGTATAATATCATTGTTTTAATGGAATACCATACCTTATGTCAACCTAACACGCTGTAGCGAGTGTCATGCAGAATGGTCACGGAAACAAATTGGTAGTCATTTCAGCAGACCGACAAGTTATTTTCATGCGCGCATAACAAAATCGAGAACGTTACCCCCTTTCTCGAGAGTCGTACAGCTATATCAATGGCAGTACCTATCCGGTGACACCGAGAGGCAAACCAGGTATCCCGGTAGTATACCAGCTGTACGGTATTGGCATGAGAGACCTTATTTCACGGTTTGAATATTGAAGTGCATCCTGAAACTCATTCAGAACGTTATCAATTAGTGCAAGAGCTAGCTTCACACATTAATCCATAGCTTCCGAATACCTATCACGCGAAATCGGGAGTATAACCTAGTTTTCAGAGAAAATAAACGGTTTACATTTTTGTGACTGGCACCTTAGATTCATGTATGAATTAGAAGATCAATGGTCAATCTGATCGAGAACAATACCAACTCCTTTGAGAGTCGAATGGCTGAGTCAATAACTTCAAGTCCTCTGTGATGCCGAGTGACAAACCAAGTATTCCGGTAGAAATACGCTGAACGGTACTCTCAATAGATAGCCTAATGCTCGGTATAAGTATTAGAGGGCTGAGTCAAACCGTTGTACAATGTTAACTAGTGGTGTAGAATGAAACTTTTCACCGAAGTCCTTACTCTGCGCCAAGCTAGTCCGCCCTGTCTAGAGCATTACTTTATATCCAGGGACGAAATTTAGTACACATTTTAGAGTTGGTAGCACCTCAATATCATGTATGAATAAGAGGATCGAGAGTCATACCGTTTGAGGGCGTTACAGTCCTTTCAGGGAATCGTACAGCTACGCCAATAGCTTCACCTACGCTGTGATTCCGAGGATCCGACCATGTACTCCGGGATACAATCCACAGAGCAGTATTACCAATGGACGCGATAACTTAGGGTGTGAATATTAATGTAGGGCGTCAAACATTTGTAGACAGTTACCTATTGTTACAGTGTCAAACGTTTACCGTGGGCCTTACCATCCGAGATCATTTCCCGCTGGAGTGTGTGTCTTGCTTTGTGTTCAGAGAAACAAATTTGTTTACATTTTACAGTTTACAGTTTACATTTTAGTGATGGGCGCCTTAATTTCAAGTACGAGCTAGAAGATCCGGCGTCAAATATTTATATAACGATACCACCTTCTTTGAGAGACGATCGGCTAAGTCATCAGCGTCAGGTATTCTATGATTCCGAGAGTCAAGACAGGAATTCCGGGTTTAAATCTGCTGATCAATATTTGCAGTAGACACCTTAATTCACTGTTTGAATATAAAAGTAGAGCATCAAACGGTTGCAGAACTTTACCCATTCTTATAGGGTATCCCAAGCAGTCTAAGCCGCTGTTGTGAGTGTCCTCCTTGATGTTCACGGAAACATATTGGTAGAGATTTTAGGAGATGTACAGCACTTTCTCACGTATGAGTGTCAATAACGGGAGTCGAACCGTTGGAGAACTTAACCACCTTCCTCAACAATCGAAGAGCTATGCCAGTAGCTTCACATGTCCCGTCATGCCGAGAGTTAGACCAGGTGTTTCGCGACTGAATCCGCTACACAGTATTGGCATTAGGGACTCTATTTCAGAGTACAAATATTAAAGTGCAGATTTTAACCCTTGTAGATCGTTACCTATTGATATGGAGTAAAACTTTTTACCGAAGGCTTTACCTATCGCGAAGCCAACACCCTGTATCGTGGGAATAACTTCGGGTTCAGGGAAACAAATAAATAGGCGCGTCAGCAAACGGGCACCATAATTTCCTGTATGAATGAGAAACTCGTGTGTCCTTCCCGAACGATACGATCTGCTGTGAGAGACGAACAGGTTAATCAATAGTTTCACATATCCTGTTAGTCCGAGAGTCAAACTATGTACTGCGGGAGTAAATGCGCTGTACCGTATTGGCAATAAACATGTTAGTTCACGGTTTGAGTATTTAATAGAGCGTCACACCGTGTGAGAAGGTTACAAATTCCGGCAAAGTCAAGCGTTTTACAGCATGCCTTACCGTCCGAGAAGCTTACTCTCCGTA
This sequence comes from Euglossa dilemma, assembly GCA_002201625.1. NCBI lineage: Eukaryota > Metazoa > Arthropoda > Insecta > Hymenoptera > Apidae > Euglossa > Euglossa dilemma. The sequence continues at coordinate 110,869 of NIJG01000174.1, forward strand.
TCGAGAGTATAACTGCGTGTTTATGGAATCACATTAGTATACAACTCAGCGTCGCCACCTTAAATTTATGAATGAATTAGCAGATTGAGATTCCAGAACGTTGCCACATTTTGTGAGAGACGAACGGCTATGGTTATAGCTTCACCTGTCCTGTGATTCGGAGTGTCACACGAGGTATTCCCGGCTGAAATCCCCTGTACAGTATTGGAAATAGACTTCCTATCCCACGGTATAAATATTATAGTGTAGATAAATATTATAGTGTACAACGATATCCATTGTTATAGAGGCAATCTTCTTACCGAAGGCATTACCGTAATAGAACCTAACCCGCTGTATCCAGACTATAAATTCGCATACACAAAATTAAACTGGGATACCTAATAGTGGCTGGCACCTTAAATTCGTATATGAATAAGAATGTCGAGTGTTAAACCGTTCGAGCACGTTACCACCTGTATTGAAAGTCGCACAGCTATGTCAACCGCTTCACTTATCCGACGATTCCGAGAGTCAAACCATGTATTCCGGGTGTAAATCCGTAGAACAGTGGTGGAAATTGACACATTAATTCATGGTATGAATAATAAAGTACGGAGTTAAACAGCGCGAGACCGTTACCTATGGGGATAACATCAAACGCCTTTCCGGATACCTTACCTTCCGAGAACATGGCCTGATGTATCGAGAGTATAACTTCGTGTTTGTAGAAGCACATTGCTATATATTTTATAGACGGGCACCTTAATTTCATGTAATAATTGGAAGATCTGTGGTCAAACTGTCAGGAACGTTACCACCTACTTTGAAAGTCGCACACCTAAGAGAACATCTTCGCCTCTCTTGTTATTCCAATAGTAAAACAATGTATGCCGGGAGTAAATCCGCTGGACATTATTGGAAATTAACACCTTAATTCACGCTTTGAATATTAAAGTAGAGCGTCAAAGCGTTTTAGGGCGATGGAAATTGATATAAAGTCAAACAATTCACCCATGGCCATACCTTCGGAGATGAGACTCCGCCATTTTCAGAGTATATAATCGTGATCATAGATACAAATTTGTATACATTATAGTACCGGGCACATTAATTTCATGTATCAATTACACGATCTTGTGCCAAACCGTTCGTGACCGTTCTCACCTTCTTTGGGAGTAGAACTTCTACGTAAATTGCATCACCTACCGCTTGATTCCGAGGGCTGACCAGATATTCCAGGAGTAAATGCGCTTCACTCTATTAGCAATGGACACTACAATTAATTGAACATCAAAATAGAACGTCAGACCGTTTGGGAACCAATTACTGGAAGTCAAACGCTTTACTGAAGACCTTACATTCTGAGATAGAAACCCGCAGTGCGGGGAATGTAGCTTCCTGATCAGTGATACAAATTAGTGAACATTTTAGCAGAAGAATTACTTATTTTCATGTATGAATAGAAAAACCGACAGTCAAGCATTATTAGAACTATCCCACTTTATTTGAGAGACGAACGTATTATCAATAGCTTCACCTCTCCTGCTTCACCGATAGACAAACTAGATATTCCAGGAGTCAATCAGCTGTACACTGTTCGCACCAGACACCTTGAATTACGATTTGAATATGAAAGTAGATCGTGAAACCGTTTGCGAACGTGACATATTGGTAAAAAGTCAACCACTTTACCGATGACCTTACTGTCCGAGATGTTAACCCGCCGTATCGAGAGTATAACATTGTGTTCAGTGGAAATAATTACTATAAATTTTAGTAACGGGCACCTTTACCTCATGTATAAATTAGAAGATGGATTGTCAAACAGTTCGAGAACATTACCACCCTCTTTTTGATTCGAACGGCTGCGGCAATACCTTCATCTATCCTGTGATTTCTAGAGATAAATCATCTATTCCGGGAGTATATCCGCTGATCATAATTGGCAATAGTATTGGCTATGTACAGAAGCAAACCGGTGTCGATGTCTACCTATTTTTAGAGAGTCACACTTTGCACCGAGGGCCTTCCTTTTCGCAAACCTAACCCATTGTATCGAGAGTATATCTACGTTTTCTGAGAGACAAGTTAGTTTATATGTTAGTGACAGGCCCCTTAATTTCAGGAATGAATTTGATGGTGAAGTGTCAAACTGTTCGGGAAAGTTATCTCCTTCTTTGAGAATCGAACGGCTTTGCCAATAGGTTGAGCTATCCAGCGATTCGGAGTGTCAAACCAGGTATCCCAGGTATTTATCTGCTGAACATTATTGATGATAGACACCTTCATTCACGGTTTGAATTTTAAAATAGAACTTCAAACAGTTTGAGAACGTTTCCAATTGGTATAAAGTCAAACGTTTCACAGACGACGTTACCCTCCGAGTGCATAACGCGCTGTATCGAGAGTACTACAAGGTGTTCAGAGCAACCAACTATTATACATTTTATATTCCGGCACTTTAATTTCATGAATGAATTAGAAGATCGAGGGTCACACCGAGAGAGAACGATGCCATTTTCTCTGAGAGATGAACCGCTAAGTCAATTGCTTCACCCACCCTTTCAAACCGAGAGTCATACCATGTATTTCTGGAGTAAATCCACCGAACATTAGTGGAAAATAGGCATCTTGATTCACGGCATGGATTTGGAAGTAAAGAGTCAAGCCGGCGGAGAACATAACGAATTGCTATATAGTAATTCCATTATCGAATGCCATACCTTAGTGGAACCTAACCCTCTGCAGCGAGTGTCTTGTTCAGTGCTCTCGGAAACATATTAGTAGACATACTAGCAGATAAGCACCACATATTCGTGAATAAATATCGGAATCGGGAGACAAATGATTCGAGATAGTTGAGACCTTCGTCGAGACTCGTACGGCTAAGTCAATAGCTTCACCTCTCCTGTGATTGCGATATTCAATCCAGGTACTCCGGGTATAATATATACGCTAAATGTTTCTGGCAACAGACACCATAGTTTTTGGCATGAGTATTACAGTAGAGCGGCAAACCGGTTGAGATGGTTTCCAATTGGTATTACGTCAAACGTTTCACCGAAGACCTTACCCTCCGATGAAATAACCCTCTATATCGAGAGTGTAACATCGTGTTCAGAAGGGAGAATTGCTATACATTTCAATGACGGGTACCTTAATTTCCTATATGTTAGCGAGGATCGAGTGTCATGGCGTTCGAGATGGTTACCACCATCATTCAGAGTCGACCGGCTAGGTCATTAGCTTCACCTATCCTGTGTTTCCGAGAGTCGCACCAGGTATTCCTGGAGTAAATCCACTGAACTGTATTGGCAGTAGATACCTTAATTCACGGTTGGAATATTAAAGGAGAGACTCAAACTGTTTCAGAACGTCAACAATTCCTACAAAATCAAGCGCTTTACCGAAGACATTACCCACCGAAAGACTAACACGCTGTATCGAGAGTATAACTTCGTGCTCAGAGAAGGAAAATGGCATAATTTTACTGACGTGCACCATAGTTTCATCTATGAATCAGTAGATCGAGTGTCAAACCGTTCGAGAACGTTACCAATTTCTTTGCGAGTAGAACGGCTAAGTCAATAACATAACCTACGATGTGATTCCGAAAGTCAAACATGGTATTCCGGGAGTAAAGCCGCTGAACGGTATTAGCAATAGACACCATTATTCACGGCATGAATATTAAAGTAGAGCGTCAAACCGTTGCAGAAAGTTACCTATTCGTGTAAGGTCATTCTTTTTACCGAATACCCTACCTTCCGAGAACCTAACTTGCTGTAGCGGGTGTCTGCTTAATGTTGACGGGATGGAATTAGTGGACATGATAGCAGACGGGCAGCACATTTTCGTGCATGAATAGCAAAATCGAGAGTCAAACCGCTCTAGATCGATCACATCTTCTTTTGGAGTCAGCGGACGATGTCAGCGGCTTCACCCATCCTGTGATTCCAATTTCAAATCAGTTATTCCGGGAGTGACTCCACTGTACAGTATTGGCAATAGACACCTTAATTGAGGGTATAAATATTAAAGCAGAAGGTCAATCCGTCGGAGAACATTACCAATTGATATAGAGTGCTTACACTTTATCCTACACCTTACCGTCCGAGAACCTGACCACGTTGATCGAGAGTATATCATCCTGTTCAGTGGATCAGATTAGTAAACAATTTAGTGATGGGGACCTTAGTTCCATTATGAATAAGAAGATCGAGTGTCAAACCGTTCGAGAACGTTACCAATTTCCTAGCGTGTAGAACGGCTACGTCAATAACATAACATACGATGTGATTCCGAAAGACGAACCGGGTATTCCGGGAGTCAATCCGCAGTATAATATTGGCAATGGACACCTCAATTCACGATTTGAATATTTAAGTAGAGCGTACAACCGTTACCTACTGATACAAAGTCAAACATTTTAACGAATACTTTACCCTCCCAGAACCTAACACAAACCTAACCCGCTGTATCGAGAGTATAACTTCGTTTTCAGGTAATTAATAGACATTTTAGTGACGCGAATCTTAATATCTTGTATGAATAGCAAAATCGAGATTCAAACCGCAGGAGATCGATGCCACCTTCTTCGAACTATCCTATGATTGCGAGAGCCAGACCACGTATACTAAGCATAAATAGGGGGATCAATATTGGCAATAGTCTCCGAAACTCACGCCACGCATATTAACCTTAAGAGTCAAACCGTCGGACATCATTAGCAATTGGTACAAAGTCATCTATTTAACCTATACGATACATTCCGAGAACACAAGACGCCGTAGCGATTGACTTGCTTCGCGTTGACGGAAACAAATGAGTATACATATTATCAGACGCACACCATATTTTTGTATATGAATTAGAAGATCGAGTATGAAACCGTTCGACAACGTAACCACCTTCCTTGAGAGTAGCACAACAAAGTCAATAGTTTCGGCTATCCTGTGATTCCGAGAGTCAAATCATGAAATTTTAGAGGAAATCCGCTGTAGAGTATTGGCAATTGACCCCTTTGTTCAATGAATGAATTTTAATGTAGGGCGTCAAACCGTCGCAGAACATAATCAATTCGTATAAAGTCATTCCAATTACGGAATACCTTACCTTCCAAGAACCAAACTCGCTGTAGCGAGTCTCTTGCTTAATGTTCACAGGAAAAAATTAGTAAACATATTAGCGGACGGTCACCACATGATTGTGAATAATATCATCAACGAAAGTTAAAGCGTTCGAGCATATTTCATCCCTCCTTGAGAATCGTACGTCTGAGTTAATAGCATCATGTTTCACGAAATTCCGATTGTCAAACCAGATATTCCGGAGCAAATACTCTGAACAGTATTGGCAATATACGCCTTAATTCACGGTTTGAAACTTAACGTAGAGCATCAAACCGTTTGAGAACGTTACAAATTGCTATAATGTCAAACGTTTTATCGAGGACCTTCCTTCCTCGAACCTCACCCGCTTTATCGCCAGTATAACTTCGTGTTCAGACAAGCAGTTTTGTAGACATTTCAGTGACGGGCACCTTAACTTCATGTATAGCTTAGAAGCTCCAGTGTCAAACCCCTCGTGAGCGTTACCAACATTGTAGCGAGAAGAACGGCTAAGTCAATACCTTCACCTATTCCAAGATACAAAGAATCAAACCATGTATTCCGGGGGTAAATCTGCTGAACAGTATTGCCAATGGACACCTTAATTCACGGATTGAATATTTAGGTAAAGAGTCCATCCCCTGTAGAACGTTAACTATTGGTTTAATATCAAAAGTTATACCGAAGACCTTACCCTCCAGGAACCTATCCCGCTGCATCGAGAGTATAACCTGGTATATCAGGAGTAAGTCCGCTGAACAATATTGGCCATGGATACCTTAATTCACGATATGAATAATACAGTAGAAGGTCAATCCGTTGGAGAACATTACCAATTGGTATAGAATCATTCTTTTTATCGAATATATTACGTTCCTATAGCTTAATTCGCTGAAGCGAGTGTCATGTTTAATACTCACTGAAACAAATTAGTAGGCATTGCAGCAGAAGCACTGCTTATTTTCGTATATAAATTAGAAGGTCGAGTGCCAAACCGATCGAGAATGTTACCACCTTCTTTGAGAGTCGAACGGCTAAGTGAATAGCATTACCTATCCTGTTATTACAATATCCGAACCAGGTATGCCGGGAGTCTGTCCAATGGACAGTATTGGCAATAAACACCTTATCTCGTGGTATGGAAATTCGAGTGCAGGCTTTAGTCGTTGGAGAACATTAGCAATTTCCATAAAGTCAACCCTTTTACCAATTACCTAACCTTCCGAGATCGTATCACGCTGCACCGAGTGTGTTGCTTAATGATCACGCATACAAATTAGTTGACATTTTAGCATACGGTAGCCCTATATTCATGTATGTATAGAAACATCGACAGTCAAACCGTTCGGGAACGCTACAAACTTCCTTGAGAATCAAACGGCAAAGTCAATAGCTTCACCCATCCTGTGATTCCTAGAGCTCAACCAGTGACTGCAGGATTTAATCCGCTGAACAGTAATGGCATTATACTTCTTAATTCACGGATTTATTATTAAAGTAGTCCGTCAATCCATTTCAGAACGTTATCTATTGCTATACAGTCAAAATGTTACCGAAAGCATTACCATCCGAGAAGCTAACCCTCTGTATCCTGAGTATAACTTCATGGTCAGAGAAGGAAAATAGTATAAATTTTAGTGACGCCCAAATTAATTTCAGCTGTGAATCAGAAGATCGACGGTCGCACCGTTCGAGAGCGTTATCACATTCTTTGAGAATCGAACGGCTAAGTCAATAGCTTCCTCTATTCTGTGATTCCGTGAGTATGATCGGGTATTCCGGGAGTAAATCCGCAGAGCAGCATTGGTATCAGCAACCTCAATTTACTGTTCGAATATTAATGTACAGTGTCAAAGCGTTGTAGAACAATGCATATGGATATAAATTCCAACGACATACGGAAGTCCTTACACTTTGATGAGCTAACCCGTCGTATCGAGAGTACAACATGGTGTTCAGTGGTACTGGTTACTAGACATCTTAGTGCCGCGCAACTTAATTAAATGTATGAACTATAAAATCGAGTTTCAAACCTTTCCAGATATATATCCACCTTCATTGGGTAGTCGAACGGTTATGTCAATATCTTCACCTGTCCTGAAATTCCGATAGCCCAAACGTGTATCCCGGGGGTCAATCCGATGAACAGTGTTGGCAATGGACACATTATTTCACGGTATGGATATTAAAGTTGGAAGACGATCAGTCTCAGAACGTTACCCATTATTATAACGTCATTCACCTTATCGCATACCTCCGAGAACCTAATCCGCTGTATCGGGAGTATAACTTCGTTTTCAGAGATTCGAAATTAGTATACACTGTGGTGATGGGCACATCAGTTTCATGTATGCATGAGGAGATCGAATGTCAAACTGAACGGGATCGTTACCACTTTCTTTGATATTCGAGCCGCTGAATCAATAGCATCACCTACAGTTGAAATTCCGAGAGTCAACCTGGTATTCCTGGACATAATGCGCTAAGCATTACTGTCAATAGACACCGTAATTCACGGCACGAGTATTAAGGTTGATAGTCAATCCGTCGGAGATCATTACCAATTGCTGTTAGGTCATTCGTCTCAACCTATACCATACATACGGAGAAAGGAATCCGCCGTAGCAATTGTCTTGCATCGGGATCACAGGAACGTATTAGTAGACATTATTGCAAGCGGAGAGTTTAATTTCGTGTATAAATGGGCAGATCTCGTGTCGATCCTGTCGAGAACGTTACCAGCTTCATCGAGAGTTGAACGGAGTGTCTACAGCATCACCTATACTTGTGATTCCTGTCATTTCAGTCATACCTGGCATATCAGGAGTAAATCCGCAGAACAGTATTGGCAAGAGGCACCGTAATTCACGTTATAAATGATAAAGGAAAAAGTTACACCATGTACAACGCAAACAGTTTGTATAAAGGCAAACTTTTTACCGACAGCCTTACACTGCGAGAAGCCTAACTAGCTGCATCGAAATTTTCACTTCATTCTCAGCGAAAGACGTTAGTATACATTTTAGTGATGGGCATCTTAATTTCATGCATGAATTAGAAGCTATGGTGTGAAATCGTTCCAGAACGATACCACCTCCTCTGAGAGACGCACAACTATGTCACAAGCTCCATCTCTCGTGTGATTCCGAGGGTCAAACACAGGAATACCTGGAGTATGTCCGCAGAACGGTATTGGCTCTAGATGCATCAATTCGCGGTATATTCCTGAGTACCTGATTTAACTTTCGGAGTCACAGGATATGTGCAGCTATTGACTTAGATGTGCGACACTCAAAGGAGGTGGTATCTATCTTAACCGGTATGACCCTCGATCTTCTAATTCAAACATGAATCTAAGGTGCTCGTCACTAGAATGTATAATAATTTGCTTTTCTGAACACGAAGTTATACCTTCGAATCGGCGGGATTGCTTCTGCGACGGAAAGGCCATCGGTAAAGTGTCTGACTTGATACTAATTTCAAAATCCCTAAAACGCTTCGACGCTCTATTTCAATATTCAAACCGTGAATTCAGGTGTCAATTGCCAATACTCTTCAGCGGACTTGCTCTTGGTTTTCCGGGGTTCACTCTCGGAATCACGCGATAGGTGAAACAATTGACTTATCCGTCCGTCTCGCAGAGAAGGTGGTAACGTTGTAGCACGGTTGGACCCTCGACCTTCTAATGCATGCATGAAATTAAGGTGCTCGTCAGTCAGGATATATTAGTTCATTCCACTGAACATAGTGCTATACTCACGATACAGCGAGTTAGTTTCTCGGAGGGTAAGGCATTCCGTAAGAAGTCTAACCCTACACAGATAGGTAATGCTCTACATCGGCTTCACGGCCTGCTCTTAGTAATCAAAACGTGATTTGCGGCGTCTATTGCAAATAATATTCAGCGTATTTATTCTTGGAATATCTGATTTTACTTTCGGAATCACACGAAATGTGAAGCTGTTGACTTAGCCGTTAGTCTCTCGTAGAAGGCCGTAACGTTCTCGAACGGCTTGACCCTCCACCTCCTCATTCATACATGAAGCTACGGTGCCCGACACTGAAATGAATACTTATTTCTTCCTCTGTACACGGAGGTATACTCTCGATCCAGCGGGTTAGTTTGTCGGAGGGTAAGTACTTAGGTAGAACGCTTGACTTTATACCAATTGTTAACGCCCTCAAGCAGTTTGACATTCTATATACAGTATTCAAACCGTGAATTAAGGTGTCTATAGGCAATAATATTCAGCGGATTTACTACCGGAATATCTGGCTCGGCCCTCGGAATCACAGGTTAGGCGAAGCTATCGACTTATCTGTTCGACCCACTAAGTCGGAGGTAACGTTCATGAACGGATGGATTCCATATTTTCCAATTAATACATGAAATCAAGTTGCCCGGCACTCAATTGCTTAATAATTTGTTTCACTGTACACGAAGTTATTCTCTCGATACAGCGGGTTAGATTCTCGAGAGGTAATGTATGCGGTACAACGTTTGACTTTATTACAACTGGAAAATTCTCCAGCGGTTTCACGCTCTACTTTAATATTCAAACCGTGAATTAAGGTGTCTACTGCCAATACCATCCACCGGGTTTACGCTTGGAATACCTGGTTTGACTCTCGGAATCGCAATATAGATAAAGCCGATGTCATAGCGTTTGGACTCCCAAACGAGGTGGTTCCATTCTCTAACGGTTTGACCGTCTGTTTTTATATTTATACATGAAAAAATGGCGTCCTTCTGCTAGCATGTCTACTAATCTCTTTCGTGAACATTCAGCAGGACACACGCTACAGCGGGATAGCTTCTCGGATGGTAAGGTGTTTGGTAAAAGGGACGACTTTATATGAATTTTTATTGTTCATCCACGGTTTGATTCCATACATTCTTATTTATACTGTGAATGAATGTGCCCTTTGCCAATGCTGTTCAGCGCGTTATCACCCAGAATTCCAGGTTCGGACAACGGAATCACAAGTTAGGTGAAGCTATTTACTTGGCCGTTCGACCCACAAAGATGGTGGTAACGTTCTCGAACCGTTCGATCTTCGATCTTCTAATAAATACATTATATTAAGGTGCCCGAAAATGAATTGTATAATAATTTGGTTCCCTGTTCACGCACGAAGTTATACTATCGATCCAGCAGGTTAAGTTCTCGAAAGGTCAGGCCGTGGGTGCAAAGTTTGACCCTATTTCAATTGGTAACGTTCTACAAAGGATTGACTCTGTACTCAAATATTTAAATCGCGAAATTGTGTGTATAATACCCATACTGATCAGCAGATTTCTCCAGGAATACCTGGCTTGGCTCCCGGAATCACTCGATAGATGTAGCTATTGACTCTGCCTTTCAAATCTCAATGATGGTGGTAACGTCCTTGAACGGTTTGACCATCGACATTGTAATTCATACACGAAATTAAGCTGCACGTCACTAAAGTCTATACTAACTGGCTTCTCTGGACACGAAGTAATACGCTCTATATAGAGGGGATAGCTTCTCGGATGGTAATGTCTTCTTTAAAGCGTATAACTTTATACCAATTGGTAACTGTCTCAAACGGATTGTCGCACGACTTTAATATTCAAACCAAGTCTTAATGTGTCTGATGCCAACAATCTCCAGCGGACTTACTCGCGGATTACCTGGTTTGACACTCCGAATCACAGGATCGGTTTAGCTATTGGCATGGCCGTTTGAATCTCGAAGAAGGTGGTACCGTTCTCGAACGGTTTGACCGTCGATCCTCTAGTTCATATATCAAATTAAGCTGCCGGTCACTAAAATGTATCCTAATTTGTTCTTCTGTACACGAAGTTATTCTGTCGATACAGCTAGAGATGTTCCCCAATGGTAGGACCTTCCGTAAAGTGTTTGACCCTATACGAATTGGAAACGAAATACAACGGTTTGATACTGTACTTTAATATTTATAACGTGCATTAAGGTGTCTATTGCCAATACTGAACAGCAAAATTACTCCTGGAATACCTGGTTTGACTCTCGGTATCACAAGGTAGGAGAAGCTATTGTCTCAGCTTTTCGACTCTCCATGTAGGTGATAACGTTCTCGGATGGTATGACTCTCGATCTTCCTACTGATACATGAAATTAAAGTGTCCGTCTTCTAAAATGTCTACTAATTTGTTTCCGTGAGCACTAAGCAAGACACTCTCTGCAGCGGGTTATGATCCAGGGAAGTAAGGTACTGGATAAAGGAATTACTTTATTGCAATTCGAAATGTTCCCCGCGGCTTGACTTAATACTTTAATATTCATGCCGTGAATTAAGATGTCTAATGCCAACACTGTACAGCAGATTTACTTCTTAAATACCTGATTTGACGTCCGGAATCATAGGACAGGTGACGCTATTGACGTAGCTGTACGATTCTCAAAGAGGTGGTAAGATTGCAAATGGTTTGTCTCTCGATCTTCTGACTCATGAATGATGTTATGGTGCCCGTCACTAGAATGAATACTAATTTCGTTCTCTGAACATGAAGTCATACTCTCACAACGGTAGGTTAGCATCATCCGAAGGTAAGGCTGTCGATAAAGTATTTGACTCTATACCAATAGATAATGGTCTACAACAGTATTACGGTCAGCATTAATCTACAAACTATGAATTAAGCTGTCTATTGCCAATACTGTTCCTCGCACTTACTCCCGGAGTAGCAGTTCGACACTCGGTATCGCATGATATATGAAGCAATTTACTTAGCCGTTCGTCTCTCACAGATGGTGCCAACGTTCTCGAACAGTTTGGCCCCCGATCTTCTAATTCATGCATGAAATTAATGTGCTCGACACTAAAATGTATACTATTTCGCACTTCTTTACACGCTGTTATACTGTCGATACATCAGGATAGTTTTGCCGAAGGTAAGGTTATCGGTATACCTTTTGACTTGGTAAGAATTGGTAATGTTCACAAACAGCTTGGCGCTCAATTTTTATGTCCAAATCCTGAAATATGGTGTCTACTGCCAATAGACAGACTCCCGTAGTACCTGATTTGGCACCCGTAGTCACAGGAAAGGTGAAGCTATTGACTGAGCCTCACGAGCTTCAATCAAGGTGGCAGCGTTCTCGATTGGTTCATCTCTCGATTGCGATATGTGTTCAAGAATATGTCGTGCTTCTCTGCTAGTATGTCTACTAATATGTTTCAGTGAACTATAAGCAAGACGCTCGCTACAGTGGGATAGGTTCGCGGAAGGCTGTATATTCGGTAGAAGGAATGACTTTATACAAATTAGCAATGCTCGCCGACTGCTTCATTCTCTCCTTTAATATTCATACTGTGAACTAAGGTGTCTATTGCCCATACTGTTCAGCTGATTTACTCCCGAAATACCTGGTCTGACTCTCGGACTCGTGGGATAGATAAACTTTTTGATTTAGCCGTTCGACTCTCAAAGATGGTGGTTTTGTTCGCGCAAGGATCGACACTCGATCTTTTATGCATACATGAAATTACTGTGCCTGTCAATAAAATGTCTACTAATTTTTTTCTCAGAGCAAGAAGATATACTCTCGATAGAGCGGGTTAGTTTTTCGGAGCGTAAGGTCTGCGGCAAAACGATTGACTTTACAGGAATTGGTAACATTCTCAAACAGTTTGACGCTCCACTTTAATATTCAATCCGTGAATTAAGGTGACTGTTGCCAATACAGTTCGGCGTATTTACACCAGGAATACGAGGTTTGACTCTCGGAATCACAGGATGGGTGTAGCTGTTGACTTATCCGTTCGAATCACAAAGATGGTGGAAACTTTCTCGAACTGGTTGATACCCGATCTTCTAATGCATACATGAAGTTAAGGTGCCCGTCGCTGCAATGAATAAAAATTTCTTTTTGTGAACAGGAAGTTATACACTCGATGAAGCGGGTGAGGTTCGCGGAAGGTAATATCTTCGGTAAACCGGTTGAATTTATACGAATTGGTAACGATCTCAAACGGCTTGACGCTCTTCTTTAATATTAAAGACGTGAATAAAGGTGTTCCTTGCCAATTCAGCACAACAGATTTACTCCCGGAATATCTGACCTGACTTTCGGAGTCGCACGATAGGTGAAGGTATAGACATCGCTGTGCGATTCTCTATGATTGTGGTAAGATTCTGTAGCGGTTTGACCCTCGACCTCCTAAGTCATTCATGAAATTAAGATGCCCGTCACAAAAATGTTAACAAACATGTTTCGCAGAACACGAAGTTATTCTTTCGATACGGCGGACTTGGTTCTCGAAAGGTAAGGCCCTCCGTAAGTAGATTGGCCATATGCAAAGTGGAAATGTTCACCGACGATTGACTATCTACCTTAATATTCATACCGTCTGATTAAGCTCGTTTATTGCTCACACTGTTCAGTTCATTTATTCCTGGAATACGTAGCTGGACTCTCGGAATCACAGGATGGTTGAAGCTATTGATTTGGATGTGCGTCTCTCAATGACGCTGGGGTAAGATCTGGAAATATTTGCCTCTCGATCATCTACCTCATACATGAGATTACTTTGCCAGTTCCTAAAATAAATACCAGTTCGTCCCTCAGAACACGAAGCTATACTCTCGGCACAGCGGGTTAGCTTCACGCCAGATAAGGTCTTCGGTTGCAAGTTTGTCTCTATACCAGTAGGTATGGTTCTGCAGCAGTTCGACTCCGTTCTTTAATATCTATGCACTGTATCAGGTTGACTAATGCAAATACTGTAACCAAAATTACTCCACGAATATCTAGTTTGACTCTTGGAATCACAGGAGGAGTGAAGCTGTTAACTTAGCCGTACAACTTTCAATGAAGGTGGTAACGTTCATGGAAGGTCCTACTCATGTATTTGTTGTTCATGTATGAAAACCAGATGCCCGTCATTAATATGCATACTGATATGTTTCTCTGAACACGAAGTTATACACTCGATTCAGCGGGTTAGATCCACAGAGCGTATGGAATTCTGGAATAGATGGACTTTATAACAATTGGTATTGTTCTACGACGGTCTGACTCTAAACCTTAATATTCGTTCAGTGAATTACGGTATCTATTGACAATAATGTGCAGCGCATTTAGTACCGGAAAGCCTGGTTTGACTCTCGGTAACTCAGGATAGGTGACGCTATTGACTTACCTGAGCGTCACCCAAAGATGCCTGTAACGTTCTGGACAATTTGCCTCTCGATATTCTAATTCACACATGAAGTATATGTGCTCGTCACTGAAAAGTATACACATTTGTTTGTCTGGACACGAAGTTACGCTCCCGATACAACGTGTTTTGTTCTCATTAGGTGAGGCCGTGGGTAAAATGTTTGACACTATGCCAATAAGAAACATTCAACAACGGTTTGACTTCGGAAATTAAAATGTATATCGTGAGCCAGGGTGACTATTGCCAATTCTGCACAGCGTACTTACTCACGGAATACCTGGTTTGGCTCTCGGTATCACAGCATAGGTGTAACTATTGATTTTGCATTTCGACTATCGAATAAGTTGCTATGGTACTCGCAACGGATTGACCCTCGATCTTAGTACTGACACATGAATATAAGGTGTCCGTCTGCTAAATCTCTACTAATTTGTTTCCGTGAGCACTAAGCAAGGCACTCGCTGCAGCGGGTTAGTTACCAGGAAGGTAATGTATTAATTAAAAGAATTACGTTACACCAAATCGTAATGTTCTCCGACGGTTTGACTCTCAAAATAAATATTTATGTCGTGAACTAAGGAGTATGCTGTCAATACTGCAATGTGGATTGACAGCCGGAAGACCTGGTCGGACCCTCGCAGTCACAGGATAGATGAAGCTATTGACTCCGCTGTGTGACTCTGAATATAGGTTGTAACGTTCGGAAACAGGTTGCCTTTCGATCTCCTAATTCATACATGAAATTAAGGTACATGTGACTAAAATGTGT
Source organism: Euglossa dilemma (assembly GCA_002201625.1). Classification (NCBI taxonomy): domain Eukaryota; kingdom Metazoa; phylum Arthropoda; class Insecta; order Hymenoptera; family Apidae; genus Euglossa; species Euglossa dilemma. The sequence continues at coordinate 125,905 of NIJG01000174.1, forward strand.
ACTACCTTCCTTCCCTCATCTTGAAATTATACTCCCCATACTGTGGGTAATGTATTGGGATGGTAAGTCCATCAGTAAGAAGCTTTACACCATACCATTAGGTAACGGTCTACAATGGTTTGGCTCAGTACTTTAATATCAATAGCCTGAAGTATGATGAGAGATGCCAATATTGTACGATGGAATTACTCCCGGTATACCTGGTTTGACTATCGGAATATCTGGATAGGTGAAGCTATTGAATTATCCGTTCGTCCCACAAAGAAGGCGGTAACGTTCTCGAACAGTTTGATACTCGATATTCTAATTCTCACATGAAATTAGGGGTACCGTAACTAAAATATATACTAATTTGCTTCCTTGAACACGAAGTTATACTCTCGATACAGCGTGATAGGTTCTCGCACGGTAAGGCCTTCGGCAAAGGGTTTGACGCCATTCCAATAGGTAACGTTCTGCAACAGTTTGACACTGTACTTTGATACTCATGCAGTGAATTTGGCTGTCTCTTGCCATTCCTCTCCAGCGGATTTATTCCCAAATTACATGGTTTACTCCGTGGAATCACACCATAGGTGAATCTATTGGCTTATCCGCTCGAATCTCAAAGTGGAAGGAAATGATTTCGAACTGATTGACACTGGATCTTCGAATTCATCACGAAATTAAGGTGCCTGTGACTAAAGTGGGTAGTAATTTATTCCACTGAACACGATATCATACTCTCGATACAGCGGGTTACATTCACCGCAGGTAAGGCTTTTGGTAAACGGTTTAACTCGATTCAAATTGGTATCGTTCCCATTTGGTTTGGCGCTCTACTTTGATAAGCAAGCCGAGAAATATGGTACCAGATGCCAATACTGTTCCGCGGATTTCCTCCTGGAATACCAGGTTTGACTCGCGGTATTAGAGGGTAGGTGAAACTATTGACTTATCCTTTCGTCTCTTGAAGAAGGTGGCAACGTGCTCGCGCGTACAGAACCACCTTCTTACAATTCATTCATGAAAATTAAAGTGTCCATCACTGAAATGAAGACTAATTTCTTCCTCTGAACAGGAAGTTACACTCGCGGGGAAGCCGAAGAGGCTCGGGGATGGTAAGGCCTTATGCGGAACGTATGGCTTTATGCAATTTGTACCGCTCTCAAAGGGCCTGACCCTCTACCTTAATATTATAACCCCAAATTAAGGAGTCCATTTCCATTAGTGTTCGGCGAAATGACTCCCGGAATACCTGGTATGGATATCGGAATAACAGGATAGGAGAAGCTAGACCCTTAGCCGTTGGATTCTCAAAGATGGTGGTAACATTCACGAACGGTATTGCACTCGATATTCTAATTTATATATGAAAATAAGCTGTGCTTCTGCTATAATGTCCACGAATTTCTTTCCCTGAGCACTAAGCATGCACTCGCTACAGAGGGTCAGGTTCTAGGAAGGTAATGTATTCGGTGAGAAGAATGACTGTATTCCAATTGGTAATATTCACCAACTATGTTCTCTCCTTCGACTATAATATTCATACCGTGAATTATGATGACTGTTGGCAATACTGTGCAGAGGATTGTCTCCGGGAATACCTGGTTTGACGCTCGGAAACGGAGGATAGGTGATGCTTTTTGCCTAGCCGTACGTCTCTGACAGAATGTGGCAACGTACTTGAGCGGCCTGAGCATCGACCTTCTAATTCGTACATGAAGTTAATGTACCCGTCACTGAAATGAATACTAATTTTTTTATGCGAACACGAACTTATAGTTTCGAAACGGCGGGTTAGCTTCTCCGAATGTAAGGCCATCGGTAAAGTGTTTGACTTTATACCAATTGGCAATGCTCTCAAACGGTTTTACGCCTACTCCACTATTCAAACCGTGAATTATGTTGTCTATTGGCAATTCTGTTCAGCGGATTTATTCCAGGAATAGCAGGTTTCACTCTCCGTATCACTGGATAGGTGAAGCTATTAACTTAGCTGTTCGTCTCTCACAAGAGGTGATAAATCCGACGAACGGTTTGACCCTCGATCTTCATATTCATGCATCAAATAAAGGCTCCCGTCCCAGAAATGAAGAACAATTTCATTATCTGAGCACGTAGCTATACTCCCATTCCGGGAGCAAATGCGATGCGCAGTATTACCAATAGGCACCGTAAGTCACAGTTTGACTAGTAAAATCGAGCGTCACACCGTGTGAGAACGTTTCAAATTCCTATAAAGTCAAACATTATATAGCATGACTTACAGTTCGATAAGCTATACCGCCGTATCGAGAGTATAGCTACGTGCTCAGAAAATGAAATTGTTCTTCATTTCTGGGACTGGAGCCTTTATTTCATGCATGAATATGAAGATCGAGGGTCAAACCGTTCGTGGAATTTACCACCTATTGTGAGAGACGGACAGCTAAGTTAATAGCTTCACCTATCTGGTTTGACTTTCGGAATCACAGGATCGGAGAAGCTTGGCCCTTCGCCGTTCGATTCTCAAAGAAGTTGGTAACATTGTCGAACTGTATTACACTCGATATTCTAATTTATATACGAAAATACGCTGTGCTTCTGCTATAATATCTACTAATTTCTTTCCCCGAGCACAAAGCATGACACTCGCTACAGCAGGTTAGCTTATAGGAACGTAACGTATTCGGTAAAAAGAATAACTTTATGCCATTAGTGTTCTCCAACGGATTGACCTTTTACTGGAATATACATATCGTGAATTAAGGTATCTATTGCCAATACTATTCAGCGGATTTACTATTTGAATTCCGGGCCTCACTCTCGGAATCACAACAATTGGTGATGTAATTGACACATCCGTTCGAACCTTAATGAAGGTGGTAACCATCTCGAACGGTGTGACATATGATCTTCTATTCCATACATGAATTAAAGGTGACGTCACTAAGATGTCTACTAATGTGTTTCCCTAAACACGTAGCTATACTCTCGATACTGCGGGATAGCTTCATGGACGGCATGGCATTCTGTAAAACGGTTGAATTTACAGCAATTAGTAACGTTCTCTCGCGGCGTGATGCTCTTCTTTAATATTCACTCCACGAATTAAGGCATCTATTGCCAAAAATCTTCTCCGGATTTACTCTCGGATTACCTGGTTTACCCCTTGGAACTACGGAACAGGTGGAGCGTTTGACTTGACTGTTAGATCTTGAAAGAAGGCGGAAACCTTCTCGTTCGGTTTGTCCCTCGATGTTGATGTTCACACCCACACATATGGTGTTCGTCCGATAAAATTCCGACAAGTTTGTGTCCGTTCACATTGACCACGACACTCGCTACAGTGGGTTAGGTTCTCGGAATGCATGGTTATCGGTAGAAGGAATGACTTTATGCGCATTGGTAATGACATCCATCAGATTCACACTCTACATTAATATTCATACCGTGAATTAAGGTGTCAGTTGCCACTAAACATCAGCGGTCTTACTCCGGATTACCTGATTTGACTATCGGAATCACAAGAGAGGCGAAGCATGGACTTAGACGTTCGACTCCCAAAGAGGGTGGTAACTTTTGTGAACGGTTTGACAATAGATCTTTTAATTCATACACGAAATTAGCGTGCCAGTGGCTAAAAGGGGTAATAATTTGTTTCTCTGAACACGACGTTAGACCCTCGATACAGCCAGTTATGTTCTCGGATAGTAAGGGCATCGGTAGAAAGATTGAACCTATAAGAATCGGTAGCGGTCTACAACGATTTGACTCCGTACTTGAATATATACAGCCTAATATAGTGTGCCTAATGCCAATGCCGTACGACGAATTTACTAGTTACAGGCATATTAATTCCATGTACGAGATAGTAAATCGAAAGGCCAACTCGACCAGAACGTTACCACCATCTTTGTGAGTCGCACTGCTAACTCAACTACTTCTCCTATGCAGTGCCTCCGTTCGTTAAAGCAGGTATCCCGGGAGTAAATACGCTGTACAGTAGTGGCATCACACACCCTATTTCATGGTATAAATATCAATGTCCAGAGTCAAACCGTTGTAGAACGTTACGTATTGATTAAGAGTCAAACCTTTTATCGACGGCCTTGCTTTCCGAGAAGCTAACCCGATATATCGAGAAAATATCTTCGTGCTTAGATGGAGCAAATTTGTCTCCGTCTTAGTGACGAGCATATTAATTTTATGTATTAGTTAGAAGATCGAGTGTCCAACTACTCGAGAACGTTACTATCTTCTTTGAGAGTCTAACGGCTAAATCAATATCTTCACCTATCATGTAATGTCGAGAGCCAAACCAGGCACTCCGGAGTGAACGCCTTGTACAGTATTGGCAACAGACACAGTTTTTCATGATATGCATATTAAAGCAGACCGTCATACAGTCGCGGAACGTTACCTATTGGTATAGGGTCAAACCTACTACAGAAAGCCTTACCTTCCGGAAATGCATCCGGTCGCATCGCGAATATACCATCGTGTTCAGAGAACCATTTCGGTATGCATTTTAGTGACGGGCAACTTAATTCCATGAATGAATACCAATGTCATGAGTAAAACCTTTTGAAAACGTTACCACCTTCATTGACAATCGAACGGCTTAGAAAACAGCTTCACAATTTTCAAGAGTCCAAAAGAGAAATAAGGCATTCCAGGGAAAATCCGCTGAACAGTGTTGCAATAAACAGCTTAAGTCAAGGTATGAATACAAGTGTAGGGTGTCAACCTGTCGGAGAACATTACCATTTCGTATAATATCATTCTCTTCACCGAAGGAATACCTTACAATAAGAGAACTTATCCCACTGAAGCGAGTGCCTTGCTCAATGTTAACGGAAACAAATAAGTAAACATTACAGCAGTCGAACAGGTTTTTTTCATGTATGAAACGGAATATCGAGGGTTAAACCCTCCGAGAACGTTACCATGTTCCTCGAAATTCGATTAGCTGAGTCAATAGTTTCTCCACTCACGCAATTCCGCGAGTCAAACCGGGTAATCCGGGAGGGAATGCGATGATCAAAATTGGCAACAGACACCTTAACTCATGGAATGAATTTTAATGTTCAGATTTAAACCTTTTTCGAACGTTACGTATTGTTGTAGGGTCAAAAGTCTTACAGAAAACATAACCATACGAGGAACTAACCCGCCTAAACGAGAGTATAACTACGTGAACAGAGAAGCAAATTAGTATGCATTTCAGTTACGGGCACTTTAATTTCATGTATGAAATAGAAGATCGGGTGTCAAACCGTTATGGAGCGGCACCATATTCTTTGATTGTAGAACGGCTAAGTTAATAGCTTCACCATTCCTGTGATTGCGAGAGTCTATCAAGGTATTCCTGGAGTAAATACACTTAACAGTATATGCAATATACACCGTTACTCAAGGTATGAATATCAAAGTTCTGAATAAAACCGTCGTAGAACGTCATGTGTCGGTACAGAGTCAATCTTCTTACCGAAGGCCTTACCCACAGAGGACCCAATTCACTGGACCGAATGTATTAATACGTGTCCAGAGACACCAATTACTAAACATTTTATTGACGGAATCCTTAATTTCATGCATGAACATGAAGATCGAGAGACAAAACTATCGAGAACCATTACACCTGCTTTGAGAGTCGAACCGATTAGTCAATAGCTTCACCTATCCGGTGAACCCGAGAGTGAAACCACGAATGCAGCAAGTCTATCCGATGCACAGTATTGACAATAGACATCTTAATCCTCGGTATAAGTATTAATGCAGAGCGTCAAACAGTTACAAACGATACCTATTTTAATGGATTCGAACTGTTTATCGATGGTATTATCTTCCGCGAACCTATCCTTATGTATCGGAAGTGTAACCTCGTGTTCAGAGAAGCAAACTACTATACATTTTAGTGACGGGCACCTTAATTTCATGTATGAATTGGAAGGTCGATCGTCAATTCGTTCGAGTACGTTTCCTTCTTCTTGAGGCGAACGACCAAGTCAATAGCTTCATCTATCCTGTGCCTCCAAGAGTAAAACCTGGTATTCCGGGTGTAAATCCTCTGATCAGTATTGGCAATGGATACCTTAATTCACGGCAGGAATAATAATGATGAGAGTCAGTCCGTCGGGGAAAATTACCATTTGAAATATAGTTACTCTTTTTACCGAATACCTAAACGTCCGAGAATCTAATCAGCTGTAGCGAGAGCCTGGTTTAGCGCTCACGGAAACAAATTAGTAAACAGTTAGCAAACGGACACCTTATCTTCATGTATGAATAGAAAAATCTAGAGTCAAACCGTTCAACAAAGATCGCACCCAATTTAATGGCCGAGCAAATAAGCCAATAGCTTCACCTATCCTGGTATTCGGATGGAGAGACCAGGTATTTCGGGAGTATATGTTCTGTACGGTTTTTGCAATAGACACCTTTTCCCACGGTTTAAATATTAATGTAGAGCACCAAACCTGTTGAGATCGTTATTAGTTGATATAATGTTACGCGATTTACAGGAGACCTTAATCTCCGCGACCATAACCGGCTGCATGGAGAGTGTAACTTCGTGTTGAGAGATTCAAATTAGTATACATTCCAGAGCGGGGCACCTTAACTTCATGAATGAGTTAGACGATCGAGGACCAATATGTTCGAGAACGTTACTACCTTCATTGAGTGTCGAACAGCTAAGTCAATAGCTTCACCCATCCTGAGATTCCGAGAGTCAAACCAGGTATTGCAGGAACAAACCCGCTGATCAGTATTGGCTACAGACACATCAGTTCACGGTGTGGATATTAATGTAGAGCGACAAACGGTTTGAAAGCGTTACTAATTGGTGTAAGGTAAAACGTTTTATCAACGGCCATACCTTCTGAGAACCCCAGCCGCTGCATTGAGCGTATATCTTCGTGATCAGTGAAACACAATGGTATACATATTATTTACGGGCACGTTAATTTCATGTATGAATTGGTGGATCTAATGTGAAACCGTTCGAGGTCGCTTCCACCTTGCTTGAGAGTCGAACGGCCAAGTCAATAGCTTCACATATACTGTGACTCCGAGAGTCAAACCAGGAACTCCAGGGCAAATGCCTTGAGCAGTATTGTCAATGGATACCTTAATTCACGGTATGAATATTAGAGTACAGAGTCAAAACGTTGGTGAACATTACCATTTGTAACAAAGACAAATTTTTGGAGGATTCACTAGCATTCTAGAACCTAGCCCGCAGTAGTAAGTGTGTTGCTTATTGTTCACGGAAAAAAATTAAGAGCCACTTTAGCGGACGCACACTTTAATTTCATTGACTAATAGGAATATCGGCGGTCAAATAGTTGGAAAACGTGATCACCCTTCTTGAGATTCGAACTACTAGACCAGAAGCTACATGAAGCCTGTGATTCCTAGGGTCAGCCCAGGCATTGCAGCAGTCAATACAAAGTGCACAAATACCAAGCATATGCTAATTCACGTTATGAATAGTCAAGTGCCTAGTCAAACCGATGTAGGACGTTACCAATTGGTATAGAATCAAACCATTTACCGATGCCTTACCGTCCGAGAAGCTAACACACTGTATCGAAGGTATTACTTCTTGTTCAGAGGAACAAATTGGTAAACGTTTTAGTGATGGGGACCATAATGTCATTTTGAGTATGAAGATCGAGCGCCAAACCGATCTAGATCATTGCCACCTTCTGCGAGAGACGAAAGCCAAAGTCAATACCATCACCAATCCTGCATTTCCCAGAGTCAGACCTGGTGTTCCTGGAGTAAATCCGCTGAACAGTATTGATAATAGACACATTCATTCTCGGTTTGTACATTAAAATAGAGCGCCAAACCTTTGTGAACGATACCAAACACTTTGAAAGTCGAACGGATAAGTCAATAGCTTCACCTACCCAGTGATTCGGAGAGTCAATCCTGGTATTCCTGGATTAAATCCGCTGAAGTGTATTGCCACTAGTCACCTTAATTCGCGATTTGAATAGTAAAGTAGGGCATTAAACGGTTCGAGAACGTTACCACCTTCTGCGAGAGCAGAACGGCTACGTCAATAGATTCACCTGTCCTGTAATTCGGAGAGTCAAGCCGGGTATTTCTGGAGTAAATTCGCAAACAGTTTTGGCAACACATACCGTAATCCACGTTGTGAATATTAACATAGAGCGTCAAACCGTTTGAAAGCGTTATCAATTGGTACAAAGACAAACGTTTTTCCGAAGGCCTTACATTCCAAGAACTTAACCCGCTGTAGCAAGTGTCATGCTCAGTGCTCACGGCAGCAAATTAGTAGACATTTTTGCAAACGGAAACCTTTTTTTTATGTATGAGCAAAATAATTGAGGCTCAAAACTTTCGAGAACGATCCCACATTCTGTTCGGGCCGAACGGCTAAGTCAAAATCTTCACCTACCATGATATTTCGATAGTCAAACCTGGTACTGCGGCAGACAATCAGATGAACAGTATTGTCAATAAACACTTTACCTCGCGGTATGAAAGTTGAAGTACAGGCTTAACAGTTGGAGAACATTAGCAATTGCTATAAGGTCAGCCTTTTAACCAATTACCTTTCCTTCCGAGAGTATATTACGCTGTACTGAGTGTGTTGCATAATGTTCACGGATACAAATTTGATGACATTTTAGCACACGGAAGCCCTGTATTAATATACGTATAGAAAAATCGACAGGCAACTCGTTCGGGAACGCTACCCACCTTCGTCGCGAATCGAAGGGCGAAGTCAATAGCTTCACTCAACCTGTGATACATAGAGCTAAACCAGGTATTCCGGGATTTAATCCGCTGAGCAGTATTGCTAATACACACCTTTATTCGCGGTTTGAATATTAGAATTGAGCGACATACCGTTCGAGAACGATACCAATACTTACAAATTCAAACGCTTTACCGAAGGGCGTATCTTCCGCGAACCGCATCCGCTTCATCGAGAGTATATCTAAGTGTTCAGAGGATCAAATTAGTAAACATTTTAGTAAGGGAGACCATAATTTCATTATGAATATGAAGATCGGGGCTCAATCCGTTTTAGGACGTTGCCACCACTTGTGAGGTACGAACGGCTAAGTCAATAACTTCACCTATCTAGTGATTCAGAGAGTCAAACCAGGTATCCCTGGAGTAATCCCGCTGAGCAGTATTGCGAACAAATGCCTTAATTCACGGTTTGAATATTACAGTTGCAAAGCAAATCAGTGTAGAATGTAATCCATTCGTCTAGGGTAAATCTTTCTACCCAAGGCTTTACCTTCCGAGAAACCCTACCGACTGTAGGGACTGCCATGTTTAGTATTCACGGAAACAAATTAGTAGACAATTTAGCTGATATACACATTATTTTCATGCAGGTACAGCCAAGTCGAGGGTCAAGCCGTTGAGAACGTTAGCACCATCCTTGAGGGCAAACGTCTAAGCCAATAGCTTCGCCTATCTTGCATTACCGAGATTCAATCTGGCATTAAATCCAATAAACAGCAGTGGCAAAAGACACGTTATATCACGGTATGGATATTAAAGTAGAGATTCAAGCCGATGGAGAACGTTACATCATGGAATAGATTCAACCTTTTGCCGACGGCATTACCTTCCGAGAAGCATAACCAACTGTATGGAGAGTATGAAATCGTGTTCAGAGGAACAAATTACTATACCTTTTACTGATGGGCACCTTTATTTCATGTATGAATGCGATGATCGAGCGGCAATTCTTTCCAGGTCGATACCACCTTCTTTGTGCATGGCACACCTACTGCAAAAGCTTCACCTATCCTTGTGATTCTGAGAGTTGCAGCAGGCATACCAGGAGTAAATCGCTGTATACTATTGGCAATGTATATATTAATTCGCGGTTTGAATATTAAAGTAGAGGGTGAAACCGTTTGAGAACGCTTCCATTTGGTGCAAAGTCAAGCGTTTTACTGAAGATCTTACCCTCCGAGCGTCTAATGCGCTGTATCGAGAATATGACATCGCGTTCAGAGGAACAAGTTACTATACATTTTAGAGACGGGCACCTTAACTTCGTGTATGTGTTGGAAGGTCGAGGTTATTAGCTTAGTTATTAGCTTCACCTATCCCATGATTCCGAGAGTCAAACCAGGTATTCTGGGCGTAAATCCGCAGAACACAATTGGCATTAGACACCTTCATTCGTAGTTTTAATATTAAAGTAGAGCGTGAAACCGTTTGAGAGCGGTACCAGTTTTGTATAAAGTCAAACGATTTACTGAATGCTGTATACACCGAAAGCCTGAACCAATGTCTCGAGGGTATTCCATCATGTTCACAGGAACAAATTAGTGAACATTTTAGTGACGGGCACCATAACTACATGTGTGAATTAGAAGATTGCGGGTCAAAGCGTCCGTGAACGCTACCACCATCTTTTAGTGTCGCACAGATAAGTCAATAGCCTCACCTATCCTGTGATTCCGAGAATCATATCAGGTAATACGGGAGCAAACCCGGTGCATTGAAGTGGCAAGAGACACCATAATCAACAGTATAAATGTTAAAGGACAAAGTCACACCATGAACAACGAAAACAATTTGTATAAAGACAAACTTCCTACCGACAGCCTTACACTCCGAGAAGCCTAACCAGCTGCATCGAGAGTTTGATTTCGTACTCAGGGAAAGACATTAGTATACATTTTAGTTACGGGCATCATAATTTCATGTATGAATTTGAAGATACGGCGTGAAATCGTTCCAGAACGATACCACCTTCTCTGAGGGACGCACAAAAAAGTCACAAGCTCCACCTCTCGTGTGATTCCGGGAGTCAAACACCGCAATTCCGGGAGCATGTCCGCAGAACGGTATTGGCTCTAGACACATTAATTCGCAATATATTCATGAGTACCTGATTTATTTTTCGGTGTCACAGGATATGTGCAGCTATTGACTTAGATGTACGACTCTCGAAGAAGGAAGTAACGTTGTCGAACGCCTTGACTCTCTCTGTTGATATTTAAATACAAACATGTGGTGTTCGGTCGCTAAGATGCCTACGAATTTGTTTCCGTGCACATTATGCAGGACACACTCTACAGCGGGTTAGATTCACGGAACGTATGGTATTCGGTAAACGGAATGACTTTATGCGCATTGGTAGTGTTGACCGTCGAATTTACTCTATACATCAATATTTATACCTTGAACTAATGTGTCAGATGCCAATAAACTCCAGCGGACTAAATCGCCGTATTACCATATTTAACTCTCGGAATCACAGGATAGGTGAAGCAATAGACTTACCGGTCCGACTCTCAAGGAGTGTGATAGCGATACTGAACGGTTTCACCGTCGACATTCTAAATCATACATGAATTTAAGGTGCCGTCACAAAATTGTATACTAATGTGTTTCTTTAAACACCAAGGAATACTCTCGATACGGCGTGTTATATTCTCGACAGTAAGGCCTTTGGTCATGACGATGTCTTCATAACAATATCTAACGTTCGACAATGTTTCGACACTGTACTATAAACTTCGTACAGTGAATGATCAGTGAATCTTTTGCCAATACTGATCAGCGCATTTACTCCAGGGATACCTGGTTTTAATTTCGGAATCACAGTATAGTCAATGCTATTGACATGTCTGTGCGACCAGCAAAGAAGATGGTACCGTTCTCGATCGATAAGACTTTCCATTTTGCTATTCATACTTGAATATTTGGTGTCCATCTGGTGAAACGACTACCAGTTTAACTCTGTGACCACTGAGCAAAGCACTCCCTACTGTAGGTTATGTTCTCGAACGGTAAGGCCTTCGGTAAAACGTTTGACTTTATACCAATTGGTAACGCTCTAAAACGGTTTGACGCTTTACTGTAATATTCAAACCGCGAAATAAGATATCTATTGCCAAAACTCATCGGCGGACTTTCTCCCGGAACACCTAGTTTGACTCTCCGAGCCATAGGATAGGTGAAGCTATTGACTTAGCCGTTCGACTCCCAAAAAGCTGGTATCGTTCTCGAACGGTTTGATACTCGATTTTCTAATCCATATATGTAAATAAGGTGTGCTTCAGCTATAAGACCCACTCATTTGTGTCCACGAGCAATAAGCATGCCACTCTCTGCATCAAGTTAGGTTCTAGGACGGTAATATATTCGATAAAAAGAATGACTGTATACCAATTGGTAATGTTCTACGACGTATTGTCCTTCAACGTTAATATTCATTCCGTCAATTAAGGTTACTATTGCCAATACGGTACAGCGGATTGACACCCGGAATACATGATTTGACTATCGGAAACAAAGGATGATATGTGAAGCTATTGTCGTAGCCGTTCGACAACCCAAAGAAGCTGCGAACGATCTGGCGCGGATTGACACTCGCTTTTCTATTTGATATATGAAAATAAGGGGTGCCTCTGCAATAATGTCTACTAATTGGTTTCCGTTAGCAGTAAGCATAACTTTCGCTACAGCGGGTTAGGTTCTAGGAAGATGATGTATTCGGTAAAAGGAATGACTCTACAACAATTGATAACGCTCTCAAACGGTGTGGCGCTCTATTTTAATATTGAGTCAGCGAATTAAGGTACTTAGTGCCAATACACTTCAACAGGTTTATTCCCGGATTTCCTTGTTTGACTCTCGGAATCACAAGATAAGTGGAGCTATTGACTTATGCGATCAACTTTCGAAGAAGTTGGTAACGTTCTCGAGCGGTTTGGCCCTCAATATTCTACTTCATACATGATGATAAGGTGCCCGTCAATGAAATGAATACTACTTTCTATCTCTGCAGGCGAAGATATACTCTCGATACAGCGGGTTAGCTTCGCCGTAGGTTATGCCGTCGGTAAAAAGATTGACTGTATTCCAATGAATATCATTCATCAACGGTTTAACTCTGCACTCTAATATTTATACCGTGAAGTAGGGTGTCTAATGCCAATACTGTACAGCGGATTTGCTCTCCGAATACCTCGTTGAACTCTCAGAAGCAGAGGATACGTGATGCCATTGACTTAGGTGTGTCATTCACAAAGGAGTTACTACCCTGTAACTTAATTCATGATTTGAATATTAAAGGAAACCGTCAACCTGTTGTGGAACGCTACCAATTGGTACGTAGACAAACCTGTTATCGATGGCTTTACCTTCCGAGGAGGAATCCCGATGAATCGAGAGCATAACTTGGTGTTTAGAGACACACACTAGTATTCATTTTTGTGGCGGCACCTTAATTTCATGTATGAATAAGATGATCGAAGGTCAAAGAGAACGATAATGGGACAACCCACTTTGAGATTCGAACGGCTAAGTTAATTGCTCCACCTATACTGTGACTCCAAGGGAAATCAGTTAATCCGGTAGAAAATTCGGAGGAAAGTGTTGGCAATAGATACCCTAATTCACGGTACGAGTGTTAATGTACAGTGCCGAACCGATATAGAACGTTACACATTGGTATAGAATCATACTTCGTACCGACGGCCATACCTTCCGAGAAGCTATCCCGCTGTATCGAGAGTATAACTTCGTGGAGAGAGAAACAAATTAGTATTCATGTGAGGGACGGGCAGCTTAATTTGATGTATGAGATAGACGATCGAGAGTCAAACCGTTCAAGCGCGATACCACCTTCTTTGAGAGTCGAACAGGCATGTCAATAGCATCAGCTATCCTGGGATCCGAAGAGTTGATCCAGGTATTACGGGAGTAAATCCGCTGCACAATATTTGCATCATAACCCTATTCCACGGTTCAAACATTTAAACACCAGAGTCAAACCGTTGTAGAACGTTACGAATAGGTATTGAGTCACACTTTTCACCGAAGGCCGTATCATCCGAGAAGCTAACCCGCTGCATCGAGAGTGTAACTTGGTGGTCCGAGATGCAAATTAGTATACATTTCAGAGACGGGCACCTTAGTCTCATGTATTATCAGATGATCGAGGTTCAAATAGTTAGAATACGTCACCACACTCCAAGAGAGCCGAACTGCTAATTCTATAGCTTCACCTATACTGTAATTCAAATTGTCAAATCAGTTATACCTGGAGTATATTCCTTATTCCTTTCAATATACCTTACCGGGTATCTTAACTTCCGAGATCGTAAGCGGCTGAATCGTGGGTAACACTTCGTGTACAGAGAAACAAATTACTATACCTTTTAGTGACGTGCACCTTAATTTTATGTCTGAATTAGAAAATGGAGTGTCAAATTTTCGAGAACTTTCCTTCCTTCTTTGTGAGTCGGTCGGCTGAGTCAATAGCTTCTCCCATCCTGCGATTCCGAGTGTCAAACCATGTATGCCGGAAGTAAATCCGCTGCAGTGTATTGGTAATAGACACCTTCATTCACGGTTTGAATATTAATGTAGAGCGTTCGTTCCATTGAGAACATTACCAATTCGTATAAAGTCGAACGTTTCACCGACGGCCTTACCTTCCGCGAATCTGATCGGATTCATAGGGAGTATGACTTCGTATTCAGGGAAAAAGATATTATTCATTTCTGTGTCGGCACCTTAACATCATGTATGAATTAGAAGATTGGGTGTGGAAGCTCTCGAGAACTTTACCATTTTCTCTGAGGGACGAATGGCTGAGGCAATAGCTTCAGCTGTCCTGACAAACCGAGTGTCACACCAGGTAGTTCTGGAGTAAATCCACAGGACAGTAGTGACAATAGACGTATTAATCCATGGCATGAATATTAAAATAGATATTCAAGCCGTCGGAGAACATTACGAATTGCTATAAAGTAATTCCTTTTTCGAATACCTTGCCTTCCTGGAACCTAACCAGCTGCAGCGATTGTCCTGCTTAGTGCTCACGGAATCAAATTAGTAGTCAGATAAGAAGACGGACACTTTAATTTCATGTATGAGTAGGAAGATCTAGGACCAAACCAACCGAGATCGATACCAGCTAAGTCGATAGCTTATTATGTAATAATAATTATGTAAGGTATCCCGGGAGTAATTCAGCTGATCAGAATTGTCAATAGACAACTATATTAACGGTATGAATATTAATGTAGGGAGTCAATCCATTGCAGTACACTAACCATAGGTATAGATACAGACTTTTTAACGAAGGCCTTACTGTCCGTGAAACTAACCCGCTGTAAGGAGTGTTTTGCTCAGAAGATACGCAGACAAATTGGTAGACATTTTACCAGACGGACACCTCATATTCAAATATGACTTTCAAAATCGAGAGTCTAACCGTTCGAGAATGGTACAGAATCCTTCGCTAATCGCACATCTGCGTCAATAGCACAACGTATCCTGTGATTCCGAAGATCAAACCAGATATTGCGGGAGTAAATCCACTGTGCAGTATGGGCAATAGACACCTTAATTCTCGATATGAATATTAAAGTAGGAGGTCAATCCGTCGGAGAACATTACCAATCGATATAGAATCACTATTTCTACCGAACACATTACGTTCCTATATCATAACCCGTTTATGCGAGTGTCACACTTAGTGCTCACGGAAACAAATTGGTAGACATTATAGCAGAAGTAAACCTTATTTTCATATATGAATTAAAAGATCGAATAACAAACCGTTGGAGAACGGTTTGTTGGGAGCTGCACTTCTATGTCAGTACCTCCACGTAGCCCATGACACCGAGACTCAAACCAGGCATTCCGGGAGTAAATCCGCTGAATAGTAATTGCAAGGAGCACCATAATTCGTTGTATAAATATTAAAGTACATAGCCAAACAATGTAGAATGTAAACAATATATATGAAGACAATATTTTTACCGACAGTCTTACATTCGGAGAAGCCTAACAAGCTGCATCGAGAGTATGACTTCGTACACAGAGAAAGATATTAGTATGCATTTTAGTGATGGGCATCATAATTTCATGCATACATTAGAAGATACGTGGTCAAATCGTTCCAGGACGATACCACCTTCTCTGGGAGACGTACAAATAAGTCACAAGATCCACTTCTCCTATGATTCCGAGTGTTAAACACAGCTATATCGGCAGTAAGTCCGCCGAACGGTATTGGTGGTAGAAACATTAATTCGCGGTATGAATATTTAAGTTCAATGCCAAACCGTTGTAGATCGTTAACAATTAGTATACAGTCACTCTTCTTCCAGAAGGCCTTGTCCTCCGGATCCTAATCCGCCCTATCGAAAGTATAACTTCGCGTTCAGAGTACCATATTAGATTATATTATAGTGATGGTCACCCTTATTTCATGTATGCATTAGAAGATCGAGGGATAAAGGTTTCGAGAACCTTATCACCCTCTTAGAGAGTCGATCAGTCAACACAATACCTTCACCTATCCTGCGATTCCGAGTGTCATACGAGGAACACCGAGAGCAAACGCCCAGTACAGTATTGGCAATGGACACTTTAATTCACGCTATGAATACTAAAGCAGACCGTCATACTGTTATAGGACCTTACCTATTCCCATAAACTCAAACCTTTTACCGAAGGTATTACCTTCCATGATTCTGCCCCGCAGTATCCAGATTATAACTTCGGGTTGAGAGAAACATATTAGTATACATATTAATAGCGTGCACCTTATTTACATACATGAATAGAAACATCACGAATAAAACCTTTCGAGAACGTTGCCACATTCTCCATCATTCGAAAGGCTAAGTTGACAGCTTTACCTATCCTGTGATCCCACGAGTCAAACCCGGTAATCCGCGTCTGAACCTGATAAACATTATTGACATTAGACTCGCAATTTTACGGTATGAATATTACAGAACAGAGTCAAGGAGTTGTAGAACGTTACCTATTGCTCTATAGTCCGACTTTTTACAACAGACCGTATCTTCCGAGAAACTAATCTGCCGTATCGAAAGTATTGGCTTGAGAGATACATATTTGCTTACAGTTCAGTGATGGGAACCCTTATTTCACGTATGAATTAGAATATCGAGGGCTAAACCGTTCGATAACGTAACCACTTTTTTTGAGACTCCACGGCTGAGTCAATAGATTCAACTTTCCTTGTGATTCCGACAGTCAAACCAGGTATTCCAGGCTTATATACGCTGAACAGAATTGGCAATGGACACGTTAATTCGAGATATGGATGTTAAAGTAGTGAGTCAAACGGTCGGGGAACATTACAAATTTGCATATAGTCAATCATTTTACCGAATACATTACCTTCCTAGAACCTAACCCGCTGTAACGTGACTCATGCGTACTGCCCACGGAAACCAATTGGTAGGCATCATAGCAGAAGCACACCTTAAATTCACGTATGAATATGATAATCGAGGGTCAAGGTGTTCATGATTGTTACCACCTTCTGAGAGTAACGAACGGTTAAGCCTATAGCTTCACCTATCCTATGGTTCGGAGAGCCAAACCTGGTATTCCTGGAGTATGTTCGCTGGTGGGTTTTGGCAATAGACGTCTCAGTTCCCGGTTTGAATATTACAGTAAAGCGTCAAACCTTTTGAGAGCGTTACAAATTGGTATAAAGTCAATCGTTTTACCGAAGGCCTTAAATTCGGCAAAACTCACAGACTTTATCCAGAGTATAAGTTCGCGTTAACGTAAAAAGTTAGTATTCATTTCTGTAACGGGCACCTTATCTTCATGTACGAATTAGAAGGTCGATGCTCAAGCCGCGCTAAGACGTTGGCACATTCTGTGTGAGACGAACTGCTAAGTCAGTAGCTTCACCCATCCTGCCAATCCGACAGTCAAATCCGGTGCTGCGGGAGTAAATCCGCTGAAAATTATTGATAATAGACACCATCATTTACGTTTTGAATAGTAAGTTAGAGCGTATATGTGTATGGCATCATTGCCAATTGGTATAAGGTCAAACAAATTACCGATGGTCTTGCCATCGGAGAAGCAATCTCCCCGCTTACAGAGATTAACTTCGTGTTCAGAGAAACGAATTTGTCTTCATTTCAGTGACGAGCGCACTCACTTCATGCATAAATTAAGATATCGATGGGCAATCAATTCGAGAACTTCGCCATCTTCTGTGCGATACGAAGGGCTAAGTCAATGGCATTACATATCCTGCGATTACGAGGGTCAGGCCAGGTATTCTGGAGTGAATCCGCTGAACAGTATTGGTAACAGACACCTTCATTCACGGTCTGAATATTAAAATAGTGGGTCAAACCGTTCGAGAACGTTACCACCCTCTTCGAGAGTCGAACGGCTTAGTCGACAGCTACACCTATCCTGTGATTCCGAGAGTCAAACGGCGCATTCCGGTAGAAAATCCGCAGAACAATATTGGCAATAGTATTGGCAACGTACGCAGTCAAACCGTTGTAGAAGGTTACCTCTTGTTAGATAGTTACACTTTACACCGACGGGCTAGGTTTTCGCGAACCTAGCCCGATGTATCGACAGAATGAGTTCGTGTTGAGAGAGAAAAACTAGTATACATTTCAGAGACGGGCAACTTAACTTCATGTATGAATATGAAGATCGAGTGTCGAACCGATCTAGATTGTTACAACCTTCTGTGGGAAGCGAACGGCTAAGTCAGTATCATCACCCATCCTGTAGTTCTGAGTGTAAAGCCAGGTATTCTGGGAGTAAGTCTGCAGAAGAGTTTTGGCAATTGGCACCTTGTTTCACCGTCAGAGTAACAAAATATAGCGAGAAACCGTATGCTAACGGTACCAACTGCTATATGGTCAAACGGTTTATTGATGACCTTACCGTTGTTATGCCGAAATACGTGGCAAGTATTGAAATAAAATATAATCCAATTTTGTCACGGGGCAATACGTGGCAAGTATTAATATAAAATATAAACTTGCGGGTCTTCAACCATTGTGGAAGAGCCCCCTTTGTAAAAGAAACTATGTTTCTTATGTTAATACTTATTTCGTATAATGAGTGTAATACACATATTGAACAGTTTTAAATGTTTAACGTAGTTTTTCACGATAGGTATGCGAATGCAGAAACGTTCCGTTTGAGGAATAATATAGAACTACTTTATTCGTTTGCGCTCGGTTTTAATACTATAATTTTCTGGTTGAGTAGGCAGTTTCTAGTGACGAGTTGTCTGGTTTTGGCTGATTTTGCTACGGTTGCTGTCTGGGGGATGCGACTGGTGTTGCGTTGGCTGGATTTGGCTGGGGTCACAGCCCTCTTCTTAAATTTGTTTGATTTTGATGACTGATTCTTCTTCCTCCTCTAGGTCTTGGAATGTGACCATAGGTCTTTGTAGTATTGGTGTGGGTACTTGTACTATTGTGTTAGTGCTTGGGGCTACCGCGATTTGGTTAATATTACAAAATACGTTTATGCATAAGTTCGCAGGTATGCAGCTATTTAGCAATTCTGTTTTATACAAAGTGTAACCTGTGACTAATACTAATGATATCCATCCTACATAGATAAGTATAGAGTATGATACATTGGTTAGTGTGGTGAGTCTATGTTGGGTTTTCATGTTATTGATTTGTTCATATGATTGGTTTAATTTGTGATTGTAGTTGTTAAAATTTGGAGTGGCTCCGGGTATTATGGATATTTTATCTGATATAAATCCAGCTTTTTCTGTGTCTAAGTTATATGTGATAGTGTAGTTGTTTATTTTTATAATTGCTTCTTTCTGTACTTGTCCTATTTTCATTGTGTTGTCTTCGTATGAAACCGTGCAAGGGTGTTTGGCCAAGATTATGCTTGGTTTCTTCTAGGTTAAGCGTTTTGTGTGTTGTACATAAGGCCGAAATTGCTATACTACTTTCGGGTATTGTAATTAATTTGTTATTGGTTTTTATGGGAATAAATGTTCGGTGATCTATCTTCAATATAGCCGTACTGCATTTTGATTTACATAAATTTTCTTTTTTGCCGTATCGTCCGGTTGATTACTTGTACAAACTTATCCTATACCGGTTGTTTTACATAGTGTTCGCAATTGTTCGTTGTCCATTGTTATGTGTGCGGATGTTCGTATTAGCGCATATTCGTGGCTCAGAATTGGGGCCATGGATATTTCTCCAGCAAAGTATTTTACAAGCTTCCATGGTTCTTCTTCCAATATAGGAGTTTTAATTTGGTATATCCAAGTGTCTTCTTTAGTTGCTAGAATTAATTCGCTATTGTCGATTATCGATTGAAAGTTAGGTATGGTTAGTTCTATGAATTGATCACGGAAAGTTGTTAATTTCTCTATTGTACTTATAAATGTATCTATGGGTATGAATATTGTGTCTATTATACCCTTTCTGCCTAAGGTTAACATGAGGTAAAAGTGGTCGATTTTATTAGCTAGGTCTCACAATATTATTTCTATAACTAATAATGTAACGTTTAAATGTTCGTTATTTTCTGTTTGACCTATCCTTGTATCTCCTTGATGAATTCTATCTAGTATGTGTTGTGATGCTTCATCATGTATGAAACTTCTGATTAATGCTGTTTGGCTTTGTATTATTTGAGGGAATGTATTCTGTTTGTCATAGAGTTTGTCTAGATCTTCATTCACAAGATTCAGATCAGTTTCGTCCAATGTTCCAATAATGATAGAAATATACTACCTATGGCGTTAGTAAGTCCTCTTTTTTGTCTAAGGTGTAGTAGTATTCATAGTTTTCGTAATCGTCGTTGGAGATTACTAACATTTGACTTTATAGTTCGATAATCCGTAGTTTCGCAGTCTGTTTCCTGCTGTTAGCAGTATTCTTTTTGGTTGAGTTTGATGGTATATAATTATTCCATAGTGTCAGTTAATCATTTTATGCTAAATATTAGTGTAGTTTCTGTTTCTGTGTGATATGTGTACGCGGTTTCCATTTCTTCCGGTACTATTTGGCTGTTTTCTAGCTCTTGAATTATTAGGTTCTTCCCCTTGATTAGTCGGATCTGGAATAATATGGTTTGCTTCTATTCCCGTGTGCTGTAACTATTTTATCTTATGTGAATGTAACATAGTTATGGGTTTTAACTTCAAATATCTCGTACGGTCCTTACTATTCCTGATCGAGTTTATTTGCTTTACATCCATTATGCAAAAGAACAAAGTCTCCTTTCTTGTATATACTTTTAAGATTGATTTTACTATCTTGTGAATCTTTACATTTCTTTTTATTATTTTCAGTTATTCTTTTCGCGTGTTCTAAGTATTCTAGATGGCTTTGTTTCCAAAGTTCTACCAGAGTGACTTCAGATAAATTAGGGGCAATGGCTATAGCAGAAGGTAGATTGGCTCGTTTTCCAAACGTTAATTTAAAAGGTGAATAACCTGTTCCTGCATGAATCGTGGTGGTGCAAGCTAGGCTAACGTATTTTAGTTTATCGTCCCAATCATTTTGATGTTGACCAATATCAGCTCTCAGCTTGTCCTTTACCATTGCATGAGCTCTTTCGAGCCAACCGTTTGACTCTGGATGAAAGCCGGTAGTTTTTATATGCTTTATGATAAACATGTTTTCAAATTCTGTCATTCACTTATATATGAAATTCTGACCATGGTCGATTAGTATGTGTCTTGGGGAGGCAAATATGTATATGTAATGATCTCGGAGGGAGTTGATTATTGATGAAGCTTGTTGGTTCTTTAAAGGTATCAGCATTAGGTATTTTGTTATACTGTCTTATATAAGGAGTATAAACTGGTATCCTGATTTGGTTCTTGGTAATGGTCCAATTATGTCGAGTCCCCACTTGTCGTTTGGGTTTTCAAGTGTGTCAGTGATGATTGCCTCTTCTCTTGGCCTTACGCCTTCTAATTTGTTGGTGTGACAAGTTTTGCAGCTTCTTATGTATTCCGCTACATCCTTTTCCAAGTTTTTTTTCTATATGTTGTTGTAGGTCGTGGGATTCCTTTAAGATTTGCTTGATTTCTTCTTGACTAAGTTTTATTATACGTTCTGTTGCAAATTTTATATTCTTACCTTCACAATCTTTCAATATGAATTTTAACATTAGTTGTATATTGATCAAGTCCAGTCCCTTGATGTCTTGATAGCCGAATTTTATGTTCTTCTGGTTTTGTTGCAGAGCCATGTATGCATGTAATTTGAGTAACCAATCTTATTCGTTATATGGTCCCAGGAGATCGTATGGTACTTGGGCACAATGTGGTTTGTTAGGTTCCAGTTTGGTTGGCCTATTCCTGGTTGGTGATATTTTCCAATCTTCATATGCTTCGAGCAGTTCATTTTTATCATCTATGTTCGTCATGGTTGATGGGGTTCCTAGTTTGTCTGGTAGGGAATCCCATATTTCCTGTGGGTTTATTATGCGCAGTTTGATGATTACATTTTCGTCTATCATTACTCGCACCTGGAATAACCGTGATAATCCGTCTGCTACTACGTTATCTCTTCCTTTTTTATATTCGACCTCATAGTCATATTCTTCTAGCCTCAATCGCCATCTCATTAGTCTCGATGAACTATCCGTGAAATTATGTAACCACTTCAATGCCTGCTGATCCGTTTCTATTGTGAAGTGTCTTGCGTGTAGGTATTGGCGTAACCTTTTGATCGCCCAAACTATAGCTAATAGCTCTTTTTCCGTGGTTCTAGAATTTCACTGCGCGGAATTCATGGAACGTGAGATGCAATTGCATTGATGTCCGTCCTGTGAGAGCACAGCTCCTAACCCTTCGTTGTTGGCACCCGTGGCCAGTACAAATGTATTGTTAAAATCAGGGTAATGTAGAATTGGTTACTCGCATATTTTTTTTTTCAAAATGTTAAATGCTGATCATTGTTCTTCTTTCCAATGAAATGGAGTTTGGGATTTGGTTGAATTCCGTCTTTAGTGATGATATGTCCTTGGTATTCAAGTTCGGATTACAGGAATTCCCATTGTCAGGCTGTATCATCTGTCCAACCTCCTTCAGTCTGTTAAATACTATTGCTGGGTTGCGATTGTGTTTCTCTATAGTGTTTCCAAATGTTACTATATCGTCTAAATATACAAAACAGTACATCTCAGTCAGTCCACGTAATGCGTTGCCCATCATTCTTTGGAATGTGGTTGGCGCATTCTTTAGACCAAAACGCATTATTTTATAGTGAAGATATCCGACCGTCGTGCTGTAGGCAGTGTACTTTTTGAGGTTTAGGTTCATAGGTATTTCATGGAAGCCTGAAGAGAAGAATTCTTCACTGCACTGAAGAATTTAGCATTTCCTAGATGGGCGAATATGTCCTCGGCTTGCGGATGTGGATATGCATCCTGTTCTGTGATTTCATTTAACTTCTGAACGTCAATTACAATTCTCCATTTTTGTTTGCCAAACGCACCAAGTCTTTTTGACTTTGGATCTGATTGTTGTGGCATTCCGGCGTTTTGTATGCTTTAATATTGACGGGTCTGTCTGTTTCTACAAATATGTTGTGTTCGGTTAATGTGGTACAGGGTAATGGTTCATTGTCAGATGAAAAGATGTTTTGATAAAAGCATATAGTTTACTTAATAGGTTCTCTTAAGCCATCTCCTATGTGATGGAGGTGTCTAAGGTGTCTAATGTTGCTCAATATTTCTGTGATTTGGGGATTATCTGAGTCTATTTGGCTGTGATTCTCAATTTGAATATCATGCTCACCATTATTAAAGAAACAAACGCGAACAGGTCCATCGTTGAGCTTAACTACGTGGATAACTGATCGACTGCTGGGGACTCTCTGGATGGTCGGAGTCGTCTGTAGTTCAAAGACATCGATATTAAGCTGGTGCTGCTTGTTACTGAATGTGTATTGATACTTTTCTAGTAAGGGCAATCCTATTATTCCGTCTTCTATCAATGGGATGTTGTCCTCTATTTTTGGTAATTCGTGTGTTAACTCTCTATCTCTTACAGGTGTGTAGATAGAGATTTTGTATTTCGTGGAACCTAATTGAATTATTTTATCTTGTTCTGACTTTATCGGGTTTCTGACCAATCCTCTTTTGATGACATTGGCTCGTGCTTCGGTGTGAATGAGAAATCGTCCTCATCGGCTGGTTCCCGGGAATCTTGTTTCAATGCATCGTAGCTCGCCTGGCGGGTAGCGTAATCTTCTAATCTCAGATTGTTTATTCTTGGCGGAATTTTTCCTGTCTGGACACCATGAAAATTTGTGTTCTTTAATATGTAACACTGTGACTTCTGATGTCATATTTTTTGGCAATGTTCTTAGCGCATCGGGTTAATTGTCAGTCTATTAGTCTCGGTGTATTCTTTGGGCCTCGGATTCCCTCTGTATTCTAGGTTTGGTCTTGTTATCGGTCTTGATGATGTTGGAAGTCTTGGTGTATTCTGGTTTCGTTTTGACCCTTTAAGCCATGTTTCTATGTTACCTGCTTCCAGTTGTGCATCATTAATAGATCCGAGTTTCATACGAGGTACTAGCTGAGCTATTTCCACACGCAGGTTGCAAATGAAGAATCTTATAGCCTCATGTGTATCATCTGCCAATGCTATGTTCCTAGCAGTCGTCTTTCTTGCTTCGCTTGAATGGCGTACTCCAGTTCTCTTAGACTCTGACGATAGCGATTTGCATAATTCTGCACGTTTTCGGTTTGCCCTTGCTTCGTCTGTGGCATCCTACTCCAGCTTTTGCTTACGGTGGTTGGTGTCGAAAGTTGTGATCGTAATGCTTCGTATAAATCTTTTTAGGTATTTATCTGAAAAAACCTGATGGCTTTCTTTGCGTGACCGACTATTTTTTCTGCTATTATCATCAGCAGAAGCATTGGTTTGTCGAATATTCTGTGTCTTGCGAAGCTTGCCATTTTGGTGAACTCTTCTGTCCCGATATCATCCTCTCCGGTCAAGTTTTCCGCGCTTCGTAAAGCTTTGGTTGGGTCCATCAGTACTTGTTTGTGCGCTGTATTTCCCGTAGGTTTGTGTTCTGTAGGTAGCGCGGATGGGAATGGTTTGCATATTTCGTACCCAGTTATGGCGGACGATGTTGATTCGTCGTCAGTGTGACTTGGTTCAGTACGGAGTATGCTCTCCCGTGCGTTGATCCCCATAGTGCGCGCGAGTCCCAGTAATTCCTGCTGTTGGGCTTGGAAATTTACATCCAATTTTTTTATTGCTTCTGTTAGGTTTATATCGCGGAGATATGAGATATAGTTCACTTAGCGTTTGCCCCTTTTCGTGACACTAAGCCGCTTATTGATTCTTGCATTCTTCCCAGTTGTTTAAGCATGGTCTCTTGCGTCGCGAGTATTTTATCTGATGCGCGTTCGGTTATTTGGTCTTTAGACATGTTTGAAAGCTATTTACCTCGGTTATGTGCAAGTTCTCTGTGTGTGCCACCTTGGTTCGGTTTTCATCTTGCTCCGCGGAGAATATTCTTCCGTTGTTCCTCAGGTGGATTTTCTGGTGTTTAACGTATCCTATCCTGGCAGGATCGCCAATGTTGTCACGGAGTAAAGCGTGGCAAATATTGAAACAAAATAAAAACCTATTTTGTCACGAGGAAATACGTGACAAGTAATAAAATAAAATATAAACGGGCGGGTCTTCAACCTTTGTGGAAGAGACCCCTTTCTAGGAGAAACTATGTTTCTTATATTAATACTTATTTCGCAATATAAGTGTGATACAGATATTGAACAGTCTTGAATATTAAACGTAGGTTTTCAGAATAGGTATTCGAGTGCAGAAACGTTCCGATTGAGGAATAATATTGAACTACTTTATTCGCATGTGCTGGGTTTTTATACTATAATTTTCTGTTTGGGTAGGCGGATTACAGTCACGTTTGGTCTGGTATTGACTGATTTTACTACGGCTGCTGTCTGGGCGATGCGTCTGGTGATGTGTTGGCCGGACGTTGGCTGGAGTCATACTGCCCAAACGCATAACGCGCTGTATTGACAGTGTAACAATGTATTAAGAGGAACAAATGATTATACAATTAAGTGCCAGGCTCCTGAATGTCATGAATGAAATAGAAGATCGGGGGTCTAACCGTTCGCGATCGTTACCACCTTCTTTGAGAGACAAACGGCTGTGTGAATAGCTTCTCCTATTCCAAGATTCCAGGAGTCGAACCATGTATTCCGAGAGTAAATTAACTGAACAGTATTGGCAATAGACACCTTAAATTCACGGTTTGATTATTAACGCAAAACGTGAAACAGTAGCAGAACGTTACCTATTCCTATAAGGTCACACTTTTAACCGAAGACCATGCCCTCCGTGAACCTAACGCTATTAATCAAGAGTATAACATCGTGATCAGAGAAACAAATTAGTATACATTTTAGTGGCGGGCACCTATCATCATAAAGGAATTAGAAGATCTAGTGTCAATCCGTTCGAGAAGGTTACCAACTCCTGTGAGTCGAACTGCTGAGTCAATAGCATCACCTACCCAGAAATTCCGAAAGTCAAATCAGATGTTCTTTCTTTCCGAGAACCTGTCATGCTGCACAGAGAGTATTGCTTAATACTAGAATATTAAAACAGAGCGCCGCGCCGATTGAGAACGCTACCAATTGCTATTAAGTCAAACATTTCCCGAACGGCTTACTTTCCGAGAACCAACCCCTTAGTACTGACAGTATAACCTCGAATCCAGACATACAAATTGCCATTCACAAAGTGACGGGCTCGTTAATTTCATCTATGTATTAGAAGATGGAGTGTAAATACGTTCGTGAACGTTACCAGCTTCATCGAGTGTCGAACGGCTGCGTCAATAGCTTCACCTATCCAGAGATCGCGAGCGCCACTGCAGATATACCAGGAGAACATCCGCTGTACAGTAATGGCAACGGACACCTTAATCCGCATATGGTGTTTTAAAATGTAGCGCCAAACCTTGTGAGACCTTTACACTTGCTAGAAAGGCAAACGTTATACGGAAAGCGATACCATCCTAGATGCTCACCCGCCGTATCGGGAGTACAACCACGTGTTTAGAGAGATACATTAATATTCAATTTACTGACGGCACATTAAATTCATGTATGAATCAGAATATCTATAGTCAAACGGTTCAAGAACGGTACCATTCCCTTTACGAGTCGAACGGCTGAAACCATTGCATCATCTCACCTGTGATTCTCATAATCAAATCAGGTAATCTGGGAGTAAATCCGCTCAGCAGTGTCGGGAAGACACACCTTAATTCACGGTTTGAATAATTAACTAGAGTGACAAACCGTTGTAGATCGTTCACAACTTGTATAATGTCATTATCCTTACCGATTGCCCTATCATCCGGGAACCTAATCTGCAGTATCGAAAGTAAAGCTTCGGGTTGCGAGAAGCACATTAAGTTTACATTGCAGTTGCAGCACCCTTTTTTCATGGTTGAATTAGAAGATCGAGGGCTAAACCGTTCGATAACGTAACCAATTTCTTTGAGACTCGAACGGCTATATCAACAGCTTTACCTATCCTGTGATTCGGAGAAGCTAACCTGGTATTCCGGGAGCAAATACAATGATCAGTATGTGCAATAGACACCTTAATTCACGGCATAAGTATTAAAACGGAGCGTCAATCCATTTGACAACGTTTCCAATTGGTATAGACTCCTTCCTTTCACCGAATAGCTTACCTTCCGAGGAGCTATCCCGTTGTATCGAGAGTATGACTTAGTGTTTCGGGACACACATTGAAATACATTTTAGTGGAGGCTCCATATTCCCATGTATGAATTAGATGATCGAATATCAAACAGTTCGAGGGCGTTACAGCCCACTTTGTGATTCGAACGGATAAGATAATATCTTCACCTGTCCTGTGATTCCAAGGGGAAACCAAGTAATCCGGGAGTTAATTCCGAGGAAAGTATTGGCAATAGACACCCTAATTCACGGTACCGTGTGATTTAGTACTGTGTCGAACCAATATAGAACGTTACAAAATGGTATAGAGTCAAACTTCTTACCGTCGGCTATACCGTCCGAGATGCTAACCCGCTGTATCGAGAATATAACTTCGCGGCCAGAGAAACATATTAGTATACATGTGAGCGACGGGCAGCATAATCTGATGAATGAATTAGTAGATCGAGGATCAAAGCGTTCGCGTACGATACCACCTTCGTTGAGAGTCGATCAGGCATGCCAATAGCTTCACCTATCCTGTGATTCGGAGAGTCAAACCAGGTATAACGGGAGTAATGCCACGGTACTGTATTATATTCTGACAGACAATTTCGTGGTATAAATATTAAACTCCAAAGTCAAACCGTTGCTGAACGTTACGAATTGGTATTGAATCACACTTTTCACCGAAGGCCATACCATCCGAGAAGCTGACCCGCAGCATCGAGTGTGTAACTACGTGGTCCGAGAAGTAAATTAGTATACATTTTAGTGACGGGCACCTTAGTTTCATATATAAATCAGAAGATCGCGAGCCAAACAGTTCGAGAACGACACCAAACTCCTTGCGAGCCGAACTGCTATGTCGGTAGCTTTACCCATCCTGTGATTCAGAGTGTCGTACCAGGTGGCGAACAATTTCTTTACCGAAGGCCGTACCTTCCGAGAAGCCCAACCCGCTGTTAGTAGTGTCTTGCTTAGTGATCCTGGAAACAAAATGATAGACATTTTAGAGCGGGTCTCGATGATTTCATGTATGGATTAGAAGGTAGAGGGTCAAGTCATGTCAGAAATATACCTGCTTCATTGAGAGTCGCACGACTATGTCAATAGTTCCATCCATTCTGTCATTCGGAGAGTCAAACCTGGTATTCCGGGAGCAAATCTGCTGAACAGTGATGGCAATGGACAATTTATTTCACCGTTTTAATGTTACGGTAGAGCGTCGAACCGTTTTGAGAACGTTACCATTTGCTATAAAGTCAAACGCTTCACCGTTATCCCTACTCACCGATATCCTATACGGCTCAGTTGAGGGTATAACTCCGTGTTCAGCGAAAGAAATTAGTCTTCATTTCTGTGACGGGCACGTTAATTTCGAGTATGAATTAGAACATTATGTGTCAAACCGTTCCAGGACGTTACCAACTTCTGTGAGATGTGATCGGCTATGTCAGTAGCTTCACATATCCTGTGATTCCGAAATTCAAACCAGATATTCCGGGAGTAAATACGATGCACAGTAATGGCAATTGACACTTCCATTCACGGTTTGAATATTAAGGTAGAGAGTCATACTGTCAGAGATCATTATCAATTGCTATAAGGTCACGTTTTTGCAGAAGTCCTTGCCTTCCGAGAACATAACCCTGTATCGAGAGCATAACTTCGTGTTCAGAGAAACATCATAGTGTACATTTTAGTGATGGGCTCCCTAATTTCATATATGAACTAGAATGTCTAGCGTCAAACGGATCGGGAGCGTGACCACTTTTGTTGAGTGTCAAACGGCTAGGTCAATAACTTCACCTGTCCCGGGATTACGAGATTCAAACCAGGCACTCCAGGATTAAATCGGCTGATACGTTCTGACAATAGACTCATTAATTCACGCACATCAAATCATTGTAGAACGTTACCCATTCGTACAGTGTCAAACTTTTTACCGAAGGCCTTAGCTTCCGAGAAGCCCAACCCACTGTAGGACGTACCATGCTTAGTAATCACGGAACCAAATTAGTATACATTTTAGCATACCGACACCTTATTTTCATATAGGTATAGCAGAATCTAGTGTTAAACTTTTCGACAACGTTACCACATTCTTTGAGAGTTGGACTGCTGAGTCAATAGCCTCACCTATCGTGTGATACCTATAGCGAAACCAGGTTTTCCGGGAGTAAATCGGCTGATAAGGATTTTCAATAGCCTCAACAATCCTGTGATACCTAAATCATCTACTTCACTCCACTCATGTACGTCACACCATTTGCGAACGTTACCAATTGGTATAAACTCTAACGTTTTACCGATGGCCTTACCTTTCGATGAACGTAGCCCGATGCATTGAGAGTATATATTCGTTTCAAGAGAAACAAATTAGTATACATATTAATAACGTCAACCTTAACTTCAGGTATGAATTCGAAGATCGACTGTTAAATCGTTCGATAACGTTATCACTTATTTTGAGAGTCGCAGTGCTAAGTAAACAATTTCATGTATCCTTCCATGTCGAGAGTCAACCCAGGTACTCAGAGAGTAAATCCGCTGTGCAGTATTGGTAATAGATACCTTAATTCGCGGAGTGCATACTAAAATAGAGCGTCAGACCGTATGAGAATGTTACTAATTGCTTTTAAGTCAAAAGTATCACCGAATGCCTTACCGTACTAGTAGAAATCCTGCCCACTCGAGATTATAGTTTGGTGATTAGGGATACACATTAGTAAACATTTTAGGGACGGAGACCATAATGTTATTATGAATAAGGAGATCAAGGGTCAATCCATTCAAGAATATTACCACTTTCTGTGAGATGCGAACGGCTAAGTCAATAGCTTCAACTATCCTGTGATTCGGAGAGTTAAACAATGTATTCCGGGAGTAAATCTGCTAAATAGTATTGGTAATAAACAACTTAATACACGGTTCGAATATTAAACCTGAGTGTCATATAGTTTGTGGACGTTACCTATTGCTATAAAGTCAAACGTTTCACAGATGGCCTTACCTACGGCGAAGCAATCTCGCCGTTTCGGGAGTAAAACTTCGTGTTCAGGGAAAGAAATTAGTAGGCATTATAGTGATGGGCACCTTACTTTCATGTATGAGTTAGAAGATCGAGAGTCAATCTGTTCCAGAACGTTACCACTCTATTTGAGAGTCTCACAGCTTCGACATTAGATTCACCTATCACGTGAATCCGAGAGAATAACCAGGTATTCTGGGAGTCATTCCGATGGACAGTACTGGCAATACACACCGTAGTTCACGGTTCGAATATTAAAGTAGAGAGGCATACCATCGAAGGATATTACCAAACGTTATAAAGTCATACTTTTTACCGAATACCATACCTTCGGAGAACCTAACCCTCTGTATCGAGTGTATAACTTCGTGTTTAGAGAAGCAGTTTAGTATTCATTTCTGTGACCAGCACCTTATTTTCATGTATGAATAGAGTAATAACAATCAAACCGTTCGAGAGCGTTCCCATCTCCGTTGGGAGTCGAATGGCTAAATTAATCGTTTCACCTATCCTGTATTACCGAGAATCAACCCATCTATTCCGGAAGTAAATCTACTGATCAGTATTCGCAATCAATACCCTATTTCACGGTATGGATATTAAAGAAAAGATTCAAGTCGAAGGAGAACGTTACAACTTGCCATAGATTCAAATCTTTTGCCGACTGCATTACCTTCCGAGAAGTCTAACCAGCTGCATCAAGAGTATAGCTGCGTGTTTAAGGAAACATATTAGTATACGATTTAGTGTCGTCACCTTAAATTCATGTATGAATCAGGAGATCGAGGGTCAATCTGCAAGAGAATGATGCCACCTTCTGTGAGACACGAACGGCTTTGTCAATAGCTTCACATATATTGCGATTGCGAGAGCTAAACACGATCTCCTGGAGTGAATCCGCTGTACAATATTGGCAATAGACACTTTAATGCACGATTTGAATATTACAGTAGTGTATTAAGCCGTAGGAGAACATTACGTATTGGTATGAAGTAATTCCATTAACGAATAACTTACCTTCCTGGAACCTAACCCCGCACAGCGAATGTCATGCATAGTGCTCACGAAAACTAATCAGTAGACATTTTTGAAGACGGGCACTTTAATTTAATGTATCAGTTAGTTAGATCGAGGGTCAAACCACCTAGAATATTACCACCTTCTCGGAGAGTCAAGCAGATAGGTCAATAACCCCACCTATCCTGTGATTCCGAGAGTTACAACACGTATTCCGGATGTAAATCCGCTGAGTAGTATGGGCATTGGAAACCTTAATTCACGGTTTGAATATTTAAATAGGGCGTCAAGCCGTTTGAGAATGTTACCAATTCATATAAAGTCAAACGTTTTACCGAATACCTTACCTTCGGCGATCATCACCGGCATCATCGATAGTATAAGTTCGTATTCAGACAACGAAATTAGTAATCATTTCAGTGACGGACACCTTAACTTCATGTATGAATTACAAGGTCGAGGGTCAAACAGTTCGAGAACGTTTCCATCTTCTGTGAGAGACGAATGGCTAAGTCGATAGCTTCAGCTATCCTGTAGTGTGGACAGTAATGCCAGGTATTCGGGGAGTAAATCCGCTGAACGGTGGTGGCAACAGACTCCTTAATTCACGGCTTGAATAATACTGTAGAAAGACAAACCGTTTAAGAACATTACAAGTTGGTATAATGTCAATCACTTTATTGACGACCTTACCATCGTAAAGCATAGCGCGCTGTATTGATAGCATAACTTCGTGTTCAACGAAATAAACTGGTAAAAATTTTATTGACGAGCACCTTAGTTTCATGTATGAATTAGAAGATCGAGTTTCAAACCGTTCTAGAGCGATACCAACTTCCTTGAGAGTAGGACTGCTATGTCAATAACGTCACTTATCACGTGATTGCGAAAGTCAAACCAGGTATTCCTGAAATAAATTCGCTGAATAGTATTGTCGATACACACCATAATTCACGGTATGTATGCTAAAGTAGAGCGTCAATCCGTTTTAGAATTCTACAATTGGTATAAAGTCAAGCGCATTACAGCAGGCCTTACCGTCCGAAAGCCTATCGCGCTGTACCGAGAGTACAACATCGTGTTCAGCGGAACATATTTGTATACATTCTAGTTACGGTCACCTTAATATCATGTATGAATAAGCAAATCACGTGTCAAGCCGTTCGAGAACGTAACTGCCCTCTTTGAGAGTCCAAGGGATAAGTCTGTAGTTCCTCCTATCGAGTGATTTCGAGGGTCATATCAGGTAATACGGGAATAAATGCGCTGAAAAGTATTGGCAATAGACACCTTAATACACAGTAGGAATGTTAATGTATGGTGTAATATAATCGGAAAACATTAACAATACGAATAAAGTCATTTGTCATACCGAATACATTACATTCCGAGAACCTAACCCGCTGTATCAAGAGTATAACTTCGTCTACAGAGAAGCAAATTTGTACCCAGTTTTTTCAGGGACAACTTAATTTCGTGTATGAATAAGAAGATGCAGGGACAAAGAGTACGAGAACTATTGCACCCTCGTCGATATTCGAAAGGCTAAGTCAATAGCTTCCCCTATCATGTGATTCTGCGAGTCATACCGGGCATTCCGGGAGTAAATCGGCTACAACAGTATTAGCAATAGATACCTTTATTTACGGCTCAAATATTAATATACAAAGTCAAACCGTTGGAGAACATTACCAATTCGTATAAAGTAATTCCATTTTTGATTACCCAACCTTTTGAGATTCTATCCTGCTGCAGCATGTGTCCAGCTTAATGTCATCGGATACAAATTAGTAGACATTTTCGCGGACGGACGCCACATGTTTGTGTATAAATATCTGCATCGAGAGTTAAAGCGTTCGAGAACGATACCTACTTTATTTGTAGGTCGCTAACCCAAGTCAATAGCTTCACCTATCCAGTGATTCCGAGAGTCATTCCGGGTGTTCCAGGAGTAAATGCACTAAAGAGTATTGAAAACAGACGCCACAACTCACGGTATGAATGTTGCAGAGCACAGTCAAACCGCTGGAAACCATTACCAGTTGTTAGAGAGACAAATTTTTACCGGATACGTTATCCTCCGAGAACCTAACCCGCTGTAGCAAGTGCCTTGCTCAGTGTTCACGGAAACATATTGATAGTCCATTCGGCAGGCTGGCACTATAATTTCGTTTACTAATAGGACGATTGAGGATAAAACCGCTCGAGAACGTTACCACCTTCTTCGAGATAGGAACAGCTATGTCACTAGCATCACCAACTGCATGATTCCGAGGGACAGACCAAGTATTCCATAAGTAAATGCGCTCCACTCTATTAGATCTGGACACCATAATTAAAATAACATTAAAATAGAACGCCAGACCATTTGAGAAAGTCACCATTTGGTTGATGTCAAACGTTTTACCGAAGACCTTTCACTCTGAGATTAAAACCCGCTGTATCGAGAGTATATCTTCGTGCTCGGAGAACGCAATTATTCTTCAGTTCAGTGACAGACACCTCAACATCATTATTGAACTAAAAGTTCCAGGATCTAACCGTTCGAGAACATTACCACCTTCTGTTAGTTGCGAACGACTAAGTCAATTGCTTCACTTGTCCCGTGATTGTGTACCTTGTGTACCTGATTTACTTTTCGCTGTCGCAGGGTATGTGCAGCTATTGACTTAGATGTGCGACTCTCAAAGATGCAGGTAACGTTCTCGAACGCATCGACACTCGATGCTGATATTTATACACATACATGTGGTCTCCGTCTGCGAAAATGGCTCCTAATTTGATTCCGTTAACATTAAGCCGGACTCCCGCTACAGCAGGCTCGGTTCTCAGAAGGTAAGGTATTCAAAAATGGAATGACTTTATACGAATTGGTATTGTTATCAATCTGTTTGACGCTGCATTTTGATATTCAAACCGTGAATTAATGTGTTTATTACCAATGCTGATAATCCGATTTACTCCCGGAATACCTGGTTGAACTCTCGGACTCTCAGAATCGGGGAAGTTATTGACAGCGCCGTTCGTCCCTAACAGAAGGTGGCAACGTTCTCGAGTGGTCTGACCCTCATCCTTCTAATTCGTATGTGAAGATAAGGTGCTCGTCACGTAAACGAATACTAATGTTTTTCTGTGAACACGAACTTATACTCTCGGTGAAGCTTGATTGTTCCGCGGAAGGTTAGGCCTTCGATGAAACGTTTCACTTTATACGACTTGATAATGCTATCAAACGGTTAGTTAATATTACACTACTGTAATATTCAAACCGTGAAGTATGGAGTAGATTGCCAATACTGTTCATTCGATTTACGCCCGGAGTACCTGCTATGATTCGGAAGCACAGAATATGTGAAGCTATTGACTTAGCTGTCCGAGTATCAGAGAAGGTGCAGCGGTCTAGAACACTGTGACACTTGATCTTCTAGTTTATACATAAAATTAAGGTCCACGTCAATGAATCAAAGATCTATTTCTTTCTCGGAACACGAATTTATAAGATCGATACAGCCGGTGAGATTCTCGGAAGGTAAGGCCTTCAGTAAGAAGTTTGACTCTGTACTATAAGGTAACGTTCTACAACGGCTTGACTCTGTACATTAGTATCCATACCGAGAAGTAATGTGACTAATGGCAATACTGTACAGCGGATTTTCTCCCGGAATACCTGGTTTCGTTCTCGGAATCGCAGGATATGTGAAGCTTTTGACTCAGCCGTTCTATCTCAATGAAGTTTGGAAACTTTCTGGATCGGTTTTAATTTCGGTATCACTCTTCGTCCATGAAAATATGGTGTCCGTCTGCGAGAATGTCCACCGATTTGTTTCCGTCCACAACGAGGAGGAGTCTCCCTACAGGTGTTTAATATTCATAGCTGTTACGGTATTCGGAAAAATGAGATACTTTATACACATTGGTTATGACCTCCGACGATTTGTCGCTCTACATTAATATTCATGTCGTGAACTAATGTGTCTATAGCCACTACTGTTCATCGGATTTACTCCCGGAATACCTGGTTTGACTCTCGGAGTCACAGCATAGGTGATGCTATTCACTTAACCGTTCGACTCTCATCGAAGGTTGTAGCGTTCTCGAATGGATTTTCTCCTGATTTTTGTATTTATTCAATAGAATATGGTGTTTGTCTGTTGGTATGTCGACTCACTTGATTCAGTGAATAATAATTAAGACACACGACCCAGCGGGATAGGATCTCGGAAGGTAAGGTCTTCTCTAAAAAGCATGAATTAATACGAATTGATATTGTTCGCCGACGGCTCAGCTCTCTACTTTAGCATTCATACCGTGAATTATGGTGTTTATTGCCAGTAGGGTTCGGCAGATTAACTCCAGGTGTACCTCATTTCACATCTCGGAATCACAGGATACATAAAGCTGTTGACTTATCAGGTCGAATTTCAATGGGGGTGGAACGTTCTCGAAAGGTTTGACACAGGATCTTATAATTCATACATGAAAATAGGTGCCGTCACTAAAATGTATACTAGTATCATCGGCTGAACTTGCAGGTATACTCTCGATACAGAGTGATAGGTACTCGAAAGGTACGGTCGTCTGTAGAAAGTTTGACTCCATAGCATTAGGTAACGTTCTGCATCAGTATGACGGCCTACTTTAATATTCATACCGTGAACTAGGGTGTCCATTCCCAATACAGTACGGCGCATTTAGTACCGAAGTACCTCGTTTGACTTTCGGAATCACAGGAGAGGTGGAGCTATTGACTTAGCCGTTCGTCACTCACAGACGGTGGTAACGTCCGCGAACTGCTTGACCCTCCACCTTTTATTTGATACACGATGTCAAGCTGCCCGCCACTGAAATGAAAACTAACGTCTTTCTTTCAACACGAAGTTCTACTCTCGATACAGCGGGTTATGTTCTCGGAAGGTAAGGCATTCGGTAAAAAGAGTGACTCTATTCCAATATGTAACGTCCTTTAATTGTTTGACTTTCTTCTTTACTATCTACACAGTGAATAAAGTTGTCTATCGCCAATAATGTACGCTGGATTTGTTCCTGGAGTACCTTGTTTCACTCTCTGAAACACAGGATAAATGAAGCTATTGACAAAGCAGTTCGATTCTTCTAGAAAGTGACAATGTTTTCGATCAGTTTGACAATCGATCATCTGATGCATAAATGCAATTAAGGTTCCCGTCACTAAAAGGAATAATAGGTTGTTTCCATGAAGGCGAATTTAGGATATCGATACAGCAGGCTAGGATATTAGTGAGTAAGGTCTTCGGTAGAATGTTTGAGCAATGGGTAACGATCTACAAAGATTTGACACTTCGCATTAAAATTCGTACCCTGAATGGTTATACCGTTGGTTATACCGCACTCTGGATTCACTCCCGGAATACGTGGACTTACCCTCGGAATGAAAGGATAGGTATATCTAATAATATGGCGGTTGGGCTCCCGAAGAAGGTGGTAACGTTCTCGCACGGTTTGTCCCACGATCGACCTATTTATACATGGAAATAAAGTGTAAAGGTATAGGCTTTGGTAATACGCTTGAATCTATGCCAATTCGTAACGATCCACAAGGGTTTGACTCTGCACTTTAATATTTGCACCTGGAAGTGTGGTGTATGACGCCAATACTGTCCAGCAGATTTACTCCCGGAATAACTGCTTTGACTTTCGGGATCATTGTAAAGGTGAAACTATTGACTTAGCCGATCGACTCCCAAAGAAGGTGGTATTGCTATGTAGCTGCCACTAAATTTATATTAACTCGCCCCTCTGAACACGAAGTCACACCCTCTACTCAGCGCGTTAGCGTCTCGGAAGTTAAGGCCTTGATTAAAAAGTTTTCCTCCATACGAATAGGTATCGCTCTTCAACAGTTTGTCGCTTTACGCTAATATAAAAATCGTGAATTAAGGTGTTTATTGCCAACACTGTTCACCGGATCAACTTTCGGATTACCTGACCCTACTGTCGAAATCATAGGACAGGAGTTGCTCTTGACTTAGATGCGCCACCTTCAAAGAAGGTGATAACGTTATAGAACTGCTTGACACTCGATCTTCTAATACATACATGAACTTAAGGTGCTCGTCACTAAAGAATCTACTAATTTGTTTCTCTGGGCGCGAAGTTACACTCACGAATCAGCGGCTTATATTCTCGGAGGTTAATATATCCGTTAAGGAATATGTCGTTATACCAGTGGATAACGTTCTGAAACGGTTTGACTCTTAACTTTAATATTGCCAGCACTGTTCAGCGGATATACTTCTGGAATTCCAGGTCTCACTCTCGAAAACATAACTATAGGTGAAGCTGTTGACTGAGCCGCTCGACAATGAAAAAATGTGGTGACGATCTCGAAAGAATTCACACTCGATCTTCTAATTCATGCATGAAATTAAGTTGCACGGCACTAAAATGTATACTTGATTGTCTCTCAGGTCACGATGCTGTACTTCTGGTACAGAGGGTTATGTTCTAGGAATGTAATGTATTCGGTGAACTGTATGACGTTCTACCAATTGATATCGTTCTCAAACAGTTTGATGTTCTGCTTCAATATTCAAACCGTGCCCATCTCTTATATGTATAATAATTTGTCTCTATTATCTCGAAGTTTTACTCTCGATACAACGGGTGAACTTCTCGAAGGTAAGGCATTCGGTGAAAGGAATTAATTTATACAAATTACGAACTATTCCAAATGGCTTGGCGCTCTATTTTAATATTCAAACCGTGACGTAAGGTGTGGGGCGCCAATACCGTACAACGGTTCTGCTACCGGAATACCAGGCTTCAGTCGCGGCATCACAGGATAGGTGAAACTATTGACTTATCCTTTCGAACCTCAAGGAAGGCGGCAACGTGCTCGAGCTGATTGACCCTCCATCTTACAATTCATTTATGATAACTAAAGTGTCCGACACTGAAATCAAGACTAATTTCTTCCTCTGGACAGGAAGTTATACTCGCGAGTATGCCGACGAGGTTCGCGGATGGTAAGGCCTTCGGTAAAACGTATGACTTTAATCAATTTGACCGCTGTCAAACCGTTCGACGCTCTACTTTAATACTAAAAGCGCAAATAAAGGTGTCCATTGTCAATTGTATACAGCGGAATGACTCCCGGAATACATGGTTTGGATATCGGAATAACTGGATAGGAGAAGCTGGACCCATAGCCGTTCGAATCTGAAAGATGGTGGTAACATTCTCGAAGGGTATTACACTCGATCTTCTAATTTATATACGAAAATAAGCTGTGCTTCTGCTATAATGTCTACTAATTTCTTTCCCTGAGCACTAAGCATGGCACTAGCTACAGCGGGTTAGGTTATAGGAACGTAATGTATTCGGCAAAAAGTATAATTTTATACCAATTGGTAGTGTTCTACAACGGATTGACATTCTGCTGTAATATTCATATCATGAATAAGGGTATATATTGTCAATACTGTTCAGCGGACGTACTCCTGATATACCTGAATTGACTCTCGGAATAACAAAATAGGTGAAGCTAGCGACTTATACGTTCGACACTCAGAGAGGGTTGTAACGTTCTCAAGCGCCCTGGCGCTCTATTTTAATATATAAACCGTGAATGAAGGGGTTTATTACCAATACTGTTCAGCGGATTTACTCCCGGAATCCCTGGTTTGACTCCCGGAACCGCAGGACTCTTGAAGATATTGACTAAGACGGTCGTACCTCACAGAAGTTTGCAACGTTCGCGAGCGCTTTGACACTCGATCTTCTTATTCATGTATTAAATTATGGTACCTGTCCCTGAAATTAAGACTATTCGGCACCTCTGAACACGGTGTTATACTGTCGAAATAGCAGGTCAGTTTTTCGATGGGAAATTCGATCTGTAAGAAGTTTAGCCCTTGAGGAATACGTATTGTTCTACAACTGCTTCACCGCCTGCTTTAATATCAAAACCGTAATTTGGGGCGTTCTTTGCCAATACTGTACAGCGTATTTACTCTTAGAACATCTATTTTAATTTCGGAATCACACCATATGTGAAGCTGTTGACTTAGCCGTTAGTCTCTCGTAGAAGGCGGTAACGTTCTCGAACGGTTTGCCCCTCGACCTCCTCATTCATTCATGAAGCTACGGTGCCCGTCATTGAAATGAATACTTATTTCTTCCTCTGAACACGGAGATATACTCTTGATTCGGCGGGTTGGTTTGTTGGAGGGTAAGTTCTTTGGAAAAACGCTTGACTTCATACAAATTGTTATTGCTCTCAAACGGTTTGACGCTCTATATACAATATTCAAACCGTGAATTAATGTGTCTATTACGAATACTGTTCTGGGTACTTACTCCCGGAGTACCCGGTCCGACTCTCGGAATCACAGGATGGTCGAAGCTATTAACTTAGACCTTCGTCTCTCACATAATGCAGTAACATTCTCGTATGGTTTGACCCTCGACATTGTAATTCATACACGAAATTAAGCTACCCGTCACTAAAGTCTATACTAATTGGCTTCTCTGGATACGAAGTAACACCCTCTATATGCCAATACTGTTCAGCGGATGTACTCGCGGATCACCCGGTTTGACTCTCGGAATCCAGGATTGGTGATGCTATTGACAACCGTCTGATTCCCACAGAATTTGGTATCGATAACTAACGGTTTGACTCTCGATTTTGAAATTCTGTCATGAAAATGTGGAACCCGCCTACCAACATGTCTACTAGTTTGTTTCCGTGAACATTAAGCAAGGCACTCGCTACATCAGGTTATGTTATCGGATGGTAAGGTATTCGGTAAAAAGAATGGCTATATCGGAATGGGTGTAGTTCAGCATCGGTTTGATGCTTTACGGTAATATTTAAAAAGTGAATTATGGATTCTAGTGCCAATACTGTTCAGCGTATTTACTCCCGCATTACATGGTTTCAGTCTCTCAATCAAAGGATAGGTGTAGCTATTGACTTGCCAGTTCGTCTCGGAGATGGTAGCAACGATTTCGAACGGTATGACTCTCCATTTTGATATTCATGCATGAAAATAACGTGTCCGTCTGCTAAAATGTCAACTATCATGTCTCTGTGAACACAATGCAAAATACTACATACAGCATGTTAGCTTCACCGACGGAATGGTATTCGGAAGAAAGAATGACATTATACCAATTGGTAATGATCTCCGACGGTTTGACTGTCTATTTTAACATTCAAACCGTGAGTTAAGGGGTCTATTTGCAATACCGTTCAGCGGATTTACTCCAGCAATCCTTGGTATGACTCTGGAAAACGATGGATAGGTAAAGCTACTGACCTAGCCGTTCGACTCCCAATGGAGGTGGTAACGTTCTCGGACGGTTTGAACATCGATCGTCTAACTCATGCCTGAAGTTAAGCTACCTTTCACAGAAATGGTTTCTAACTTCATTCTCTTATCACGACCTTAATTTCTCTATACGGCGGGTTAGCTTCACCGAATGTAGGGCAGTCGGTAATATGTGAGAACCTATACCAACGGGTAACGTTCTACAACGGTTTGTCGCTCCGCGTTAATATTCAGACCATGAATTGAGGTGCCTATTGCTAATACTGTACCCCGGACTTACTCCACGAATACCTGGCATAACTCTCTGCATAACAGGGTAGGCGTAGCTATTGACTGAGTCGTTCGAATCTCTCGAATCTAGAGTTTCGACGTTAGAGGAACAGGTAACGTCCTATAACAGCATGACGGTCTGCTTTAATACTCATACCGTGAATGAAAGTGTCTATTGCCAATACTGTACTGAGCAATTACTGCCGGAGTACCTCGTTTGTCTCTCGGAATCACAGCTTAGGCGAGGGTATTGTTGGCTTAACTCATCGATTCTCAAAGACGGTGGTAACGTTCTCGAAATCTTTAGCCCCCGATCTTCTATACACGAAATAAGGGTGCCCGTCACTAAAATGTAAACTAATATGCTTCGCAGCACGCGAAGTCATACTTTCGAAATATCGGATTTGGTTTTCTGAGGACAAGCCCTTCGGGAAGAAGAATGTATACATATTTTTGACGATCTGCAACGGATTGACACTGTACGTGAATATTCATACCGCGAATTAATGTGTGTACAGACAATACCGTACTGCCGACTTACTCCCGGAATAGCTGTGTTGGACTCTCTGAATCACAGGATAGGTGAAGCCGTTTTCTTAGATGTATGATTCTCAAAGAAGGTGGTATAGTTTTTGACCGCTTTGCCTCTCGATCTTCTCATTCACATATAAAAATAAGGTGTGCTTCTGCTAAAATGTTCACTAATTTGTTTCGTTGGGCTCTAAGCATGACAATCTCTACGACGGCTTGAGTTCTCGGAATGTAAGGTATTGGTTAGAAAGAGTGACTTTTTACCAATTGGTATTGCTCTGACGGCTTGACTCTCAACAATATTATTCATGCCGGGCATTATGGTGTCTATTGCCAATACTGTTCATCGGATTCAATCCCAGGATACCTGGTCTAGCTCTAGCAATCACAGGATGGGTGAAGCTATTGAATTCGCCGTTCGATTCTCAGAGAAGGTAGGATCGTTTTCGAACGGTTCGACTCTCGATCGTCTGACTCATACATCAAATTAAGCTGCCCGTCCCATACATTAATACGAATTTCTTTCTCTGTCCACGAAGTTATACTCTCGATACGGCGGGATAGCTTCTCGGAAGGTATGGCCGTCGGTACGAAGCGTGACTCTATACCAATATGTAACGTTCTACATCAGTTCGACACTGTACAATAACACACGTACCGTGAATTAGGGTGTCTATTGCCAACACTTTCCTCCGAATTTACTACCGGATTAACTGGTTCCCATTGGAGTCACAGTATAGGTGGAGCAATTAACTTAGCCGTTCGATTCTCAAAGTGGGTTGTCACGTTCTCGAACTCTCGGACCTTCGATCATCTAATTCATACATGAAATGGAGGTGCCGCCACTAAAATATATACTCATGTGTGTCTCTAAACACGAAGTTATGCTCTCGAGATGGCGGGTTAGCTTCACGGACGGTATGTAATTTGGTATAACGCTTGTCTTTCTGGCAACTGGTAGCGCTCTCACGCGGCGTGACGCTCCATTTAAATATTCTGCCCGAGAATTAAGGTGTCTATTGCCAATACTCTTCTGTGGATTTACTCCCGGATTACCTGGTTAGAATCGCGGAACCACGGTATAGGTGAAGCTATTGACTATGCAGCTCGACACACAAAGATGGTGGTTACGGTCTCGCACTGTTTCACACTCGATCTTCTAATTCATACATGCGTTTATGGTGCCATCACTAAAATGTGTTCTAATGTGTTTCTCTGAACACGAAGTTATTCTCTCTGTGCATCAGCTTATGTTTTAGGAATGTGGGGCCTTCGGTAAAAAGAGTGACTCTATTCCATTTGGTAACGATCTCCTACAGTTCTACTTCTACTATCTTTCTACTTTAATGTTCAAACCGTGATTTATCGTGTCAATTGCCTATAGGGTTCAGCGGATTTTATCCCGTAATGACTGATTTCACTCGCGGAATCACGGGATGGATGAAAATATTGCCCTAGCCTTTCGTATCTCAAAGAAGGTGGTAATGCTCCCGAACTGTTTGACACTCGATCTTCTAATTTACACATAAAGATACGATGCCGGGCACAGGATTGAAGATTTCTTTCCTCCTCTGAACAGGATGATATACTTTCGCTACAGAGGGTTTGGTTCTCGGAAGGTATGGTACCCTATAAAATGAATGACTTTATACGAAATGGCAATGTTCGCCGACGGTTCCACTATCTACTTTAATATTCATACTGTGAAGTAAGGTGTCTAGTGCCAATACTGTTCAGCAGATTTACTCCCGGGATACCTGGTCAGACTTTCGGAATCACAGGACAGAATGAGCTATTGTCATAGCTGTTCGACTCTCCATGTAGGTGGTAAAGTTCGCGAACGGTTTGATCCTCGATCTCCTAATTTACTCATGAAATTAAG
Source organism: Euglossa dilemma (assembly GCA_002201625.1). Classification (NCBI taxonomy): domain Eukaryota; kingdom Metazoa; phylum Arthropoda; class Insecta; order Hymenoptera; family Apidae; genus Euglossa; species Euglossa dilemma. The sequence goes on from NIJG01000174.1 coordinate 169,442, forward strand.
GTTATAGTAATTTGTTCCACTGAACACGAAGTTATACTCACAACACAGCGGGTTTGGTGAGGGGATGATAAAGTATTGGGTCGAAACGGTGGCTTTATTCCATTTGGTAATGTTGTCCGACGGTTTGGCGCTCAATCTGAATATTCACGCAGTGAATTATACTGTCTATTGACAATTCAGTTCACTGTATTTAATCCCAGAATACCTGGTTTGACACTCGCTATCACAGGATAGGTGAACCTATTGACTTACTTGTGCGGCTACCAAGAATGGTGATTACGTTCTCCAACGGTTTGACCATCGATCATCGAATTCGTACATGAAATTATGGCGGACGTCAATAAAATATATACTAATTTGTTTCTCTGGACACGAAGTTATACTGTCTATACGGCGGGATAGGTTCACAGAGCGTAAGACCTTCTGTAAACTGTTTGGCTCTATACCAATATGTAACCTACATGGATTAACACTGTTCTTTAATATTCATACCGTGAATTATGGTGTCTTTTGCCAATACTGTTCACCGGATTCACTCCCAGAATACCTGGTTTGACTCACGGAAGCACAGGATAGGTGAGTCTACTGACTACGCTGTGCAACTCGCGAAGAGAGTGGTAACGTTCTGGAACTATTTGACCTTCGATTATCTAATTCATACATGAAATTAAAATGCCGCCACTAAAATGCATACTAGTTTGCTTCTCTGAATACGGAGTTATAGTCTCGATACAGAGGGATATTTTCGCAGAAGGTATGGCATACGGTAAAACGAATGACATCATTCCAATTGGTAATGCTCTCCGAAGGTTTGACTCTTCACTTTAATATTCATGTCGCGAATTATTGAATCTATTGCCCTTACTGGTCAACGGATTTACTCCATGAATGGTCGGTTTCACTCTCGAAATCATAGTATTAGTGAAGCTATAGACACATCTGTTCGACTCTCGAAGGAGGTGGTATAGCTCTCGAAAGGTAGGACCCTCGATTTTCTGACTCATACATAAAATTAAGGTGCCCGTCACTAAAATGTATAATAATTTGCTTCTCTGAACACGAAGTTATACTCATGATGTAGCGGATTATCTTCTCGGACGGTAAGGCCTTCGATAAAAGTTTGACCATATACCAACAGGTAACGTGCTAACACGGTTTGATAGTGTACTTTAATATTTATTGCGGGTAGTAGGGTTCTCAATGCCGATACTGTAAAGCAGACTTACTCCCGAAATACCAGGTTTGGCTCACCGTATCACAGGATTGAGGAAGCTGTTGCCTTAGCGGTTAGTCCCTCACAGAAGGTGGTAACGTTTTCCAACGGTTTGAGTCTCGACATTGATAGTCAAGAATGGAAATGAAGTGTGCGTCTGCTGTAATGTATACTAATTTGTTATTCTGTTCCCGTAGTTATACCCTCGACACAGAGGTATAAGATTACGAGGGAAGGGTTTCCGATATGGCGTTTGACTTTATAGCAAATGGAATCGTTCGCGAACGGTTTTATGCTCAACTTTACCATGCAATCCGTGAATTGTGGGGTACATTGTCGCCACAGTTTAGGGGATTTAATCCCGGAATGCCTGGAGTCACATTCGGAATCACAGGATAGGCGAAGCTATTGGCACAGCCGTTCGTATCACAAAGAATGTGGTAACCTTCTCGAATGATTTGACACTTGAGCTTCGATTTCATACAAGACATTAAGGCGCCCGCCAATAAAATTTATATTCAATTGTTTCTCTGGACACGAAGATAAATTCTCGATACTGCGAATTTAATCCATGGAAGGTGAGGCCTTCGGTAAAAAGTTTGACATTATACCAATACGTAACATTGTACAAAGGATTGGATCCGTACTCTAATATTTATACCTTGAAATAGTGTGTCTAAACCCAATACGGTACCGCTGCTTTACTCCCGTCATACCTGGTTTGACTCTCGGAATAACAGGATTGGTGGAGCTATTTACTCAGCCGTTCGACTCTTGAAGAAGGTGCTAACGTCCTCAGAGGGTTTGACACCTGATTTGCTAATTCAAACATGAAATTAAGCTGCTCGACAATAAAATGTATACTAATTTGTATCTCGTATCTCGAAGATATACTCTCGATGCAGCAGGATACGTTCATGGAGGGTAAGGTTTTCGGTAAAACTCTTGACATTAATCGAATAGGGCACGATCTACTAGAGATAAACCTCTGTACCTTAATATTCAGTCCGTGCATTAACGTGTCAATTACCAATACTGTTCAGCGGATTTACTCACGGAATTCCCGGTTTGGCTCTCGGAATCGCAGGATAGGTGATGCTATTGACTATCCGACTCTCAAGAATGGTGGTAACCATCTCGAACGGTTTGACCCTCGATCCTCAAAATCATACACGAAATTATGCGGCGTGACACTAAGATGTTTACTAATTTGTTCTTCTGAACACGATGTTATACGCTCGACACAGTGGGTTAGTTTTTCAGAGGGAAAGGCTTCTGTAAACTGTTCAATCTACAGCTATAGGTAATGCTCCGCAATGGCTCGCCGGGCGGCTTAGATATTCAAACCGTGATTAAAGGTGTCTGTTGCCAATACTAATAAGCGAACTTTCAATTGGGATATCTGGTTTCACTTTCGGAATCGTAGGATAGCTGCAGCAATTGACTTAGCCGTCCGATTCTTACAGAAGGTGCTAACGGTCTCGGCAGGTATAAGAAGCGATCTTCAAATTCATTCATGAAATTAAGTTGCCCGTTATTAAAATGTATAACAATGCTCCCTTCTGATCAGGATGTTACACTCTCGATCCAGAGGGTTATTTCATCGGGGGGTAAAGTCTTCGGTAAAGCGTTTGACTTAATAGCAATAGGTATCGCTGTACAATGGGTTGACTGTGTACATTAATATTCGAGCCATAAGTTGAGGTGCCTATTGCCAATACGATTCATCGGATTTACTCCAGGAATACCTGGTTTGACTCTCGAAATCACAGAATAGGTGGAGCGATTTACATAGCGGTGAGTCTCTCAATGAAAGTGGTATATTTCTGGCACGATTTAACTCTCTATCTTCTAATTCAGGCATGAACTTATAATGCCCATCACTAAAATGTGTACCAATGTCTTTCTCTGATCACGAAGTTATACTCTCGATACGGAGGGTTTGCTGGTTGGAGGTTAGGCCTGCGGTAGATGGTTTGTATCTATACCAATGTGTAGCGTCCTACAACGGGTTGACTGCCTGCTTTAATATTCGTACCGCGGCATAAGGTGTCGATTGCCAATACTCTTCAGCGGATTTACTCCCGGGTGCCAGATTTGTCTCTCGGAATCGCAGGATGCGTGGGGCTATTGACTTAGCTATGCGACACTCAAGAATGGTGGCAACGTTCTCGAAGGGTTTGGCGTTCGATCCTCCAATTTATACATGAAATTAAGGATCCCATCAATAAAATGTCTACTAATTTGTTTCTCTCAACACGAAGTGATACCCACGATACAGCGGGCTATGTTCTCGGATGGTATGTTATCCGGTATGGAATATGACATTATACCAATGGTTAGCGTTCGCAAACGGTTTGACTCTCTACTTTAATATTCATACGGTGAATTAATTTCTCTATTGCCAATACATGTCAGCGCATTTACTCCTTTAATACCTTATTTGCCTCTCGGAATCACAGGACTGGTAATGCTATTGACTTAGCCATTCGTCTCTCACAGAAAGTGGGAACGATCTCGAACTGTTTGACACTCGATCCTTTAATTAATACATGCAATTAATGTGATCGTCGCTATAACGTATACTAATTCGTGCCACAGAACACGATGTAATATTCCCGGTTCAGCGGGTTAGATTTTCGGAGGGTTAGGTGTTCGGCCAATCGATTGACTTTATAGAAACTGGTAGCGTTCTCAAGCGGCGTGACGCTCTATTTAAATATTCTTCCCGTGAATTAAGGTGTCTATTACCAATACTGTTCAGCTGATTTACTCCCGGAACACATGGTTTGACTCTCGGTATCACAGGACGAGTGAAGCTACTGATCTAGCCGTTCGACTCTCAAGGAGGGTGGTTATGTCCTGGATCGGTTGACCATCGATATTCCAATTCATAAATGAATTTAATGAACCGTCAATGAAATGTATTCTAATTATAGTACGGCTACGTCAGTAACCTCACCTATACTGTGATTCCAATAGTGTATCCAGGCATTCCGAAAGTAAATCGCCTGAAATATAGCGACAATAGACTCCTCAAATCTCGGTTTGGTCACTAAAGTAGAGAGTTAAAGCGTCGGAGAACATTACCAATCCTTATACAGTCAAACCATTGTCCGAACGCCTAAACTTCTAAGAAGTCAACCCGCTGTATGGTGAGTATAACTTGGTATTCTGGGTAGCAAACTAGTATGTATTTTTGCCACGGGCGCCATAATTTCAAGAGCGAACTATAAACATCGCGGGTCAAACCGTTCGAGGTCGATACCGCCATCATTGAGAGTCGAAAAGCAAGGTCAATATCTTCGGCCATACTTTGATTCTCAGAGTCAAAACAGGTACTCCGGGAGTTGATCCGCTAAAGAGTACTGGCTATTAACACCTTAATTCACAGCTTGAATATTAATGTAGTGAGTCAAGCTGTTGGAGAACATTACCCATTCGTATAAAGCTGTTGCTTTTACAGAATACCTTACCTTCCGAGAACATAACCAGACGTGTCGAGAGTATAACTTCGTGTTCCTAGGATCAGATTATTGAAAATTTTAGTGGTGGGTACGTTAATTTCAATATGATTAAGAAGACCGAGTGACAAACCGTTCAAGGCCGTCACCGCATTCTATGTTATACCAACAGCTAAACGAATAGCTTCACAAATCCAGTGTTTCCGACAGTCATGCCAGGTATTCTTGGAGTAAATCCGCTGAACAGTATTGACAATATATACCCTAATTCACGGATTAAATTATCAAGTACAGAGTAAAACCGTTGTACTGGGTAACCTATTAGTATGCAGTTAAACGTTTTACCGGCTACCTAACCCTTCGATAACACCAACCCGCCGTAGGTAGTGTCTTGCTAATTGTTAACGGAAACAAATTATTAGGCGCCTTAGCAGGTGGAGATGATATTTTCTTGTATTTATAGCAAAATCGAGATCCAGTCCGTTCGATAACGTTACAACCGTTTTTGAGAGTCGAACGTCCAAGTGACAAGCGTCACCTGTCCTGTGATTTTGAGAGACAAACCAAGTACTTCGGCAGTCTATCAGCGGCACAATTGTCACCTTACTTCAGGATTCGAATATTGAAGTAGAGATCTACTCGAATAGAATCAAATTCTATACCGATGGCCTTACCTCCTAAGCAGTCCAACCCGCTGTAGGGAGTGCCTTTCTTAGTGCTCATGGATACATATAAGTTGACATTTTAGAGGCGCACATCTTAGATTCATGTATGACATTGAAGATCGAGGGTCAAACCGTTTGAGAACGTTACGTATTGATATATATTCAAAAATTTAGAGAAGGCCTTACCTTCCGAGAACCCAACCCGCCCTATCGAGGGTATAACTTAGTGAGCAAGGATGCAAATTAGCATATATTTTTGTGACGGCGACATTAGTTTCATTTGTGAATCAGAAGATCGGGTGTCAACCAATCCTAGAACGTTACCAACTTCCTTGCGAGTAGAACGGCAGAATCAGTAAAAACTCCAACCATGTGATCCCAATAATCAAACCAGGTATTCCTCGAGTAAATCTGCTGTACTCTAGTGGAAGTGGACACCCTAATTGACCGTTTGAATATTAAAGTAGAGCGTGAAAACGATTGAGAATGTTACCCATTTGTATAAAGACAAATCTTTAACCGAAGACTTTACCGCCCAGTACATAACCCGCTGTATCGAGAGTGTAACTCCGTGTTCAGAGAAAGAAATTAGTTTTCATTTTATTGACGGTCACCCTAACTTCATGTATGAGTTAGAAGGTACAGTGACAAGCCGCTCGTGAACGTTGTCACCACGTGCGAGGGACGAACGGCTACGTCAATAGCTTCACCTATCCTGCGAATCCGAGAACCAAACCAGGTATACCGGAAGTGAACATGGTTAGGGATATACACTATAATTCACGGCATGAGAATTAGAGCGGAGAATCCAACCATTTGAGAACGTTACCGATTGGAATAAAGACAATCATTTTAGCGAAGAACTTACCCAGCCAGAAACTAAGCCGTGGTATTGGGAGTATATCTTCGTGTTCAGAGAAACAAATTACTATACATTTCAGTGACGGCCACCTTAATTTCAGCTAGGAATTAGAAAATCGAGAGTCAAACCGTTTGAGAACGTTACCGCCTTGTTTGGGAGTCGACCGGATAAGTCAGTAGTTTCATGTATACTGAGATCCCGAAACACAAGCAGGGTATTCCGGGAGTAGGTCCGCTGTACGATATTGGCCTTATACACCGTACTGCACGCTATAAATATTAATGTACAGATTCAAACCTTCGTTGATCGTTATGTATTGGTATAGTGTCAAACACATCACAGAAAGACTCGCCTTCGAGAAGCTAACCCTCTGTATCCAGAGTGGAACTTCGAGTTCGAAGAAGCAAATTCGTATGCTTTTTACTGTCGGGCAGCTCATCGTCATGTATTAATTATAAGGACTGTGTGTCAAACAGGTCGAGAACGGTACCGCTTTCTTTGACGATCGAACGACCAAGTCAATAACTTCACCTACCCAGTTATTCGGAAAGCCGAATGATGTATTCCGGGAGTAAATACGCTGATCAGTTTTATCAATAGACGAATCAATTCGAGATATGAATAATAAGGTAGAGAGTCAAACCGTCGAAGAATATTACGTACAGTTATAAAGTCAAACTCTTTAACGAAGGCCTTAACTTCCGAAAGCCAAACGCATTATACCAATAGTATAACTTCGTGTTCAGAGAAAGAAATTTGTATACATTATAGTGACGGGCACCTAAACTTCATGTACGAATTAGAAGATCGAGCGTCACACGGTTCAAGATCGTGAACGCCTGTCTGAGAGTCCAAGAGCTAAGTCAATAGCTTCACCTATCCTTCGAATCCGAGAGTCAAACCAGGAATTCAGGATATAAGACCGCTCTACAGTATCGGATTTAAAAACCCTACTTACCGGTATAAAAATTAAACTACAGAGACACACAGTTGTGCAACTTCACCTATTGTTATAGGGTCAAACTCTTTACCGAAAGCCCTACCTTCCATGATGATAAGCTGCCGTGTGGTGAGAATAACTTCGTGTTCAGAGAAGCCAAGGAGTATCCATTTTCTTGGCGTGTACCTTAATTTCCTGTATGAATTAGATGGACGACTGTCGAACCGTACGAGAATGTTACCATCTTCTGTGAGAGACGGACAGCTATGTCAATAGATTCACCTACCCTGCGATTCCGACAGTCAAGCCAGGTATTCCTGGTGCAAATCCGCTGAACAGTACTGAACATGGACTCCTTAATTCACCGGTTGAATACTGAAATAGAGCTTCGAACCGTATGAAAACGTTACATATTGCTATAAAGTCGAACAATTTACCGAAGGCATAACCCACCGAAAATCTAACCCTCCGTGTCGAGAGTATAACTTCGTTTTCAGAGAAAGAAATTAGTATACAATTGAAGGTCGTCACTTTAAATTCATGTATGGATGAGAAGGTCGAAGTTTAAACCGTTTGAGAACGTTCCCTCCTTTTCTGAGGAACGAATGGCTAAGTCGATATCTTCACCTATTCTGAGACTCAGGGTGCCAAACCAGGTATTCCTGGTGCAAATCCGCTGAACAGTATTGATAATAGAAACCATATTTCACGATTTCAATAGTAAAATACAGCGTCAAACCTTTTGCCGTCGATAGCAATTGCTATAACGTCAAACGTTTTACCAAGACATTACCCTTCGGAAAATTTACCCACTGTATAGAGAGTATAATTTTGTGCTGTAAGAAAGAAATTAATATTCATTTCAGAGTACGAGAACCGTAACTGCGTGTATGCATAATAAGATCAAGCGTCATGCCGCTCGAGAACGTTGCCACATACTGTGAGAGACGAACGACTATGTCAATATCTTCACCTATCCAGTGATTTCGAGATTCAAACCAAATATTCCGGGAGTAATTCCACTGAACGGTATTAGCAATCGACAACTCAATCCAAGGTATGAATATTAATGTACAGAGTCAAAAGAATGTATATCGTTCCCTATTGGTATAGAGTCAATCGATTTACAGAAGTCCCGACCTTCCGAGAACCTATCCCGCTGTATCGAGAGTATAACTTGGTGTTCAGAGAAAAAATTAGTATTCACCTCAGTGACGGTCATCTTAACATCAAATCGTTTCGAAACGTTCCGCCCTTCTTTGAGGCTCGAACGGCTCAGTCAATTGCTTTACGTATCCTGTGATTCCGAGGGACAAATCGGGTATCCGGGAGCAAATGCGCTGAGGAGTATTGGCTATAGACACATTAATTCACGGTATGAACATTAAAGCAGACCGTCAACCCGTTGTAGAACGATGACAATTTGTATATAGTCATACTTTTTATCGACGGCCTTACCATCCGAGAAGCTTAACCAGCTGTATCGGGTGTGTAACATCGTGTCCAGCGGAACAAATTACTATACATTTTAGTGACGTGTACCTTAATTTCGTGCTTGAATTAGACGATGGATGTTCATACCGTTCCAGAGCTTTACCACGGTCACTGAGAGTCAAACGGGTAAGGCAATACCATCTGCTATACCGTGATTCCGAAAGTAAGGCTACGTATTCGGCGAGTAAATCCGCTGTACAGTATTGGCAATAGACACATTAATTCGCGGTTTGAATATTTAAGTTGGTCGTCAAACCGGTCGAGAGCGTTGCCAATTAGTATTAAGTCAAAAATTTCACCGAAGACCTTACCCTCCAATGAACTAACCCCCTGTATCGGTAGTGTATCATCGTGTTCAGAAGGGTAAATTGCTACATATTTTAATGACGGGCACCTTATATTCATGTATGATTTTGAAGATCGGGTCTCATTCCTGTCGAGACCCTTACCAACATCTAACGGTCGAACGGGTAACTCAACTCCTTCAGCTATCCTACGATTCCGATAGTGAAACCAGATATCCCAAATGAAAATTCGCTGAATAGTATGGCCAACAGACACCTTAAATCACGGTTTGAATATCTAAGCCGGCCGGCAAGCCGTCGTAGACCATTACTTATTGGTGTAGAGTGAAACTATTGGCAGAAGCCTTTCCCTCTGAAAAACTAACCCCCATTGTCGAGCGCATAACTTCGTGTTCAGAGGAACAAATTAGTAAGCATGTTAGTGTCGCGCCCCATAATTTTCTGTATGATTTTGAGGATCGAGTGTCAAACATTTCGAGGAGGTTTCCACCACCATTGAGGGTCGATCGAATAAATCAATAGATTTACCTATCCTGTGATTCCGAGAGTCAAACCAGGTCTTCCGGAAGCTGATCCGCTGCACATTATAGGCAACAGACACCATATTTCACGGTGTAAGTATGAAAGTACAGAGTCAAACCTCTGTAGAGCGTTACGAATTCGAACAGAGTTTAACTTTTCAACGAAGGCCGTACCATACGAGAAGAAAAACCGCTGTATCGAGAGTATAATCTCGTGTCCAGAGAAGCTAGTTAGTATATATTTTAGTGACGGCTCCTTCATTTCATGTACGATAAAGAATTTCGATAGTCAAACCGTTCGTGTACTATGCCACGTTCCATGAGAGATGAACGCCTCAGTCAATAGCTTATCCTATCCTGTGATTCCGGGAGTCAAACGGGGTATTCCGGCAGTAAATCCGCTCAACATAATTGACAATGGACACCGATATTCACGAATTGCATATTAAATTTCGGCGTTAGTGACGTAGGGCGTCAAACCATTGTTGAACGTAAAATTATTCGTGTAGGGTCATACTTTTGATCGAAGGCCTTACAATCCTAGAAGCCTAACGTGCTGTATCGTGAGCGTAACTGCGTGACCAAGGAAGCAAATCCGTAATAACTCTAGTAACACGGACCCGAATTTCATGTACGTATACAAAGATCGAGGGGCAAACCGTTCGTGAACCGTACCATCTTCTTTCGTATACGATCGGCTATGTCTGTAGCTACAGCTCTCCTGTGATTCAGAGTGTCAAGCCTAACATTCCAGGAGTAAATCCGCAGACCAGTACTGGCAATGAACACCTTAATTCACAGTTTCTATATCAAAGTAGATCGTCAAGCCGTTTGAGGACGTTAATAATTGCTATAACGTAAAACGTTTTATTAGAGTCATTATCTTCCGTGAACCTCGCCCGCTTCAACGAGAGTATACCTTCGTGTTTCGTGAAACACATTAGTCTTCATTTTAGTGGGGGCCCATAATTTCATGTATTAATTGGTAGATCGAGGATCGAAACGTTCGAGAACTTTTCGACGCCCTTTGTGGGTCGAATGGCTAAGTCAGTAGCTTCATCCACCCTCTGATACCGATAGCCGATTCAGATATTACGGGAGTAAACGCCCTGAACAGCATTAGCATAGTACACCTTAATTCACGGTATAAATCAGATGGCGGAGTATTAAACCGTGGACGAGAAATAAAAATTCATATAAAGTCGTTCCATTTACCGAATACCTTACGTTCCAAGAACCTAACACCCTGTGGCATGTGGCTTGCGTATTGTTCACGGAAACAAATTGGTAGTCATTATAGGAGATTCGCACCGTATTTTCAATTATGAATTAGAAGATCGAGGGTCAAACCGCTCGTGAACGTTACTAACCTCTCTGAGAATCGAACGTGTAAGTCAATAGTTTCACGTATCCTGCGATTCCGAGAGTTAAATAAGGTAATCTGGCGAGTAAGTCCGCTGAAGTTTTCTGGCAATTGTCAGCTTAATTCGCGGGATGAATATTAATCCACAGAGTAAACCCGACGGAGAATATTACCAATGAGCATAAGGTCATTCCTTTTATCGAGTTCCATACATTCCCAGAACCTGACACGCTGTAGCGAGTGTCCAGCTTAATGTGCACGGAAACCAATTAGTAGACATTTTAGCGGTCTTTACCCTTAGAATCGAACGGCTAGTTCAGTTGCTTCAGTAATACTGTTATGCGGAAAATCTGGGCAGGCATTTCGGGAGTAATCCGCTGAGAAATAGTGGCAATAAACGCTTTAATTCACGATATGAATATTGATGTTCACACTGAAACCATTGTAGAACGAAACCCATTATTATAGAGTCAAACATTTACCGAAAATCTAACCTTCCGAAAACATAACCCGCTGTATTGAGAGCAACAATTTGGCCGCAGAGAAAGACATCAGTTTCTAATTTAGTGACGGGAAACTTACTTTTATTTATGAAGTAGACGATCGAGTGTCAAACCTTTCGACACCGTTACCACCTTCATTGAGAGTGGTACGGCCACGTCGATAGCTTCACCTATCCTGTGATTCCATGAGACAAACCGGGGATTCCAGGCGTCTAACCGCTGTATAGCATTGGCAATGGACATCTCAATTTACGCTATAAATATTATTGCACAGATTCGAGCCATCGTAGATCGTGACCTACTGGTATAGGGTCAAATATTTTACCGGATTCCATTCCGTCGGTGGACCTATCCCGCGGCAGCAAGCGTGTTGCTTAGTGTTCAAGGAAAGAAATTAGGAGACACTCTAGCAGATGGACATTCTAGTTGCAGGTATCAATATGATGATGGAAGTTAAAATCGACCAAAAATGTTACCACCACTTTTAAGGTATTCCGTGAGTCAATCCGCTGAACAGTATTGCCAATATTGACCTTAATTCACGGTATGAATATTATAGTCGAAGGTCAATACGTTGGAGAACATTACCAATTGGAATACAGTCATTCCACTCACCGAAAACATTATCTTCCTAGGACTTAACCCACTGTACGGAGTGTAATGCTTAGTGCTCTAGGAAAGAAATTAGTAGATATTATACCAGAAGCACAGCTTATTTTGGTATATATATTAGAAGATCGAGTGTAATACCGTTCGAGAATGTTACCACTATCTTTGAGAATCGAACGGCTACGGGTCTAGCTTCTCCTATCCTGATATTCCGATATCCAAACCAGTTATTCCGAGAGTCATTCCGCTGTACACTATTGAAAATGGACTCCTTAATTTGCGGTTTGAATATTAAAGTAGAGCGCCAAGCCATTTGGAATAGTTTGTAATATGTATAAGCTGATTCCTTTTACCGAATGCCTTACCATCTAGAACCTAACCCGCTATATCAGGAGTATAACTCCGAGTTCAGAGAATCGAAGTAACATATATGTTAGTGACTCGCACCTTAAAGGCGCTCACCAATAAGAAGATCGTGCGTCAAACCGCTCGAGATCTTTATCACCTCCATTGACAATCGCACAGCTGCGTCAATAGCTTCACCTATCCTATGGTTCCCAGAGTCTAGCCAGATATTCCAGGAGAATATCCGCTCCACAGTATCCTCAGTAGGCACCTTAATTTACCGTACTGATTATTAAGCTAGAAAGTCATACCATTGTTGAACATTTACCAGTTGGTATAAAGTCATTCTCCATAGCCAATACTTTACCCTCCGAGAACAAAACCCGATATACCGAGTGTCTTGCTTATCGTTCACGGAAACTAACTAATAGACATACCAGCAGACGGAGACCACATTTTCATGAATAAATATAAAGATCTAGAGTCAAGCCGTTCGAGAACGTTACCATCTTGATTGAAACTCGACCGGTTTTGTTAACAGTTCCCCCTACCATGTTATTATGAGAGTCAAGCCAGGTATACCGGGAGTAAATCCGTCGTATTATATTGGCATAAATATGGGCATCACTCATCATACTTCAGGCTATTGATATTAAAGACAGAGCCAAACCATTGTAGAACAGTACCTCATGGCATGGAGTCGAAATTCTTACTGAAGGCCTTACCCTCCCAACACATTACCCACTCTATCGAGAGTATAATTTCGAGATGAGAGAAGCAAAGTAGTATACACTTTACTGCCAAGCACCTTAATTTCATGTATGAATTAGCAGATTGATAGGAAACATGTTCCGGAACGATACATTCCATATTCAGAGACACACAGCGAAGTCAATGGCTTCATCTATCCCGTGATTGCAAGAGTCTGACCAGGTCCTCCGGTAGTCAATCCACATTGCAGTATTGACAGCATACACGTTAGTTCACGGCATAAATATTAACGTTGAGAGACAAACCATCCGAGAACATTACGAATTAGTATAACGTAATTCTTTTAACTAATACATTACCTTCCTGGCAACTAACCAGCAGCAGCGAGTGCCATGCTTAGTGGTCACGGAAACAAAATTGTAGACACTTTAGGAGACGGATATTTTAATTTCATGAATCAGTAGGAAGGTCGAGGCTCAAGCCATCCGAGAACGTTACCACATTCTTCGAGAGGCGAACGGCTACGTCAATAGCTTCACCTATCTTGCGATTCCGAGAGTCAAGAAAGGTATTCCGGAAGTAAACCCTGTGATCAGTTTGGCAACAGAAACCGTAATTCACGATTTGAATATTAGAGTTTTTCGTCAATCCGTTTGAGAGCGTTTCCAGGTACTATAGAGTCAAACGTTTTACCGAAGGCCATACCCTCCGAAAAACTAACTCGCTGTATCGAGAGTATAACGTCGTCTTCAGAGAAACAAATTTGTATACTTCTTGGTGACGGGCACCTTAATTTCATGTATGAATTAGAATATCAAGAGGCAAACTGTCCCAGAACGTTACGAATATCTTTGAGCGACGCACAGGTAAGTCAATAGCGTCACCAATCCTGTGTTATCGATAGTCAAACCAGGCTTTCCGGGACTAAATTCACTGAACGGTATTGGCAATAGTCACCACACTTCACGGCATGAATATTGAAGTCGAAAGTCAAATTGTCGGTGAACGCTACGATTTGCTATAAAGAATTCTTTTGACGAATACCTTACATTCCTGGAACCTAACGCGATGGAACGTGTGTTTTGCTTAGTGCTGACGGAAACAAATTGGTAGACACTTTAGAAGACGGACATTTTAATTTCATGTATCAGTAGGAAGATCGAGGGTCAAACCATTCGATACCGTTACCACCTTCATGGAGAGGCGAACGGCGACGTCAATAGCTTCCCCTACTCTGCGATTCCCAGAGTCAGTCCAGGTATTCCGGAAGTAAATACGCTGAACAGTTTTGGTAACAGACACCATAACTCAGGATTTGAATATTACAGTTAAGCGTCAATCCGTTTGAGAACGATACCAATTACAATAGAGTCAACCGTTTTACCGAAGGCTATACCAACCGAAGAATTAACTCGCTGTATAGAGAGTATAACTTCGTGTGCAGAGACAGAAATTAGTCTCCATTTCAGTAACGGTCACATTATTTTCATGTATGAATTTGAAGATCGAGCGTCAAACCGTTCGATAACGATACCAGCTTCTTCGGGAGTCGAACGCCTTCGTCAATAGCTTCACCTTTACTTGTGATTCCGAGAGTCAAGCCTCGAATTCTAGGAGTAAATACGCTGATCTGTTTTGGCAATATACACCATAATTCACGGTTTGGTTGTTAAAGTAGAGCAGTAACCGTTTGAGAATGCTACCAATTGGCATAACGCCATTCTCTATAACGGATACCTTACCATTCGAGTGCCTAACCTACAGTATCCGGTGTATAACTTCGAGTTCAGAGAATGAATGTAGTATTCATCTTAATGATCGGCTCCATAATTACGTGTATCAATAAGAAGGCCTTACGTCACACCAATTCGAGAAAGTTATCACCTCTTTGACAATCGCACAGCTAAATCAATAGCTTCACCTATCCTGTGATTCGGAGAGAAAAACCAGGTATTCCCGGAGTAAGTCCGCTGAACAGTATTGGCAATAGACACCATAATACACGGCATGAATATTATAACAGACCGTCAAACCGTTGTAGAACGGGACCTGTTGGCATAGATTCAATCACATTGCCGATAGCCCAACCTTGTTTGAATCTAACCCGCTGCATCGTGAGTACAACATCCTGATCAGGGGATAGAATTAGTAAACATTTTAGTGCCGTCACCGTAAATTCATGTATCTGTTCAAAATTCGAGTGTCAACCGTTTGAGAACGTTACCACCTTCTGTGGAGTAAAACGATGTAAGTAAATTGCTTGACATATCCTGTGATTTCGAGAGACAAACCAGGTATTGTGGGAGTAATTGCGGTGAACAGTACTGGCAATCGACCCCTTAACTCAAGGTATGAATAAATGAGGTACCGAGTCAGACCGCTCGAGATCGTTTCCAATTGGTATAACGTCAAACCGTATACCATACCTTTCGAATACCTAGCCCGCTGTAGCGAGTGTCCTGCTCAATGTTCACGGAAATAAAGTGCAAGACATTATAGCGGACGGACACCACATGCTTTGTATTAATATCGGCATCGAAGTCAAAGCGTTCAAGAACGTTACCACCGTCTGTGAGAAACGAACGGCTAAAACAGTAGCTTCACCTATCCTGTGATTCCGAAAGTAAAACCATGTATTCCGACAGTAAATCCGCTGAACAGCATTACAAAGAGCAACCTCAATTCACTGTACGAATATTAATGTATAGAGTCGAACCGTTGTAGAACAATGCGAATGGGTATAGAGTCAAGCGTTTTATCGAAGTCCTTACCCTTCGAAGAGGAAACCCGTTGTATCGAGCGTATAACATCGTCTTCAGTGGGACAAATTAGTAGACACTCTAGTCTCGCGCACCTTAATTTCACGTATGAACTAGAAGATCGAGGGTCAAGCAGTTCAAGAACGTTACCACCCTCCCAGTGTTCCGAACGGGTAAGTCAATAGCTTCACCTATCCTGTGATTCCGAAAGTCGAACCATGTACTCCGGGAGCAAACACGCTGATCAGTTTTGGCACTAGACACCTCAATTCGAGGTATGAATAATAAACTAGAGTGTCAAACTGTGGAAGAACGTTATGTATAGTTATAGAGTCAAACTCTTTAACGAAGTCCTTAACTTCCGAAAGCTAACGTATTATATCGAGAGAATTACTTCGCGTTCAGTGGAAGAAATTTGTATACATTTAAGTGACGGGCTGCTTAATTTCATGTATGAATTGAAAGATCGAGGATAAAACCGTTAGAGCACGATGCGACCTTCATTGCTGAATCGTTGCTGATCGTTACGTATTCGTATAGTCAACCTTCTTACGGAAGGCCGTGCATACCTAAAACATATCCCGCTGTATCGAGAGTATAACTTCGTTTTAAAGGAAGCAACTTAGTATATATTTTAGTGAAGGAACTCTTAATTTCATGTGCGAATTAGAAGATAGATTGTCACACCGCTCGGGAACGTAGCCAACCTCCTGGAGGGTAGAACGACTATTTTTTTCTATCTTTTTGTCGTAGGGAGAATCATCCAAAGATGTCCCGGCGCCCTTAGAGGGAGGCCGGGGGTCTGTGAGGTTCTTACACACTAAACCCCGTGCGGTGGTCCGTCCTCTTCGCACAAGGAAGGGCCCGAGATGACAGGCAACGCTTTCGCGAACCTAAGACACCGGTACCTACTCGCGACTTCTCCAGCTTTCGCTGGGCTCCTCTTCGGGCTTCCCAGCCCAGTCCTCTTCTCTCATCGGCAGTGCCGCGAGACCACTCGAGCGGCACCGACACCTCTCTGGACCGCGATCCCTCGACGTTCGGCCCCTCGGCCGACCGCTCGCGGTCCCCTCCGATCGATGGGAAAGCGTAGAGGCGGGGTTCTTCACCGGACGATTATCCGGGATTTCCTCCTCGCGTCGGATTAACACCGGCCTGCCGAGCGACGAGCCTGCGTCGTGCGAGATGGTGCGATATCCTCTCGCGATCCTGATGGCCACCCGTAGCCAATGCCGCGGTTCTTCTTTCTGGCCATCAGCTCATACGCCCACACCGGTGCCCCGAACAGGGTCAACGAGCGGATGACGCCGGCGATGAGTCGGCGCACCTTCTCGTCCGGCCCTCCTATGTTGGGCAGCAGACGACACAGCGCTACGCCCGTCCGTTGCAGTCGGGGGGCGAGCTCATCGATATGGTCCTAGAAGGACCACCGGCCGACCAGGACGAGGCCGAGGTACTTCAGCGTGGGAGGAAAGGCCGTCCAGATCGGAGAAAAAATGATTATTCCACTTGCGGGTGGTGTTACCCGCTTCTTCCTCCCGCCGTGGAACCAAATGGCCTGGGTCTTCCCCAGCGAGATGCGGAGTCCCAGGTGTTCGATGGCCCAAACTACTACGGCCACCCCTTCCTCGGCGAGTAGGGCTGTCTCTTCGTAGTCCTTCCCGCTCGCCGCGACTAGGTTATCGTCCGCGTGACACGTGACGCTAACCCTGGCCGGGAGTGCGGCGTGTAGCACCTCGTTGAACGCTAAGTCCCACAGGATCGGGCCCAGCACCGACCCCTGTTGGACCCCGCAGTACACCTCCCGGCTGACTGTGCCGTCCTTCCGGGATATTCTAAATACTTGCCGAACAGGTTGTCACGAATCACCGCTGCCAGGTAATCCGGCACTACTAATGCCGAACCAGTGCTAACCTGATAGCGGTCCAGGGCAGGGCGTTGAATGCATTGGCGATGTCGAGCCCGACCGCCAGCATCATCCCACCCCGTCGAACGACCCGTTCGGAGAGGGAGTTGACGCGCAAGAGCGCTTCAATGGTCGACCGTCCCTGCCTCAAACCAAACTGACTATCGTCCAGATTCGGACCTACCGTTGAGAGATGGATAGTCAGTCTACGTGCCAACACCCTCCCCAACAGTTTTCCGCCCTCGTCCAGCAAGCAGATCGGCCAGTACGCCGACGGAGATTGCTGGGACTTGCCAGGTTTCGGCAGCAATACCACCTTGGCCCTCTTCCATCTCTTCGGGAATCTTCCACTCTTCTGGCACTCGTTGAAGCGGGCCTTGATGCGACCGCCGAGGATATTCGCCGCGCGTACCCAGACGCGTCCAGGGACCCCGTCGGGACCGGGCGCCTTGGATCTCGCGCCCATTCTTCCAATCGCCCTGCCCAGTTCCGTTGTTGTTACTCCGAGATAGTCGGTCCATCCGACTTCGCACCGCGTCGCCGGCCTCGGGGCCTCCGCTTTTTTAGATGCAAATTTGTAATTACTAATTACGGATAATCATCTATTCATTAGAATAATCAGAAATTAATGCTTTAGAGATGAGACTTCGCTCTTGCATTTGCGTCTTATATCTGTCTCACTTTTTCTCGATGTTCCGTTCGCTACCTTCGTCTCACGATATCACGAAATTAGGCTAATGGGAAGGAACATTTCTAGCAATAAGGGACACGCGTTCGTTATACTTAGTTTATCGTGTTAGAATTGGTCGGTTAAGGAAAACTGATGGTGATCGTCTCTACACATTTCTCAGCGGGCTTCAAGTGAGCAACGCATAGTGCCAGACCCTTCAAGAACAATCCGCGGCGTGTGCCTCCAGCAGATAAACGATCCCACCCCTGGATATAGAAACCGAAACCCCGATCGCCGCCAGAACAATCTGCAGTTAGTAAGACGATAAACTCCAAATCGTGCCGATTCTTTCGATTAGATATTTTTTTGGTTATACTGATTTGAACGATTTTTATTTTCGTTATACTTATTCGCTATATGTATGCACCTAGATGCGGCAAACATTTTTTTAGCTAAATTCACAGATAGATATATATACCATATTTTTGTATTTTACACATTTTAAATATATCTTCAACTCATTCCTTACGCTTCCTTTATCAATTTTATTAATAAAAATTATTAATTTTCTTAATACATTGATTTTAAACACATTGAGTGGCGGCCACATAAAAACACGGAATTTGTGAGTCTGTCATTTGAGCGCTGACACTGTGATAATGATTTGTTTCTATTTTTCTTTTCTATTAAATTGTGTGTAACGAATTCATAATCGAAATGTACTAGTTTACGATAATGCGAATAAGACCGGCGTTTGGGCCTTCAGTGGCCGATTCGCTGTCGCGCTCAAGCTCTATATGTTTCATATGCCACCGGCCGCAATGTATTAAGATGTAAGAATGGTACTGAGTGGATATCAAAAAGGAATAATGAAGATTAAAAACATTCAAATCGGTATAATTAAAAAAATATTGTAAACTAAACCTGAAAATTCGCACTATTTGTTTGAAACTACGTTCAACCATAATGAACAG
>NIJG01000174.1:189711-257325 GCA_002201625.1 Euglossa dilemma
TCATACCCTATAATCATAACGAATAATTTAAATTTATAATCTGTAGATTTGACAAGGAATAGTGATAATTTCTGCTATTAGCTATTATCTTTCTATGTTATTACCTTATGCAGTTTCCTAATATTTTTGCATCGCAGAGTATGTCGAATAAGATTCTCGGATTAATTTCACGGAGAGGATAGAGTTGCAAATGTTGCAAAAATTTATTGCACGATTCCAATTTTATACGTATTCAACTGTATATGCGTCATGAAAATCAAACCATAACTAGTATACTCGTCAATCAAACAGTAAGTGTCGCTGCTAAAAAATGGGTTTATCTTATAAAATTGCTAATTTTATTTCTAATATTTCTCTGAGAGGGATTCAGCGCTACACGGTACTATACAATAGCAAATGAAACAAGAATAACGTGTTACTTTCTTGATCTTACGATTATAACAGTGTGATCATCATCGCGTAGGGTTGTAGGTGAAGTCTTCGTTACCATCTACAAAACGTTATCGTGGCACATAAATAAATTTGTTACGCGAACTGATACTCTGCTTCAGCTGATGTATACGGGGACGTATGAAATCACCTGAAACGTTCCATATTTTTTATTTGTTTGTTTTATTCCCGCCTGCCCTGAGATATTCTATGCATCTTGAAATATGAGAATATCTTTCATTTTTTGTAAAAATTACAATTCAAGTTTTTTTACAATTTAACATTTTACGCCTGACCAGTATACTCGTCATGACATAAAATCCTGCTACTTCTGCATGACGAGTATACTGGGCCATCACAGTTAAGCGGTTAAGAAATATTAGGCACGTAAATATTGTGTAAGGGTTAAGGGTCCGTTTATGTGGATAAGAGTCAAAAACTCAAAAGCGCGTCTTGTCGCGAAAAAAGTTTATATCACTCTGCGGTCTTCGTTTAACTGCCCGAGTGTCTCGAACTACCGACGATTAGTCACGCGTTCAAATTACTCCATTTCGGTGCTCCTCTATTTCTCGATCGTTTATAGAATGATCGAGTGTTTAGGCAAGCATAGAGTTATCGCGATCCGTTTATCAGCAACCGATGAGACACGTTGAGCGGTGACTGCCGCAAGCCATCACGGAGCGACTAGAAAGATAGGTTCGTTGCATACTTTCATACGATAAATAAATTTTCCAAATTTTAGCAGACATTGCGTTCATTTAATAAAACTGCAATGCTTTAAAGGCGTGCATGCATGTTTATTTAATTCCCATAAAAAATGTCATGTGTTAACTGGCTTGGAGCTTACTTGAAGTTTAACTTTGATTTTCTTAAACAAGTGCCTGTATATTTATTTATTTATGCTTTGTCTATCGGCAAAAAGAATATGCTTCCACGTGGAATATCCTTTTTAGCAGATTTTGTGAAAAAGATATAGGATAAAATAAGAAAAACGTAGCATGGGGTAATGAAGCTTTTTATACAATGTATGAACACAAGTATTAGTTTAGTATTAGTATTATTAATTGTGAATCCTTATCTTAATTGGTTATTATAGTTAATTATGTTTACAGTTAATTATCAAAATTGCACGGATATTTAATTTCCAAATTGTAATTTTCAGAATTTTTTATACAATTATATTATGAATCTCCGCAAAATAATAAATTTTATAAACGAATTTATCATATATTCTGCAAATGAGAAAAACACTCTGAACACACATTGTACTAAGGAACAATTAAAAATAGTATATTAAATGGTAGATAAATTTACATGTATACCAATTTATATTACTTTACTCAATGTAATATATCTTTATTGTTTTATGTTATTTCTCTTTTGATAAATGTGCTCTGTAATAAATGTGCAAATCGACACAAGAGAATATGGATTGCTGCTATCAAAAATGGAAATATATTTCCATATATATAAAGTATACATATTTCCATTTCATATAAAGTATATTTATAAAAAAGATAATAATGCAGTAAGTTAAATTTCTCTTATCGCACTCTCTACCTTCTCTTTCACTTCCCCCTTACTCACTCTCTCTCGCTCACATATATTTACACCATAGACTTTACAATTATAGCCAACAGACTCACACTCATTCAACTGACACTCAGGACTATAATAATTAGCGAAATAATTTACTGTATTTCTTCATATTTTATCTTACTTAATATTTCTCTTTTTATTATCTGTCATTTTCTTCTGAATTAATTTTCTAAAATTTGTCGTCACGTAATGCATCAAATTTACTTGAACTCATAGCACATCAGCGACCGATAACATATTGTTTCACTGCACGTTTAAAAATCATTAAACAGACATCGCCACTGTTAATATTACACAGTCATGATTGTTTGCAGTTCAAAGGACAATAAAAAATATCGTTAATTAATTTTGCATTTCATCTTGGTACTTTACACGTTACTAATTTACTATCAATTTTGCATACTTTGAACATTTTCTTTCCAATACGTCATCAGCGCTATTCAGCAAAGGAAGAATAGTATGGATTGAAATACCTTAAATTACTGTTACGATAGTCAGAACACCCGTACTTTTAAGCTTCAATGATTTCATTAGTATGGTACATCCCCCGCATCAACCATAGCTAATTCGAAGAAAGTTTTGGATATAACCATTTGGATTCTTTGTGAGCGACCGTATAGTCATATTGGCATTCTATATATTAAATTAATAAGAGAAAGTATAATATAGATAAAATAAATAAGTATGGAAAAACTAATGTACATATATATCATCACTTCGTCAATTTTAATGTAATTAAATCATAGATTGGTGCTGCTATGATATAAAGTAAAGAAGGTTTACAACGAGTGTTATCATTAATTGTTAATGTTATTCCGAAGTATTCGCTCTTATGCCTGACAACTATGAAATGTTGAATTTACTGTGACCTTGTTTTATTTCAATAAACATATCATTAATATTTCGAAATAGTTTACCATGAGAAATTAATTCTTGATTGCTAAATACAAGTTTCTATCTTGTCTAAGCACCCCCCGTCTAAGGCAGGCCTTGCTGAAAGGCCTTATTGGTTATTCCGCCAGTAGACCCAGAACGAAACACTTCATTGCCTCTGTTCTACCTGATACCTATAGTAGCAGGACAATAGTAGAACCACAAAACAACAAGAAGGTTATAAACTCCATGGAGGGGCATCGCCAGACAAATAACCTAATGACGTGAGATCAAGGGAATATGGAAACCAAAATATTATTCCCTTACCATTTCATACTTTTTCTTTCACATCTTTAATAGAGCTTTAAACGACTTACAATTATATAGCTATTTTTTCATCTATTTGTATAAAATATAAGTTTTAAGAAAACATGATTTGATAAAGCTGGAACATCCTGAATTAACTGCCAATTGTGTGAAAGTATCTCATAAATTAATTCTTCGATTATGAGAAATAATGAATTGCGTTGGTTTGAAATTCCACTTTTCTACAACAGAGCAGTAATATTTATGGCAGTTGAGTACCAAATAACTTTTGTGCATATATTTTTTAGTACCTTTTTTATACCTTATATACAGGGTGTCTCAGAGTTTATATTACAAAGTTCTTTGTATATTATGGAAAGATGAAGTTGAAAAAAGAATCTGAGAAACAATTTAAATATATTATTTGTAACTTATAAAATACAAAAGATAAAGTTTACATGTATGTACGTGATATGCTGAAAATTTTTGCAGAATTGGATGAGGAAGACAGTGAGGCACAGTAGCATTACGCAGCTTCTCATCTCGGAACCACAAAGTCAGATGTAGCTTCTTTGTAATAAAAAATTTGCTTTTTTTGATTAGTAACATGTATATCTTGTTGACACAACATGTATATATAGTTGAAATACTGTTGAAATACGCAAAAAAATGTTTAATGTATCAAATGTTCTGTTAGTAGCTGTAGGATTAAATAATTAGTATTGTCGCAAATAGTTATTAACTTTGAAAAGTTCAATATCTACATTACCTGTTTTATTTCATAACGTATAGTGACTTTATAGTTGTTAGTTAACTGTTAGTTATATTTTCATATTCTTAAAACCATTAAGGTAGAATTCTATATCCTGATTTAAATCATTTAAATTATTTTATAACATATATAAATATTTCTATGAAAAATGCTGTCAATAGCTCGACAAATTGTTTGGAAAAATTAACAATAAAAAATAAAATGCAGAATATGTCAAAGTTATGTAATATAATCTATAGATTTGGATGTGCGACATAAATATAATATTGTTGAATTTGTCAACTGGTAGACCACAGAAAACACGCTTCTAGTAAAAATATAAATTTATTCATAAATACTTCTCAACGACTTCTTAATCACTCCCTTACAATCATTCTACTACAGACAACTACTAACTCGCTGGTAACCGAACGCGCTTCTTTTATACCCATTCTCGCTTTATTCAGTCATGCATATCGGCACGTACCCTCGGTCGATGGGTCAACTATCCTAAACATAAGTTATACCCTACGCATTCAAACATACGATCCAGTCGCACGCAGTAACTTCCATCCTTTCGGGCGCACTTGAAATATTAATTAAACGCCTGAGCTGAACGGTCCAAGCGTTTCTATGCAATTTAAATTCATCGTTCATTCATAAAAAGGATGCCTTGGTTATCTCCTACAATATATTAGTGTACATAACACGTTCATATTATTATATATGTCTTATGAAATAACGAAATTCTTTAAGAGAATTACACGGATACTACAAATTTTCTGTGCCTTTATTTTCATTCACATGAATTAATCATGTAAATCAAATCATAATATAACTTCTAGTTCAACTCTGAGAGTCAAAAGGCAGATGGATTCCATCTGAAACATAAGTTGCAGATAATTATAGTAACGTGTAACCATAACATACCCTGCTTTACGGAATTATATTCTTAATTCCATTTCTATGATTATTAAAAAACGATTTGATATAAATATTTTGAATTTCTATGAAGATAGAAATTAATAGAGTATAGCTACTCGATCGTTCAATAAGTAATAGTTAAATACATATTAAATTAGTCGAAAAATAAATTAGTGTTTCTGAGAATGATTTAATATATTATATTTATGTTTGTAATTTGAAGAGAAAATTTGAATTCGAATAACAGTACTATAGACATAATTTTGAGTTTCTTTTCCTTTTTAGTATGTTTCGTTTGTAATCTTGTCTTCATCTATCATTAACCCCTTCTTGTTTCTTTGTGCGGGGGAAATCTTCGATAGACACCCCGCCACCCTGAGTGGAGAACGGCATTATGTGAGATTCGTACTCACTAAAACCATAACGGTGGCCATCCACTCCGCTGTATGAGGGCACCGGGCAATCAGGCAGGAAAACTCTGCCATGGGAACTTCCTGCGCGCTCTGCTGTGTGTCCGATCGTCATGGCCGATCAAAGACGAATACCGTCACAAATTGTTGCGGTGCCGCGCGGCTACTGCAATGACGCCGTCAACCCCGACCGTGGTCACCAACGCTACCTTCTAGACCATCACCACCCCGACTGCCCGCAGTCTGTCCTGGCTGCTGAGAGTAAAAGGACGAAGACTGACCAGGCTTACATTAACCCTAACGCATCATATCTGTCCTTAACCCTAATTTATTTTTGATAGGTATCCTCACATATCACAATTTGTGAAAAGTAGATTATAGTAGAAAGAAGCAAACTAAGTCAATATATTAAAACTTTCATTATGGTCGACTATAAAGTATAGTGTGTAGTATAGTTCATATCATACATAATGTGTATAATACAGAAAGTAGATTATACTTGTATCATACAAATGAAAAATAAGAATAAATATTTACTAAAGCGAATATGAATCCAATCTATGCGTCTAACCATAATAATAAATAGTATAGTATTGCAAGTTATATATTAGTACTGAGATATATTTTTCGACTTATTTACCGATAAATCTGCATTAATTGCAGATTTAGAAAATTTGGTAGGAAAATTGATATAATACATAAAATGTATAAAAATGAGGAAAAGAAGTAAGACATTATCGATTATTGTGAACGGAGCGCAATATCTCTCCCTGTCATAGCATCAAATCTGCTTATATATTCCAATTAGGTCAGTTGACCGCGATATGTCAATTACCGAATATATTCCTAACTCCAATTATGAAATTCGTTTTATTTCCAAGCTGCGCCTAATGAAACCGTACAACATGGTTTCAAACATTTTTTGAATGCTAAATATTTAAGAGATATTTTGAGATGGTATATCGCATGACTTACCCTACAATTAATTAATTAATTAATTGCAGAAGTTTTCAAGTTAGGTGTGGTTCACTGAACAGATTTCTAGAAATATCATCCAAATCATATAAAATTATCTCGAAATGTGATAACCAATCTCAATTTGGTTTATTCTCGATTTAGTTGCCAGACACACAGGCATTACCTATGGACATGTATTAACAATCATCAAGATTTAGTTTCAAACTAATTATGCTTATTGGGATATTCTGATACACTGTAAATTAATATACAATATATTACACGTTATGCATTATTGAAATTCCCTCAACTTCCTTATGTGTCTTCTTTTTCAATATAAATAACAAAGGTATAAAACCAAATTTTAATGAAGAAATATTTAGAAAATTTTGTTACGATAAACTAGTAATCAAAGTATAATAATGTAGGTATTTGAATACAAGTGTTTATTACTGTAGGAGGTCTTCGGACGTAGGAACGGCATTTTTTGTATGCATAAACATATGCCACATAACATATTCTACATTACTATAATTTTTTGTAAAATTACAGTAAAAACAGAACTTCCCAGGAAATAAATGAAGAAATATCAAAATAAAAAAGAACGTCTTTTTAATAATAAAATTGATTTATAGGGACTCTGTTCTGGTATATCGTCAGTAGGAGGTTCTTGATTGTCTACGATTAGCGACGATTAGTGACGAATTCTTTGAGTAATTGAAAAATTGAGATATTTTTTGAGGATGATCTATGGTTCTTCGTGGTGTTGAATGAACTGTACTTGGTTTGTATTATTTGTAATATGCATCGCCTTGACGGTGAAAGAGCGAGTATATATTCATTTGTAAATGAATAACTTTGGGGAGAGTTTTCTAGTTATTATACTTTTTACCTTTATATTCGTTGCTTATAAAAGAATTATTTTGATAGGGCTACGTATTTTACCATTGGTCGACATGTATGTTGGAATTTCTAAATATGAAATGCATGGCTAGGGGATACATCTAGTTTTTGTGAAAGCAAGGTTAGTGCCTAATGCGACAGGTACTTGGCATTTATGCCATTGCGTTTTGCATGAGATACGGGGTCGATAGCACCGCTAAAACGGTATTTCAAGTATTAACAGTTCTAACAGCTAATCGCTCACGATGTCTCAATAACTGTCAACCACACATAGCTCTCACTACACTGTGGACTAAATTCTAACACGCACCCTGACACCTGTGAAACAAGACACTGCAATACAACTGATTTGCATGTATTCTAACGCCCTTATTTATACCATATTCGTCGTCTTTTTTAATAACTTTATCATTTATCATAAGCATTTGATCGCATTTCTGGATCCTTTAATTACATTCGGCACCGCCATAAATATATATATTATAGATAGTGTAGAATATCAGTGCGAGCGAATTTAGGATATTACGAGAGAACAAATTTACGTGTAGTGAATGAAGAGTGATATTTATGAAAGAAAAAAGCACAAACGATAGGCTAAACAGAAGTATTAGTTGCAATTGAGAAATTATTGAGAGTAGACGAGAGTGTGAGAGAGAATGGTACCAGAAAATATTTAAAATTATATAAATTCCTTCTATATTACGCTATACTCCTGATATGATACGCGATCGATATTTCCAGTTTAAAATAGAATTCACCGTTGAAAATTACTCGAAATGATGCTATTTATAATACGTTTAAAAATAATCAAAACAGCCGAGAAATACGAATGAGTTTAACTATGATCAGTATTTTGAATAAATTCATGTATTCGTGTAAATATTTTGAATAAAAATCATTATTAAATGTAATGTAAATCTTAGATCAAATAGAGAAAGTATAACATTTTCTTGTTATTTGCAGTCGTAGGTTACGTTCCTACCGTTCTACTGGGAATGTAGGAAATACCCATCGCACATTAATTGGATACGATCTAGAAGTGTTCTTGGCAGAGCATTCAGCCGACATGCAACATTTTTAAAACACATGTTTCCTTCGCCGCACAATTCTCTCCTTCCTGTACTTCTTTGGGTCCAGCGAGTCTTTCTGCAAACGGAAAATCAATTTTCTTCCATTGTAGTTGCTCTTTAATTTTTTGCGATAACAAAGTTTTTCTTGTGTACTTCATATCTACGGTATGTATCTTATGGTAGTTTTAATAGCGTGAATAATATACATATGCAGATATTGTCGGATATTTATTGAAATGCATATTTTTATGAGATGCTGGTAAACCCGTTTA
Organism: Euglossa dilemma; assembly: GCA_002201625.1. NCBI lineage: Eukaryota > Metazoa > Arthropoda > Insecta > Hymenoptera > Apidae > Euglossa > Euglossa dilemma. The sequence goes on from NIJG01000174.1 coordinate 198,206, forward strand.
TACACGTTTGGATCGGCAGAAAATCTGTTATATAATTAAGCCACAAAATTTTCTTCAAGTATAATTTTCAATGTAAAATTTATTTTACTGCATCCCATTTTGCTCGTTATAAACAGTCAGTAACCGTTATTACAGGTAGATTGTTTTCTCAAGAAATCGGTAACAAATATATCGATTGGTTTACTTGATACATGTATCGATTACGCATCGAATTCAGTGTGTCGGTGAAATTTCACTCGCTACATTTATTCTATTTGACAGACACAGCAAGAAAATCCTCTTAACGTTTGCGTGGAATAAATCAAAATATTTGCAATGAATCTGTTGAAAGAACGAATTGGGTGCAGCGTGTGGTTCCTTTCAGACGTTTCCATTTTCCGAATACTAAAATACGATGCAACGAAAAAAGGATTTGTTTTTACGAAATATAGTTAACACTAGATTACCGGATGTTGGGCATATACCTATATTGCCTGAAATGAGTCCGTATAACACAAACATCAGAATTGATGTTTTTAAAAACAAATAAAGCTATATTTTAAAAAAAATGTATTCATATGAATTTTTACATATATATATTATTTTTAAATACATTTTCCGTAGATTACATTAGATAATGTTGCGCTAGAGTTAAAAATAATAAGACAGACACAGTCGGTAGAAAAGAGGATAGGATGAATATCTACATGATTATTGGGCAGACTGAAAAGGACTCGAAGATTGTAAAGGCGAAGATTGACAAATAATTGAAAGCAGATAAGGAGGTGAACAGCATTATTAGGAACGAAACGGCTTTAAGGAAGAAAATAGTAAACTGAGCAAAACGGGAATGATGGAAAACCATAGAGATACTCAGTAAATATTAGCAAAAGAAGTTATGCTTAGCTCTGAGATAATTGAGGAAGAAAGATAGCTTGAACCAATGAAGGCATCGGAGGACGATACATTAATTACCAAGATGAAACCACAGAAAGATAATTTTGAGTTTATTTACATGTTGGTAGAATAAAGTGTTTGAGCAGTAAGAATAATAAGATATTCTTTTAAATGTTTTATATCAGTCATAGCATGGGACGTAGAAGGCGCTTATGGAATTGGAAGTAACAGGAAAAACGTGTTTAGGATAGCATTAGTTGAAGGTGAAAGATTTCTAACTAGTGGTTCAAATTATATAATGATTGTCCGTCATTTCATGATTCTACATGAAAGAAAGTTTTGAAAGGAAAGCAGAAATTACCATGGGTAAAAAAACGACAGATGTTGATAATGGAACAAACCGACAGGATTATGCATCCACGATAATAGATTGTAATGGTGTGGAAGAAATAACAGAACCGAAATAGTAGTTTCAAAGATAACAGAAATAAGGTTTATACCATTGGCAAATTGGAATGAATTGGTAATCATCCTTGTAAAACCAATAAAAATAAGTGGAATTTGTGGAGGAGAAGACACAGGAATAGAATTAGAAAATGTAGTATTGCTTAAAGGTTATTAATAAAGAAGTATAGTATAATATAATAATTAATAAAAAAGTTAATTAATAAGGTTAATTTACAAGGATAACAAGTAGGGAAATGAAGAGGAAACAGCTGATTTCAAACGAAGGTGAAAGAAATTATAAATGCGATTCGCCCTATTTTAATAGAATTATTGTGAATTTACTTGGAATGGAAAGTAGGATGGCTGTAAATGGCGGAAATGTATGGAAGAGAATTATGGAGATGATTGTATTTGAACTGCATGAGCTAATTTGAACCGCATAGAAGAAGTGAAATAAAAAAAATAGTATGAAACTGAGTGAATATTGTACCGAGTGAATAGTGTAGTTGAACTGTATAGAAGAATTAGAAATAAGAAAATAGTTATGCATGAGAAAAGATTATAAAAGTGTGAAAATTTGGAATGACTATTGAATGACATTGTAGTACCTTTGCTATAATAACTTGAGCATATTATGTTTGTTGTGTTTTGGAGTATATGGTTTATTTCGGTAAGTAAGATGATATAATCATACAGGGTGTGTGACTTTTGTGGATTTGTAAAGATACTGGCGATAATGTGAGAAATGAATGTTTTAGAGAAGAGTGGGTGAGTCTGTAGTTAGCTATACTGATTGGTAAAAACCTTTTTTGAAATAATCTGTAGGAATTCATAGAAATGTTGGAATTGAAGAATGTAGTAGACGACGTACTAGGAATGAGGATGAAGGGAAGGACATTTGAATTTGAATATGAAATTAGAACCAGAGGAAAAAAGGAGGAATGAGTGATAATAATTTAGGTGGATTAATAAGACTGGAAGTGAGATTGAAAGAAGAAAGGTGGAGTACAAATTTGTATTAGTATAAACTTATCTAAGAAAGTATGTAGGAACTGATGAGAATTTGCAGGGAAGGAAAAATGTGAGGTTGCGACAGTTTTGCTGTTAAGAGTAAACGTAACGGTATTTGGCATCTACCTATTGTTAACATGAATATAATTAGCAGCACGTAAAGAATTTTTTGGTATAAAAAATATGGTAGGAGAAAAAGGAATAGCGAGGAATTGAATAATGAGAATACATGAAAATTTATAAGAAATGAAAGGAGCAAAAGAAATAAAAATGAATATCAAATTTTAAAGTATGATTTGACAAAGATTTTGCGACATAGGGTAATATTGGGGAAATTGAGGAGAACTTGAAAGGAAGAAGAAAAGCAAAGCGTATAAATTGGAAGAGAGCGGAAAAGCTGGTATTAGCATGGTTAGGAGATATAAAATTAGTATTAAAAGATAAAAAGTGGATATAAATATTGTAAAAGTTAGGATAATTACATATAGAAAGAGATGGACATGATGGACTCCGATGATTGTTAGCTCGATTATAGAAATATTAAAAAGAGATGCGATGGTGATGGATTGGAGAAAAGCCAAGTCGAATTCGAAGTGGAATGTACTGAAGATAATCGTAGCTGTGACTCAGTCATTTGACATATTCAGAAGCGTTATGATTTGTGGAGAGAAGAGATAACTATAGGGAGATTTATCTTTGACGATTTGATATTATCCGAAGGCTATATTTCGAACTCGGGATAGAAGAGATTGGTGATTGCATATGCGTTTGAATGTATGAGAGACTATAAGGAAATAAAGAAAGCCAGAAAATATGGATGAAGATAGAATCGTTAAGATAAAAGCGTTAATTTGGAGCAAGGACCTGTGATGACTTTTTTTCCATCCATATGTAGAACTAACGAATCTGTGTTGCAAATGTTTAAAAAAACTGGAGTCCTTTTCCCTATAATGGTATATTTTCTAAACAGGGAAACGAAATCCACCGATGTGCAACATTTGAACCAAAACATTCGTTGCCCGTGTAGAGCACGTGCTACCTAGAACGTAGTACTGCTTCTTGGTACAGATAACATCATCAAGTTAAATAAACGTAGGCACGCGGCGAGACCAAGACCGCTCAGACGATGTTCAGTTTTCCGTTCCGGATCTGCAGTTTCTGACATTCTTTATACGAGGCGCACAAGTTTCGAACAGCTTGCTGCAAAAAGTGATCTCTGCATATATATTTTTAATTCTACCAAGTCCTCCAGCATGTACAGGAGAAGAAGCAACACTTCAAAAAAAGCAAGTACTTGGCGTGGAAATAGGAGACGGGGAAAGGCTTCCATTGTTCCAAGCTGTCAATCGATAGATCATAGAAGAATTACAGACAGTGACGAAAATACTAGTGACAGCAGTGTAATTGTGCCAGTAGTGAATTCTACAAGAAGATTCGTTGTAAGCGTCAGTGATGAAGAGGAAAATCCCAGACCAGAATTGAGTCTTGAGTGGAATTGGCAGGAAAGTAGTAAACACGCCAACAATTTGGGAATACTCGGAGGCTTATGGTGTAAAAGATTATGTTTTAGACCAATTAGGCACGAATTACGGACTATTAGATTTATTTTTTATCATATTGGACGACAATTTGTGGGACATTGTGGTCACGGAAACAAACCGTTACGCGGAACAAATACTGAGTAATGGGAGAAGAAGGAAACTGGATGAAGGTTAGTATTCAGTTACAAAAGATGACATATTGGCATATTATGCATTGTGTATTTTGATGGCGAAAATCAAAAAACCAAATATACAGATACATTGGTCTAAGCGGAAAGTGATAGAAACAATTGTATTTGCAAAAGTAATGCCGTTGAAAATATTTATGCAAGTATCACGATGTTTACATTTCTCAGATAATCTAATGGATTGCAGCAATGATCGCCTTGACAAAGTAAGACCAATCATTAATTATTGGAATGACAAGTTTGATAATATATACATACCGGATCAAAATAGAAGTATTGACGAATCATTAATGCGATATATAGGCCGCTTAATGTATAAACAATTTAACCCATCAATACGAGACAGATTTGGCATAAAAATATACAAACTATGCGAAGCAAGTACTGGATTCTGCAAGTTGAAAACATGTACTGGCGAAGAGAATAGGCAGAATCGATTTTAAATGAAGGATACACGTTGAACATTGACAATTGGAATTCCTCACCCGCTCTATGTCTAAAATTGCACAAGCACAAAGGTAACGATATCGGCACCGTGCGCAATTATAGGAAACATATGCCGAAGGATCTGTCAACAAGCAAATTGTAACCAGGAGAACATCTATGCACATCGTGCAATGGAATATTAGCTGTAAGGTGGAAACGTGATGTGTATGTGTTGACAACAAAACACGCATCTGTACAAATGACCGAAGTGACGGACAAATGAGATAGTACGAAATTTAAACCGAAATGCGTATGTGAATACAACAATCGAATGGGGAGAATTGACCTCAATGATCAAATGTTGGCATGTTTCCCCATTATGAGGCAATAAATTAAAGGTTACAAAAACTCTTTCTTCATATGACCGATGTGGGCTTATATAATACGTATATAATAAGAAAACAACTACAAGATCCAAGAATTGAATCCTACGTAAATTGTGGAATATATATCGCCGAGGCAATCTTAAAATATGTACAACTGCCCGACTATACAAGACGTTGGAAATCCGTATGAAGTGAAACAACAATGCGCTTACAGGCGCAATATTGGGGTCATTTCCCCAAATACGTTGATGCAACGCCTAGTAAGGAACACTCAACTAGGATCTGTCAAATGTGTTACAAACTCAAAATACGTAGCGAAACAATCTGGGAATGTAGTAAATGTAAGGTGGCATTGCATGTACCGGAACGCTTTAGAAAATATCATACCATGCAAGAATCTTAAATTTATACTTGTAAGTACTTTTCAATTTAATACTTTCTTGATATTTAATTGTTCATTTATATTGTGTTTTTCAGTTTTAGGTTTGTTGTTCAAATACTACTGCCGTAGATTTACTTTAAGATATTTTTATTTTGTTAGTAATTAATTATATTATCATTACTTATTTAGAATTTGTTTTCATCTTATGTAGTAATTTAAGCATTATAACTTTTTGATTCAAATTCATTTGAATTCCATGTGATCCATCCCGTGAAGTAAATACGGGCACGACTACCTCACGCTCGGTCATCAGAATAGGTCTCGAGTTTCGGCACGCGCGCCTCACCGCTCGTCTTTCACCACGCAATCGAGGCAGCCGCGTTTGGCCTGGCACTTCCCATGTGTTATGGATTTATTTGGGGTTTGCATATGAATTGGAACTACACGTCAGTTGAATAACGATTAAATATGTATTTCGGTAAATATATATAGTCGCAGCTTACAATTGGTCGTTGTCCTCAAATGTATCGCTCCTCACGAGGTGCACTCTAACAAGGGTCAGGAGGAAGAGAAGTGGTAAACGAAGAATAGAAAAGGAAGTGCTAATACAGTGCCACAATTGATGTACTAAGTGCTGTACCATTGTTTCGTTTTGGCGGCTACTATGAACATCGGAAAACTAACTTTTCCAACACCGTGGTTCCCAATAGTGCAAGGGGTTAAATATGTACCATCCCGGCTTTGTGGAGGCTGCCCACGCACGTCCCCCGTAATGTCCTTCTCTCCCGGAAGAGGCGACACCGTTTCTCCGGTTTGTCACTTACTAACGACCGAGCGTCTCGAGTCTCCGATTACCCCGTAGTGATATTGCCAATTCCCGCGCGGTGTTGCGTCATCTCGCCTGGCGTGGCGCGTGGCCTGCCATTGTCCCGGTGAAGCGGGCAACGCAAACCATAACCACATTCCTCCTTGCCACCCTGGTACTATCATCGACGGACAGACGAGGAAGCAATCGGCAACCGGTGCTCGGGCTGGCGTTTCCCAGAGAAAAACGCCTATCAGAGAGTCCAGTGCCACCCGGACCGCAGCCCGCGATTTCCCTAAAACGCATGGGGCAGACATCTTCATCCAGGCTGCCCCGAGACCGGCAACTGCATTTCCGAGGCGGTCAAAATCTCCATCTGTCCCAACTAGAACGGTCACCAGTCCTGGAGCCGGTAAGGGTGCGTCGTCCACCTGCTGCGTCCGGACCGACACAAAGTCAGCAGTCGATTCCAGCCACGCAATGGAACGAGGGATTGTAGTGGGGAGTGTGCAGAAGCCTGGACGTCGCATTCTCCGTGGTCGCCGAGGCAGCGGCAGCTCGCCGTACACGTGCAGCCAGAGGCGCGGTGGTGGTAACACCGCCTTGGCTCGAGAAAGGGCCCCCCCCCCACGCCATCACAGGAACGCGGTGTATCGATGGCCATCTGTGGGAGATCGCCACCTGGTAACATGCATCTTACCCCACCACAAACCTCTCCCGCTCAGCGAAGATCACCGCCGTCGTCTATAAGGAGGGGATCCCCCCGCCATGCCCGCTCCCGACCAGCTCGGCAGTGGAAACCAGTGATGAGGTAGAAGATCAGGAAGAAGATTGATCACGCGCCCAAAAGCGGAGAAGAACTCCCTCGTGGGTGACTGAGTGGCTCTGAGGGGCGAAGAGGCAGAAGACCTGTTCTCCGCCGTCCCTGGGAGGAAGTCGCTAGCCGGGCAGGATACGTGTGGCTACCGCTGTATCGTCGCAAGTGTTGGTGGATTTAAGAATCATTTTAACTGTAATAGTAACTTCGCGGCAGGGAGCAGAGCCCCGAACGGTGCTAATGAAATTTACGACATTTTTTCCCGTCGCTGTGGGTGGTTGCGGTTACGGGCGTGCTGATCGCCGCCAACAAGAAGAGGTCTGGCGAAGTGGAAGCCTGGCCGAAGGCAAGGTCGTCGGGAAGGTCGTCGGCTGTGATCTGGGTGTGACCCATGGACACCCTCTACGAGACGGGCCAGAAGGGTCAGAGCGATATAATAATATCAAAGTCATTCAAAGCAATCTTCATTCATTTCAGAAGTACTATTTTGAATACTATATTTATATTATTAATTATATTTGATCAATGTATGCTATTTTTAAGAAAATTCATTGAAATGCAAACCGGGTTTGCGTTCACAGGTCCTACCGTTGAAAACCGTTAGTTTCTTTTTTAACTGTCGGAAAAAATATTACTAATCCACAGAGAAGGAAAAGTCTCTAGATCATGGGTTTATTCGCAGTAACGTAATGCAATCTTATTCCTAACATACCAAGATATTACAAAGTTTCATGGACAGTGCAATGTAAAGGAAAAGGAAAAACAATAGATGCGAAAAGTAACTTGGGTTCGGAGATATCCTTCCAAGACTTCGTAGCACAGCTGCGAAAATATAATATTTACTTATTTAAGTTTCCATCTACTATGTGTTGCGAATTAAAATTTATCACGTAAGATATTTTCATTTTCGCTAAAAACTGTATCTCGAACGAGCTGGGAGAAAGATTAGATAGATAAATATCCTTTCCGTAAATGTCCGTGAATATTAAATATTGTTTCATTTATAAAATGAAAATTTCTTATTGGGATATTTTCTGTAATTGTATTCTCATCTGAAAATAATTTGCAGGTAGACTAGAGTAACTAAATAATTTTGTTTTTGTGAACATTTGTTCAATTTTTCGAATTAATTATATAGATATTTTATTCAACAAATTAATTAAATGGAATAAACGATTTGTGTTGGCTACGTTTAAATCTTTGATACCTTATCACATATGTCGAATATCAATCCAAATTATAGTTTTTCCTTAAGATGCTAATTATACTAACAGACTAGTGAGAAATGTCAATTCTAGAGGGTACGTGACGCAGTTCGCCTAAACCTGCAATTCTAATCTAACCTAATGTTAATATAAACAATCATTCTCGGAATTTAGATCTTGTAAATTCGTCAACGGTATTTATTTCTGCATCGCGATAGTTTATTTCTACGATACGCTGCCATGTAATGTTGATATTTCATATGCAAGAAACTTAAGAGCTAAGAAACCTTTACAAGAACCAATAGTTAGTTCCTATCGGTTGGCTGCAATATGAAACCTAACATAAACGCCGACTGTCGGGATCTCACTCGTTTCTCGCTTTGCCGCGCAAAACATCGCAGCGACTGCAATGAGCGACTATTTATCGATAGACGGTTTTCTGATAGATACGGGCCGCCGCAGTGTATGGTCGATGCGTCAAAAATTGGGAAAGAGTCGTCTTAGAAAAGTTTAGTTCGGAAAGTAATTATCTTCCAATAGTTAATTTGGACCATGAATCTTTTCTTTACATTTGTCCATTTTTAACGCCGAAAACCTTCAAAATTACGGGAAATCAGCATCCTTTTATTATAAGTGCTACTGTCCACTATGATTGAACAAAGTTTCAAATAAATTGTGCGAAGACTCAAATTTTATTTGCAATAGATGAAGGGTCAGAAACATCCTCCCAAAAACCGGATGTGTCGCCATGCCTCGATCTATGACCGCAGTAACCCCAGTTTCCCATGACCACATCTTTCAATACAGAAAGTGCACAGCTCAACAGCCTAGTATGCCGAAGACGTGACTTTCGGCTTCTCCTCCGAAGAGGATATTCTGGACGGGAACGATGTGCAGGTAGTCACTTGCTTGCGTTAACTGCCGTGTATTCGGGTGACGCTTATTTGAGTGCTTACAGGGTAGATTGGTATGCATTTCGAAAGTTATTTCACAAAATATGGGACGATTGAATTGTTGTGGCCGTTTATTAAAAAAAAATTATTTCAATGGAATGTTTTGAAACAGTCCATACAAAGTTGAGGTTGAGTAGGGAAATCTGGGCAAAAAGCTGTGGTTTCTCTAATATTTGCTCGTGCCGTTGATCGGGTCGTATGGAGTCTTATATTTTTATAGTTTATTTTACACGCCCGTCTAATGCTTTACCAAGAAGAATTTTTTCGGTTAGCAATATTACGCTGACTACGTTGACCCGTAGGTTCTGTTTCCTTATCAGTTAGTCCTAATAATTTCAAAGCTAATGACTCTCTAAATTTTCTAATATTTATATTTTTTTTTTCTTCCAATCCTGTAAACGACTGAAGTGTTTACAACTGTAACTCCCAGAAGTACCATTTCAGTCCTTTTCTCATTCCACTGACATAGGATACCATTCGATTGAAATAATCCACACTTTCCTTTATCGTGTGCAAGAACTGCTAGTGGTTTTAATTTTTCAGACAAATGCGAGGAATGTTACTTGTACCCGGTTCCATAATGAGGAGTATGCTTTGTTGATAAAATTCTGACGTCCCGCCAATCTTTCCATTTGAGTACTACAGAACTACAATACCATTATTATCTTCTTTCGATACCATTTCCATTTTTCTTTTTTTTTAAATTTAGAACGGAAAACATCTTTGGGATAAGTTTTTTCTTACCTTTTAGTGTTCCATGTATACGAGTCTTTGGGTTTAGAGGTGCTATAGCTAATTCATAGCTGGTGAAAATTATCAATGTACAATGTTCGCCCTCAGAGGAAAAATTCATCTGCATTGTAGACATGCATTGCGTGCCAATCCTGTTTCTCTAATGCCGTGAGCAGACTATCAAGAATAAATTTTCATTGACCACGTATATCCTACGCTCGAGCATAATTGAAATAATTTGATTCCTTATTTATGTGTTTTATTCGGTATATATTGTTCTGAAATGATTCTTCCGCGCCATGGTATCAACGTTTCGTCGATGACAATGATTTCTCGAGGCGTGAAAGTTTCTTGATATTTTTTCGGAAGTTTATCGAATGGCTGAAGTATTTTTCCAAGTCGATTTTCAGGGGCAGTAGACATATTATCAGCAAAATGAAAATTTCTAAGCATTAATTCAAATCTGTTTCGTGACATAATAGTGCGAGGAAAAGGAAAATTGTATATAATGGGCTTTTCTACCAATAATTATATATATGGTTTGCTTTTACAAATACTATCCACAATATCGATCCCAATAATTTTTTTTATTTCTTCAGAATTAGTGGGTGTCCATTTATGCATCCGTGAAGGTGGGGTTAACTTGGATTTATTTAATTTTTGTTCGTTGTATCTGTTTGTTTCTAATACCAGCAGGTCTATTACTTCGTCGCCAACGAACAAAACAAAGGAATCGTAGGGACTGGCATCGCTAGATAATTCCCTAATAAGTCCACCTGACCCAATAGAATGAAATAATCGTTGCGGACAAGTAAATTCGGTCGATTCGTTAAACTGAATTGCACATCCTTCGGTATCAACGTTTCTTTCTTCCTCGATAACCAATTCTCGAAGGATATCTGAAATAGTTTCTTCGCGTTGAGAATCAGCGCATATATAAGTAACCGAATCAGAATATGACGTAATTTTATTAATATTTCCTTTTCTGAAAAGTCTCAGCTGTTATTCGTCGTAAATATTCGCATTTTTGTAAGCTATGTAACAGTTCTCTTCTTCGCAGCTACATGATTTTCTATGAGATAACTTTTCAATTTTTGTCTTTGACATGACCAAAAATTTGGGCAATAATTTTAACGCAAAAATTTGAACTGTTCCTGCTGTTCATGCCCGTATCTGGAGGCAGTGTGTCACTGGAAGACTTTTCCATTCCGTGGCCAAATCTCATGTTCTAACTAATCCACCCTGAAGACGCCTGTGCGGTTTGACATCGTCCTATGTCCTCGTGCCACTTGACAATCGGTCGCGGTATTTCCAGTGAATCCTTGCGTTTGAAAAGGTTCTATTGCTTTCTCTCGAAAGCTTCTCGTGGTCCGAAGCACGGGAAGTTTAGAACGTAATTTACGGAAATAAGGCTCCGAAAATGAGAACCTGGCTGACATTGGGTCAATAGGGAGTCCACGTGCTCTACACTAGTGAGCTTTCCCCAGGCCCTATCGCCGGGCTGGAAAATCGGCAAATTTTCCGCTCACCGTGCTCGGGTTCTCCCCACCACTGTTCCGTATCCGAGGACTTTTCCATTCTTTGAGGTGATTCATACGATGTCGAGGCGAACGCCCTTGGCCCCAAAATGCCAATCAGGCTCGATTTCCCCTGCTTGGCCAACTCCATGGTTTTTCAAGACGCATCATGGAAAATCGTGGAGAAAGAATAAAAGCCTCATTTGAATCGATAGGGAAGAGGATCAAATTCATTCCGATACATTAAAAAAGTGGATGTAGCGTTCGCACTTTCAATCTAAAGGGTGCGTTATTTAGCATCGCGCGTAGCCTGACGGAGATTTTCTCACAAATTAGTGTGGCAGCCAACTCGTTAACACGTTACATGCTACGTGTACAATTTATGGATCTTTCACCATAAATGGTACACGCAGACATATTCATTTAAAGCGCTGAAGACATGCATTTTATGGCAAATTTGATTCTATAAAATATATTTCCACCAAACGGATGAGGCATTGTAAAGGATACAGTATAGAACAAAGCACATCAATTTGTTTAATCGTTATGTACACAATAACTAATAATTACGTACAATGTTTAGCCTTTTTAAAGCAAAAGCAGCATAAAAACGGTTGATTCGGGCAACAGCTGCAGAACGCCACTATTCATCTAGTTTTCTGTCGCCCATATTCAGTTCCGAATTTTTTAACATTATATATTTCAGAATTGTATGTGTATCAGGGTTTGAAACAAAGCTTGTATAGCTTTACGCCATATCTGTGCCGGTTTTTGCTTGATATATTGCCTGTAACAGACACGACCGCGAAATGATATTATAGATTTGTCAATACATACCATTTCCGTCGGATTATAATATTGTGCATAATTTTCTTTTAATTTGTAAATAATTGATATAATTGTATATACAGGCGGTCTTCAGTATTTGCATTTTGGTTGTTCACGAAATGGAGCATTCGTAATAGTAGTTCATAACGGTTTCTCGACATCACCGATTTAGGAACGCTTTGGGCAAATGTTGGATCCTTTGACCAATATAAGCGTATTTCGGATAATTTCACCAATCCAATCCAAATATGAAAGCCGAGATGTTTTATTATTTTACGTTTGTTCGTGAGAATCCATTGGTTTTAGACGAAGTGACTGTTTTTGGGATAATTTTTGCGTTGCCATAGATGTTAGTTTGCTCTACTATATCATCGAACATTTCTTCAGTGATAAGTAATATGCAAAATTCATCTTCTTTCCACAAATTATCCAATAATCATGTTTCGGGTGTACCCATGAATGGTATACGTGACGGTTGATATCCAGTTCGATTTATCCACTGGTCTTCTAAATTATCAGGAATATTTTGTGCTTCACATTCACTTTCAGAGCTATATACAATTTGGCGGCATTTCGATCTACAACGCGCAGTAACCTCAATCGATGTATCGTTTTTCTCATCGGAAGATGATAATAAAAATCTGCGCGAACCCTCCATAGTAAATAGGAGTTTTATATCACTGGTACTAGAACTTGGACTATATTCGTCTTGATGATCCATATTGACTATATTTAGGGATAAGAATTAAAAGTTGGATCACTTTATCAAATATTAATTATATGGTGAAAGAATAAACTAATGAAAGTTAACAATAGAAACTTGTTTTCCAACAGAAACAAACGAAAAACAAATGTTATCTCTCTATATTTACCTACTCTGTCTTTTGTTCACATTATTTCTCTTGTTTGTTACTTCGTTGTAAACAAATTCGAATACAGCAGGTTCTTTTTACTATTCCAAAAATTTCGATTTGATTGACTTTTACAGCCGAACTGACTCCAGCGCCACATGTACCATAAATGGTACACGATGTGATGACTACCCCAAACAAGCTAAATACTTATCCACTGATGGAATAATGAAATATTATGTGATAATGTTCCAATCTTTTGTCAAATCATCAAATGGAGGGAACGACAAGTCTGGCGAAAATAGCTTGGCACGGAACGTGTTAAAAAGGCTACAATTATTTTACCTTCCATGGATGACTTCTCTTCTGGATCTGATTCATCCAAAAGTAAATCGATAAGAGTTTCATTCATTGGCTTCCCATCACTATCATTTAATTTAGATATTTCTACAAATTGATCAATAGTTCTTGAATCTTTACTTCTATTAAATCGTTGAGCTGGGGTCCGAATAGCATGTAATATTCTTTGTGGACCCCAATCACATTCCTATAATAAAAACTTTGGTAAAGCGAGATTATTCCACATCTAATTACTTTAAACCATAAGAACATGAATTGTCACTATTACCATCTTGCAAATTACTTTAACTTACATCTATTATCGTTGAATTGTGCAATTACTTTCCTACAAATATAACTTTTATGTCTTCAAGTAATATTCCCATTTGGGAAGTCACTATTTCTTTTACTTTCTTATTTCCCATTTCGGATCCGAATCAATGGCAAATGTATTTCCAGTATTAGTTTTCACATATATGTTCATTAAATATTTTATCTTTTGGTTACTAAACTAAACGAACTGTAATGTCTTGAAAAACAAATTCCGTATGAAACCAAACAAAGAACTCATCCATCACTCCGAACTTCGATTATTTCAACATTATTTAAGGAACGAAAAGAATGGAAAATGTCACCGAGAACACAGCACAGAATTTTATTTGGCCTCTGTAACTGTGGGTGCGGTGCATTTGCCATTATTGTTTTAGATTTCTTGAACCCAAACTTGTCATTTTCAAAGAATCTGTTCTTCTTTTTTTTCTCTTTATCCAGTCTACTTAAAGATCTAAACTCTTTTCCAACACTTCGGTGATGCGACGGTGAAGAAGGACTAGATCCTAATGTGCATAAATTTTTCATCTCATCCATGCATTTTTGAAGATATTGATTGAGGGTCATTTTTCCTCTTTTTCTTTCAAATTCAATATCTTCAAGTCCTGGATAACTATATTCGTCATAAACTCTATCCCATCTTTGTGAAGATTTATTCATGTATTTACATACGATGAATGTTTAATGTATCTCCTCTTGCAGTTCTAGTAGTTATTTCTTCATAATTATGCCATACAAAATGTTCAGATAAAATATATAGCACACAGGACGGAATTGAGATATTTAAGTAGTCCGGATAAAAAGAAAGAGGAGATGAAAAGATACTTCGAAAATCACAAGTTTGGGTCTAAGAAATCTAAAACAATAATGGCAAATGCATCGCAACCAGAGTTACAGAAGATAAATAAAATTCGTCAATTTTCTTGCCCTTTCTTTCTTATATTTCATGCCTTTCTTCTGCCAGCGGCTATTATTTCGTTTTATGCTATAATTTCTTTTTTCCGTACTTTGCCATTCGTTGTTTCCTCTTGGCTATAATTAGGTTCTCTCCGGCAGATATGTTTAAATAATTAGCTATATTAATATTTTTGCCTATCACGAGTGACCAACGAAAATTCAACCCGTTTTGATAAGATCTTGTGCATCTTGTCTGCAACTTATCGGACGACGAAGGCATCCTGTATCTCTCTTGTTTACGATAATGTGTTACCTTAAGAGCACAGTTAACTATCCTTGGCATATCATTTTAGGTACAGAAAATAATGATTAATTAGAGACGTTGTGTGGTTTCTTTACGTAATCTGTTCTTTTGAAAACAGAAAATTAAAAATGTAAAATATCTCACGTACTTTTGCATAAGTTCAAAACTAATAAATTCAGTGTTTTCCAGGATTCGACGGTAACGGATTTTGTACTTTCTATAAATTATATAGCGTTTTACAAAATGAGGATTTGCAAATTCAGTGTCATGTAAAACAAATTTATTGCCCCTCCAAATTTCCACAATCGCAGATTGACGTATCCATTAATATCCTTCCAAGTTTAGAACTTTTATATTCGATAATTCTCACAATCAAAAATTTCTATACTTGTAAATTTTTCACGATATAAGATTTATATATTCATTGATCTTCTGCTTCAAAATTCTCGATCACAATGGTCTATGAAATTAATAAATGTACAAATTCGGTGTTTAACGATGGTTCAAAATTAATATTCTTATTGCTCGTTATCGATAAATTTTGTCGGTGCGAATCCCAGCAAGCAACTGGGAATTATTACCAGTACATTCTTTCAAATTCAACCTGTAATGATATATATGTTATAGAAAACAGTTTTTGTATTCATGTAAGAGAATATGCTTGAAATAGAATACATCATGCGTGGACGTCGCTGATGTGTACGAAATTCGACAAGTACCAGGAGAATGTGTTTATATACATATAACGATGTCTTAAGGAAGAAGAAATTTAACTAAATATACGTGTAAACAGATGACAGTTCGGGATTTTCAAAGTGATTTGTATTATAGTGATATGTATTACGTTACTAAATTATTACTTAGTATTATAAATACTAAAACTAAAGAGATTTTTTTGCAGAAAACAGAACAATAAAAATCTAATTGACTTTATTTAGTACCCTTAATCTTAATTTTTTAGCAGTTTATATATAGAAATTAACATTAAATTTATTTAGTTTAATTATTTCCTAACGCTCCTTTAAAAATGACATTTAATAATTCTTTCATATTTCCATTTAAAGAAGCAATATGAAACAATAATAAAGAATATAAAGATTGATTTTTAATAAAAGACCGCTGACCAAGCAAATAGAGTAAACCATTCTTTAACGCAGTACAAATTTACCCCGTTATAGGAGACCTTAGCTTAAAAGTCAATAAATATAAAAGTATAATGCAAATGAGATATCATTAATGTAAATTGAGCTAAAAAATTTTGCAAATTTTCCCACGTGGCATGGGTGCTTGAAACGTTATATGAAAACTGCGATAATAGGAGGTTGTAAATTAACGTAAATTGTCATTTTCGTGCCGCGTTATACGGAGGGCACATAAAGAACAAGAAAAATATAAATTGGTGAAAAAATAAAATTTTACTAATATATACGTCAAATTATCGTGCTAAATACATTATTTAAATTAAATGAACTGAATGGAGAAATTAAAATAAAAAAATAACAAAAACAGCTTAACAAAACATTATGATTGTAAAAAAAGGGAAATAAAATGAATACATTTGGTATTAAATTATTTAAAATCTTCTATATGACTTTATAACATACCATTATTGTCGAATGTGCGTTACACAATCTTTTTGTCTTTCTCAAAGGGCTGAATATCTTTCTCATTCTTCTGACTTCTCATGATGATTTTGAGTTTCAAGCTCCTTTTATTCTTAAAACAAAACTCTCTATGAAGAACAATAATGTATTAGGGAGGGAGTCGACTAAGTTTTACATTGGGAACTGTTGATTGTTTAGTTATAGCAATATGAAATTTAAATATTTTTTTCATGTGAAAAAAGTTGAAACTGGTAAAAAACGTTTTCACCATTTTTATCTCTCAGTGTATTTAAGGTATTGAGTGCAACAATTAGTTTTAGCCATTATAGATCATATTCTACTGAATTCAAAACATAAATAATCTTTGTTAGTCAATTTTGGTTTTGAAATTTTTGTATACTAAAACCGCGTTACGAGGGTGCGTATCGCGTTATCAGAGTACCGCGTTATTGGAGGGTTTACTGTTATTTAATGTGCCGTTTATGACTAAATTTTTAGCCCGCGATGGCGTGGAGTTTTACGACAATTAACTTTAATAGATACTATATGACGGAAATCGAAATTACCTGCAGAATGGAAATCTGTTTATAGTGCGGAAGGTATGAAATTGGCCCATTCGTTTGCAGTAACTAGCTTTCTTGATGAGATTAATAAATTATAGTATAAATAATGACTATGAAAGTTCAAAATTATAAAATGATTAGATAATTACTTCTTAAAGAATATTTTATCGTTCTTACGCATTTAATAAAATATCTTAAGTATTTGTTGCGGGTTCTATGCAATTTCTAACATTTCACGAAATTTTTTTTATTAATATATAAGAAATATATTTCTAATTAAAAAAATTATCATATAATATTTTTATAAATGTAAGCATTTATATGGCCATATAATTCTTAAATGTTGTGGTCTAATATTAAAACAATAGTAAATTTTTAATGTAATAAATTCGTCGAATTTAATTCTGACACAAAATAAAATGCCGTCTTCTGAAGAGTCTTCTATCAAGAACAGTCATTCAGTCATGACAATTTTCATTTAAACAAAGCGTTATACATGCCCATAATCACAGAATTCACACTTCCTAACTTAACCTTAACATTTTTTAGCCTATTAAATTATTGTTTACCTTGTATTTATTCTACTCGAATTACTGTATGTTTTAATATGAAGCAAAATATGAATTTTTATTTAGTGAATATAGAAAAAGCCAATATCAAAATTTNGAGCATTCGCACTGTCACCTATACACACTCGCGACTCTCCCTTGTCCCAGCTCAGGTCCAGGGCGGATTTCGGCCCCGTCCCTGCGATCAGATGGATTTTATTTTAATTAAATCATGGAAACTGAAACCAAAAATAGAGAAAAATTAATTAAAAGACTTTATAATTTGTAATAAATATCGCTTTAATATATGTTTAGAAGCTACACTCTGTAAAATCCATACGTGTTAAAAAAAATGTGTATTTTGTTAAAAATTTTTGTTTTAAAATAATAAAATATTTTAATGTCTAAAAAAATAAAGATATTAGCAATGTTTCTTTTAGTGAAATTGTAAATAATAATAATATTAAACTTCTAATTTCTGTTACAAAAGGTAAAAATCTTCAATTTTCAAACAATGCATCAAACTTGGTGAAAACTTTTTCAAAATATCTGTAGCCTTAAATTTTTTTTTAGTGTACGTAATGTGTGAAATATACTTCCTTTTTTGTAAAATATAAAAACTAACTTGTATTAAATACTATTTTACATATATTTTTATGCTTATTTGACATTTAATGATTTTTATTTGATTTAAAAACAGAAAGGAAAGAATATTGTAATAATTTTGTAAAGTAAGTTTCAATATTTTATATTTACAGCTTTTAAATAACATGAACACTGAATTATATATGATTGAAAAAAAAAATGTTTTAGTGTTAAAAAATTCACCAGCTAATTTAACGAGAAACCAGTGTTAAAAGATTTTAAAGATAATTACTATTTTTTCTGCTTTTCAATATATATTTTTTTTTTAATAAAAGATTCCAGGATATTTAATTAAGCATAGTAAGATTTCCATTTCTATACACTGAGGTTGTTAACTGTTTTATCTTGTATCTAGAATAAAAAAAGATACCATCAATATTTAGTATCTTATTTTTATTAGTTATACAATTAATCTATCAGCATAACACATCAGCTGGTTTAGCTGAATATATATATATATCAATGAGTAATATATATCGTGGTGATATATTATATTAATAAGTCAGCTATGCCTGTCTATTTTATTAAGCAATATACTTTTACCTCATTAAAAACAATCAACACTACAAAGATAAATATTTCTTGTAACAAAACTATTAGAAATAGCCCGAAAGTAGCTTTAGCTTACAAACTGTGGGCATATATGTGTAAAATTATTGGAAATAGCTGTAAAATACTTACTGCGGGCACATTTACACAACTCTCGACCTATCTCAACTTAGTGGTTGTGTCGGTTCATTTTCTAAAATTATGAAGCTCCAAGTAAATAAATTGTTTTTAGTAAATTATTTGCACATTTTATGTTTCATATTTTACTTTTTTTAGAAATGTATTTTCGAAATTCTTAATTGAAATTGTTCATTTTAAGTATTTTGAAATTCAGTATCAAATAAGCGTGAATATAAACACAGTATTTTATATTAGAATTTTGAATTTAATCACCAATCAGAATGTAAATTAGATTTATTTTTTTAAACGTTTACTGTAAATTATTAGTAATTTAACTTATCTAAAACAAATTATGTTTTAGAAAATAATACAAATTTTAATAAGAAAAATCATATTACAAAATTATATTTAGTGCAAAAAACGAATATATTATAAAATTGCAATCACAATAAAAGATAGTTGAGCGAAAACTATACTAAAGAGTTTTACATCTTGTTTAAGTATACGTATGTATAGTGATATTTCAACATAATAACTTATTAATGTAATTAATTCTGTTCCAAGAATTTTCAAGATATATTTTATATAAAGTGATGGATAAAAAGATATTTTAAATTGTAAACGAAGATAATTATACTGTTTTAAATACATATCACATGACTTCTTTGCATATCTTTCAAATTCAATATATAATATTTTTTAAACCGTTAAAAATAAATAAAAGTATATATTTAATATCTCTTGAAACATATGAAATATTTTCGGCATTATTTGATATAAATAACACTTCTTGTTTATTACTCTCCAAGGTAATAATTCAAACATCAGAAATCATATTTAATTGTCACACTTATTGTATTAGAACCTTAATTGTTTCGTGTTTTACAGATTGGTTCTCTTGGAGGGGCTTAAAAAATCATTCAACAAATCAAAATAATTATTGGTTCATGTAAAAACTTGAAACACTACTCGTTCTTATCAATTTAAAGAATATAATGGAATTTGTATAATCTGTAATAAAGAAAATAATTTAATGAATATATGTGCGGAATATTCAGATATGCAAATTATTTAACAAAGAAAACTAAAAAGGAAATATCAAAAACATTAATAAATGGTTTAAAGAGAATGGAGTTCAGAGAATATGATTCAGCAGATCTTTGTAATCAAGGGAACGATAACAGAAACTTGGTCTAATTTGAAGAAGTTAGAAAGGGTAGAAAATTCATGCAATGGCAGATGCTCCAAATACGATTAGCATGCATGATGAAGTGTCTAGTCACGTGGATATAGCATACACTAGATTCAAACGGTCACTGTTTGGATATTTTCTTAAACCAGTGGCTTGTACCCCCTCTGGTTGTTGTACTTGCCATGTGTTTACGATCCCATGTGATTTTGAACATTTTTATCGCTTCTTGAAGTTTCGTTTCTAGGGATGTTACCATAGGGTAGAATAATAATACAAATTTTTTGTTGTTGAAGTGGAAATAATTAAACTATTTGAAGTAATTTAATAGGAAGATTTTGGCATATTAGAAGAATTTTATATGCAAATGTTCATATGAGTAGATACTTACATTCAAAAAGGAAAATGACCAAAAAGATGATAATATTAACTATTTTATTGCATAGCTACTTTGAAAAACTGATGAAATTAAACATTGAGTCTAAAGTGATCTATCGGTGGGTCACTTTGGTGGCTAGTTAAAATTGCTATGTGTAAACAATTTCCGATCCTTCGCGTGTTTAACACCAATAGAGAAGTTTATTTAGTTGGTTTAATTTAGACCATACGTTAATAATTGTTTTTTTTTTGGCTTTGATGATGTTAGTTATAGAACTATTAATTACCACACTGCAACATTGATTGGGTATTAGTGTATTTGATATTACACTATATTTGAATTAACTAATAAATAATACTTAATTTTCTAAATAAAAGGAGGAAATTTACTTGAATAAAATTAGAAAAATTTTTTCATAAAAAGGAAAGTCAGATTTTTAGTCACCTACAAAAAATGAAAATATTTTTAAGAGGAGTATATAAAATTTTTTAAATGTTGACGACTATAGTTAATATTTTTTACTTACACTGTACTTATTATATTTGAAATGCAGGATGGTTTTAGCAATATAATTTTTATTGCCATTTAAATAATATATTGACGGTGTGGTTTTATTTTAATGATATACAACATTTTTTATGCGTACTGTAAAATGATTAGGAAGATTTTGCTGTTGGTGGCTTTTTTAATCAAAAAGAAAAATTGAAAAATTCATTTTATTCGAAATTTTCTACGAATAATGCAACAGCTCTTTTCGTGAACGAATCACAGGAAAAAAAGTGACATAAAATAAAAGCAACCTTTTTTTTTAAATTTACTTTATAATGTACTGTCTATATTATCGTCCCGTATTTTGGCATTGTATTGTAGTACTTAGAATTTTATACTATTTTTCTGTATTTCATTTAGATTTTAGTATTTGCCGCTATTCAATATTATGTTTTTCTCTTTATTACATTTCTCCGTTGTTTCTAGTTGTTGACGCAATGTCTTCATTGCCAACCAGCAATCTTTCCTTTTCTTTTTTCGTTTAATTTCCACAAGATATGCAAATGTGCACGAGATAATGATGCATAAATGTATAATAAATATAACTTTATCACTCGAGTGATTATTATTTGTCCTACATGTTCCTATATGAGTCGCGTGCCTGTCACTGCGTAGGTCCAATATCGGTGAAGATAATATCTCGCTCTGGTTAGTCAGAATCCGTGAGATACTTCGGCCGACCCAAAATATGCATTAACGGAATATTAGTGTGGATGAAAAATGTTTCTGGCACAGGACTACTTCAGTAGTCCGGCGATTAATAATATATTTAGGAGGCGTGTAGTAGTGTACTCGGTTAGGTGACTATTCTATGTAAGAAAATAAGTCGTTGGAAAGGAATAACATTTTTCCGCTTGAAGTTGCGTTCACGGGAATATTGAATTTAAAAGTGCGTAGATAATACATTTGGTATTAGTTACGATACATTAAGTATTTAATTCGTGAATATGTTGACCTCGCTGTCGCTTTTCTTATGAATCGTGAACCGATATCATAGCATTTGTTATTCTTTCCTTTAGTTGTGAAAGATTTTTGCTAATTTCGGCATACCTCCTTTTTCTTTTATCCCATATAAACAGGAGTCTGATGTTGCTACTCAATTCCGCTACGTCTCATCCAATATTCGTGTCTTTCATTTAGACATTTCATAAAATGTAATGGTACATTTCATGAAAACTCAGGTGGTACTCCGTCGTGTTAAAATATTATTTATATTGAAATAACTTTAGTACGATAAACAATGGTGGAAAGACAACGAATTTAAAACCGTAAATGAAAATGATAACGACCCGGGATGGTTTGCAATAATTTTCGACTTCCAGTTTATCGTAACCGAAGTTTGAAACGTAAAACATTACTGTGTACTTCCGACTTATTTTTCCACGTAAGATCATCACCTACTCGCTGTTACTACCTGTTCGGTAACATCTTGTATATATTGCGCTTTATTACTTTAATACATGCGCCCATTTTCATTACCAACAGTACTGTATGTTTAGGTGGTGATGCGTGTAATTCCTAAATTTTCCTATTAATATCTTGCAAAAATATTATTTACGAATAATACGAATACGGCTATCATTTAGTAGTATGTCCGAATGGCGTAGTACTCGTATATTTTTGATAATATCTGGAAGCTTAAAATTTTGCGTCACTTCAGTACAATAAAACTCTCTTTGACAATGCAACAAGGAATTGAGCCGTTAGATCGAGTTTGTAGCTTTGTCGCAATCCATTTTTTAAAATTTATAATATTATATATTTAGAGTGGGAAGTTGAAATATTTTGAAGCAAAGTATATATGACTTACAAGGAGACAGCAAGGCCTATAGGTCACCGATCTAGTTCAAATTTTGCACATTGTTAGATTACGTTACCTTGTTTATGAAAATGTACTATTATATTAGAAAAATAGAAAAAATAATAAATATATTAGGGGCAAATACTCGATAATTTTACAAATATTTACAATTAAAGTTTCGTTAATTTCTTCTTTTTTTTTTTATATTCACGTTGGTTTGATCTACTCATTTAGAGATGCTTGGTGTGATACTGATCGAATGAGCTTCCTACTCAGTATAACGGGGTTTTCTAATACTTAAATGTCTTTTGTACTTTGTATAAGTTTGTCCTATGTAGGTTTGAAATAATTTGTCTATACTTACTAGAAAGTTAATAAAAATTTTATTACATATAACTATACACATAATATACATATTACAATTTTAGAAGTTCCTTAAAATTGATTATGCATTTTTACGTGCAATAAACTGATGCAATGTAAAAAAAGACGTATAAGGAAATGTAAAAAGTTTTTGCTCTTTCATCGAGTATCGAACCCCTGTGTACTACGTAAGAATTTCAGCCCATATTTATCACATTAAACACCTGTTTGGTACCCATGATGAGTAGCAATTCCTATAAGGAAGTAGTAAATCTTTAATTACAAATATTTAAAAAATTATCAAGTGTTTATATTAATAAAATAAGGTAGTTATTTAGATTTGTTTTAGGTTTCTATGTGTAAAGAAATCATTAATCTACTCTGATTGTTTGTTTATAACGATTAGGATTATTGTGTGAAATAGCGAAGACTCTTTGAGATAAATTGAACGGATAATGCCTGCACAAAGTGGCACATAAGAATTTTAAGTACAGGTACTGTCATTCAATATTCAATATCAGTGTGTTCAAATTTGTATATGGAAGTTAATGAAATTTTAAATTAATAGACTTTCAATTTTGAATTATCATTAAGGAAAATTTTTCTGGCAAGGTGCCGTTGATGATACTTTTCATAGCTAATATAAGCAGGTATTACAAATAAATTCACAAATATTACAAAAATGTTAAATTTTGTAGCGTTACTTCGCGTTAGATTTCACAAAATATTATGTAATATCGATAGTCGTGTTAATTGTTAATTATTTTGATATACATATTGCTGTTACGAAGAGGAACGTGCTGCTTTAAAACATAACTTCATCTTTGTACTATCCCATTGTTTCGTATAAGACGAATTTGCAGAACGAATTATTTTCTCGAATTTTAATCATAGTGCTATGTGAGAAATGTTTCTATACAGTGTGTCCTTGCCATTCGGCTTAGCATGAACTTCCGATTTTTCAAGCCTTGTTACGTTTTCACATTTTGCTCATAGTCGTGATTTTCAAACAGTTTCCTTATGCAATATCTTTTATACTTTTATCTGATTTAATGTAATCTGGCTATATTTATCTCTTTCCTATTTTCTATGTTTATCTACTATATCTTCTACTGTGCTTCCCTCTTTGATCTTTGGTTTTATCGTGTTTGATTACGGTCGCGTCCGTTTTTTTCTTGCCTCTCCTTTCCTTCTTCCTCTGGTATTCTACTTTCTCTTCTTTCTTTCCAATTTCCATCTTCTCTCCCTTTTTCGTTCTTCTTTTCTGTTTTTCTTTGACTCTCCTTTTTTTCTTTCAATGATTCTTAGTGTCCCTATCTCTTTTCCTTCTTCCCCTAGTGACTTTTTCAATTCTTCTTCTCTCCTTTGGAAAGACTACATTTTTAAAACCGTTGAAGGCAGAGGAGGTGTCTTGAAACAAAATTATAAGGAATCAAATGATGTACTGTTGTATCTGAAACATGCAACTACAGTTTGTATTGCACCACTCGATAGTTTTTTAATCTTAAGCGCGAACTGCGGAGCAACGAACGCCATCGGCCCTGGCCGAAAGAGCGTGCTCCTGAAGCAGCAACAGCAGCGGAATCACAGCGTCCGAAATGTTTTGGAGGTAACGCTGGATACCCAGATTTACCTGTCCCGCTACTGAGAAAATACTCATAAGGGAGAGAAAGTTCCGTGGAAAACTCAACGCGTAACGGTCAGCAAAAATGTGTAAGCGAAGGTGCCATTTGCGAAAGGTCAGGGGAAAGCAACAAAGATCGTTTATCGGCTCGGAACGAAAGGACCGACGAAACGAAGATTCATCGCAGGAGCGGGCTACCGTGTTAAATGGTTCGGTCGAGAGCCCGAAGATCGGTATGTCTAGGTCCCAGATTCGGTGGCCGGGAGACGCAGGCCGATGCACAGGAGCGTGACGAGCACTCGAAGGACCAAAAGTCGGCCGAGGAAGAGAATCGCTAACAGAACGGTGACAAGAACCAGGGCAGGAACTATCAGCGGCCGGAGAAAGTTGTCGGTACAACAGCCAGATACAGAATATAGGTTTTAATCGTGATCGTCTCTGACTAGATCTGCAGATCATTGGTGATGTTGCGAAATATTTCTACGATTGTGGACCTGGACAATGTTTCATAGATTATGAGTTTTGCTGCGAAGAATGTTGAAATCAGTGCCTGAGCATATACAGTATGAATGGGTATGTTTGATTTAGCGATCTCTGAGGACTGGTGCCAGGGCCAGGACGGCCGAGTATCAGAATCGTGAGCTATATTTAAGGGTACTTTAAGATCGACAACAGAACGAATGGGTGTGTGATCTTAGTTTCAAATGTGTGCGGAAGTTGAGGATACGTGAGAAAAGCACGATTGAAGAAGAGAACATGAGTACGAAGGAAGACGGAGTGCAAGGTTTAAATGAGGACAATAGGCTATGAGATATGTAGGTTAGATTCTTCCTTCTTCGATCGTGCCTTTCTTACGTATTCAACATTTTCGGCACTATCGTAGATAAACTCGATCATCTGATCTTCCTGTACACGCTCCCTTTCATCTATCTGCACAAAATTTGTGAATATATGGAACACAATGAATTCTCCATTGACGACCTTCTTTACAGGCGGAAAATTATTTTGAGAGAACCAAATAAACCCTCAAAGTTTCACTATTTTTTCACTATATTTATTGATTATAATCGTTTTCGGACTTTTTTCGGAATAGAATGATAGAGCATTGAAATATAAACATTTTTTGTTCAACAAAATTTTATTGTATCTTGTACTGTTACAAAAAGTTTAAAGAAAAGTGTGAAAGGTGCACTGAAAATTCGAGTGATAGCATTAGATTGATATTATATAAATCAAAACAAAAAAATTGTTACGTATGTAGGAATTGGGCAGGTGATGAAAACGAAAACTTTTTAATAACAAAAATTGCTTATATAAAATAATTAGACGCTTCACTCGTACCTTCACACTGACATTGACGATCGACTATTGAACTCTGCTTTGAGACGATCTTCGACCTTACACTCCTATTTAAACATTTCATTCAGTCTTCTTTCATACACATGCTTTCCTTCTTTTTCACGCATTTCTCATGCTTCCCGGCCTTACGGGCCAGGGACTCAGGACGCATCCCTAAGCTTTCACTCCTTGCTAACACTCGTCAATATTATAAATATTACCTACATTCTTCCTGGGTCCCAACCATTCTTGACATTCACTCAGGGCCGTATTCTTGTTAGGTGAATTTTCTAGTAATACATTATGCCAATACTTTCTTTTTCATACTATATTAATTTTTCCTATACTTTTATTAACTGCATTTTATAATACTAAAATCATGGTAGATTTATTATGTAATCAACATTTATAATTTAAAACGAGTTCTGTTTAAGAAACAGCGCTTTAAATTTATTCAATAAATTTTGCAGTACACTGTACCCCTTGTAAGACTCGAAGACACGTGTCAAAGAATCTGTTGGAGTTCCTTTGTGTATGTTCACGACATTCTCGCAACAAATTAATAGTAGCAATTGTACTATAGTTATTGAGATTACTGTTGGTGAGACTAACATGGAAACATGTGAAGTGTCAATTTGGTTTCGATGAAATTTGGTGCAATTGCAGAGTAACTAAAAATTTTTGACTCTCGTCTTTTTTATCTGCCATTGCTTATGTTGAAGGGATAAAAACCGCCCCTGAAATAAACCTCTGATTATTTAAAATACAATAAACGTGTGCGGTTAAATATTTCCCATCAAAAAAAACTTGCTTTATAATTGAATTCCAATCCCAAGATTTCTTTTATTAGACGTACAAATATTTCAACGGGGAATTTAATCGTACAGGTAAATTTGTAAATGAAATTTTAGTTAATTGCTTCTATAAGATATGTTATTACACCTGTATGATATTTCCTTCCCGTATGCAAAATTCACGTGTCCAATCACAGATTTAAAAAGAATTATCCAAGACATTTTTAGCATTCATTTTTAAGCTCCGTACCTGAATGCATTATTTATATAAACAGATCATATACCTTTCCGAAATTTGTAATTGTTGCTAGTGTATTATATTTCATACGTTCATTGACCATGCCTATATCTAGTTGTATGAGTGTTTATTATTATACAATCATAAGATGTTTTAGTCATTTTAACACTTTCGATGTTTCTGTCGAGTCATCACAGGGAAATGATAATTTTTTGTTCAATAACAAGTATATTCGTTATAATTTCCTTTCGTTGTTCATAGTAGGCATAGATATAGTACAATATAGGTGAAATTAAAACGTATTCATAATTTTAACCGATTATGTGATAACAATATTCGATCGGTAAATACAAGTATACTTTTATTTTCAATTATCATTTCCCTTACAAATCGATCGAATTTTAAATTCAATAAATTTCATTAACAAATGATATAAGCAATAAATATGACAATAAAAAGAAAAAGAAATTATAACTAGCAGAATGATTTATTCTGATACATTTTCTTTCAATTTTGCGGTATAGCGCAAATGCTCCGTTTTCATCGAGAGTACTCGTCGTCGCTTAAAATAATTCAGCAAAGAGAAATGTTGCGCATAACTTAGGTCAACGATTTCGAACTGTTTTGAACAATGCCTACCTTGTATTTGTATTTTTCATATTATTGTGACGATCTCTTAATTTTGTCAAATGTCCAGAAATTTCTTTTTACATAGTTGATTGGACTTGACTAATTGCTGCTGCGTTTTATTCGCTGTTCAGCTGTCTCTGTAATCGAAAGTTGTGGTTGTAAAGGAATTAAGATAACGAGAAATTACCGATGTGTTACACGTTCACAGTTACATTTTCCTTCTCCTCTGTGGCGTGCCTCGATAACTGATGGCTGCCAGGCAAAAAAACTTTGGACTACGTTCCAACTGTGACCATTTAGATTAGAGCCATAAAAGCACTACTATGACAATTACAGGATACATATACTATTGCGGTCAACCGTAACAACAGCTTTTGTTTGCAGCAAGTATTTTCAAACTT
Organism: Euglossa dilemma; assembly: GCA_002201625.1. Taxonomy (NCBI): domain Eukaryota; kingdom Metazoa; phylum Arthropoda; class Insecta; order Hymenoptera; family Apidae; genus Euglossa; species Euglossa dilemma. Next base: position 226,376 of record NIJG01000174.1, read on the forward strand.
TCGCTAATCAACACGTGTCCTCGCACAACAGTAATTAGCTTATATAACGTACAAAGTAATTATTCGTAAATTCCATTACATTTTCGTATACATGTATTAAAATTAACCTTTTTTGACATTTATTGAGATAGAAATAAAATTATACATAACACATTATTGTGGTAATCCCACTCCTGATCTGTGGTAAAAAATATTAATACAATGATTTATAAGAGATATTTGATATAATAAATCATCGTATTAAAAATTTCTACCACGGATCAAAAGTGGAATAACCACGCTTGTGTTACAAGCAAATTGATGTAAACAACTTGCGTAAAGTACAAGTAAAAATCATTGGAATATGTGATTTAGAAGAAAGCATCTAGGTACGTCCTGGACACGCACCTCGGGTAGCGAGGATTCCGGCGGCAATAAATCTTCAGATTCGAGATATCGGAGCCGTAGTCGATCATTGTTGAGAAAAGGAAGCGGAGACAAGTCTGTCCTACGTCATAGTAAGCGAGACGCATCTCGAGATAGGTCCAGAGACAGGTCACACGTATGTGTGTATACAGAGTTAAGGGCACCTCAACGAACATCCCTTGCGAGTGGTGAGTACAATTTTGCGAAACTGACTGAAACGATATGTATATAGTAATAAATAATCGATATGCAAATGAAAACTTGTTGCGAGAATTCGACCCGGAATCTAAAGATTTAAACGCGGATAAATGGCCAGGAATGATACCTATAAATTATATTTGTAAATTCTATATTTACGTGGGAATTCGAAGTCGTGCTAGGATAGCATACAAAATTCACAAGTTTTGTGGGGGCATCGGCGACAGCTTTTGTCAGGCAATTGCCGTACAAGGAAAACTTGGGAAAATTATTCGAAGTAGCACTAACCTTTGAGCATTCACCTGGTCAGGATTTACAAATATATTCTCTTGGAAAGGTAAAATAAATAAATAAATTAAAGTTAGATATTCCTTAAAGTAAGATGTTGGACTAATTATATATGGAATCGATAATAACAGCGTAGAACAAAAAGCGTGGCAAGTTGTACGAATGTATGAGCATGTTTCCCGTGTTGGAAATTAAGAGGATAGGGAGTGTTAAACATTATAAAGCAGTTAGGGAAAAGTAAAACACACGGGATAAGGATGGTCAAGTAGGCCGCAATGGCAGCTCTAACTACAGTAACCACGGTTACCATTGTTAGAAGCCTAAACTATTTAAGGAGGCAAAGATTGCGGGACCTATTTCCGCTTCAAAACCACTGAGGAAGTGTGTCAAGTGTTGCATTTACGGGGCATTATGTCATTTAGATTCTGAATCTTACAAAAGGAAAAATAAAGAAAGGTTAGAGAGGTCAGGTTGACTTGAGGATTGAAAATAGAAACACGAGAAAACCGAATAAACATTGTCTAGTGTAAGCAGAGATTGAGGAATGTCTAGTATATCTCGAGATCGAATGCTCGATCATTCGAGAGAACTGGATCCGACGTTTAAACTTTTAGTAGCTTTAAACTGTTGACACGGTGTTTAGTTGATTTCGTATAAACAGTAATACTGATACACGTTAAATTATTGTATTTATATATATATATATTTTTTTAATCTTTTATTTTTGCCGTCATGGCTAGTACATGGTTCCTCGGGGNGCTAGTACATGGTTCCCCGGGGACATGTCCCTAGGGCCGAGCACTTCACAAATACAATTCATACATATGAATAGATTTACAATAATGAAAAATTTATATATTTGATTCCAGACCCCGTGGAGGCGTATCAACCAGCCAAGTCCCGGCAACACGGAGAAGCCCAGACTTTCCCGCCGGGTGGGTCAAACCTCGTACCTACATACATCTAACGGGACAGGGGGGCTCTTTACAGCTCCCCCCACACGCCCCATTGTGCAAACAATACAAATAAATAAATGTAATTAAAATTATAATAAAAAAAGGAAAAGAGAACAAACAAAGAGAAATAAATAACAAACGGAAATATAAAATGTATGAATGATAAATATTTTTTCTTAACCTAATATTAATGAATATGAAGAGAAGAAGGGTTGTGCGGATGCTGAATGTTAGCAGGATGTGGACCCGGAGCCCAGGAGCGGTAAGCTTGCCGTGTCCTGAACCCCTATCCGAACTAGTCACGGATGGTGCTCAAGGTTTAGGACACTGTAGGCGATGGTACTCCAGCAGAGAAAAATTTCATCCTCGATAGTGAAGTCGCCTGGCGTCGATGAATCGACTGGGGCGGGACTGGCGTGGCGTTGTGCTCGCCATAGGATCGGCGCGGGCTCCGGCGGATGAACTTGCCTGAGCTTTGTGGTGCTGACATCGGGGGGGGGGNTATAAATGTCCGTCCAACAAGCTACCACCTTAGATACCATGAGGCGTTTCATCAGTTTGGCGAAATGCTGAGAGACGCACAGAAAACTGAGGACTTGCCCGTTCCCGGAGTCCCGCGCGCCGAGGGAGCCGACGACACGACAACTCATTAACATGGATGATTTGAGTAACCCTGGCAACGCAAGAATGAAGTATATGGTTTATATTTTAAAATCTTTCCCTTTATCCCCAGCTCCTTCGCTTTCTCCATTGTTTCTGGCATCGTATAACCAGTAATGCTTATACACATAAAATTGTTGTACTTATAATAAAATTAGAACAAAACAATTTCACTTCAGTCGCTAATAAAAAATATGTTACTCGTTCATTAATTATCATAATCTAAATCTAATAAAATAGAATAAGTAACTAAAATCACTTACTAGTTATAGATTAAAGTTTACTATATGCACGATGAAATTATCACTTATGAATTGAAATCAGTATTATTGAATTAGTATTTTCCTAATGAAATGAATTACAATACTTTCATTAATGATGGTTGAATGTAAGATTTCATCGATGAAATGACTTACATTATTTTTAATAAAAAAATTTGATAAGTAAATAGAAATTCGTTAAGTGAATAGAAATGTGGAATTACAGATAACTTTAATATAATTTAACACATACTTTTATACATTTAGTCGGTTTATACATTTGATCTGATTATTATCATCTTCCTAAGAGTATTATTATAAGATAATGGTATAATATCGTACTAATCGTTTGTCACTGGAAATCCACTTTTTCTTTCGAGAGAAGAGGGGGTACTCCACTCGCACTGCGTAAAGCGCTCGCTCGCAGACATCCCCTACTCTACGACATTAACGAAACCCCAAACTTCAGATTCGGTCACATGAATGGGTAACATAGGCGTAAGATATCGGTACAATTCCTATAATCTAAACACACATTGCAAGTCTGCGAGTGCAATACTGCACAAACAAAGTATGATTATTTTGGCAACAGCTCGGAAGATTTGTAACGTGTGGAAATACATAAGTAATAACAATTAACATCGTTTATGATAATCATTTTTAAATTTAAGGTGTATTTTATATTATAAAATAATTATATAATTGCATCGTACTAGATAAATTTAAAAAAAAATCATATGATTCTACGCGACTATAAAAAAATATGTGTGTAATAGAACACGATTGCTGCACAATGCAATGAAAAGTTGATTAAGATTCTAATTAGTAATACTAATTACCAATAAAATTATGTCTCACTTTTTCTCGATGTTCTGTTCGCTTCCTTTGTCACACGATGCAACAAGATTACGCTATTACGAAGGGGTCACGTTTCTGTCAATATGGGCCACGCGCATGCTCTGCTTCGGCTGTCGTGTTAAAATGGTCGGGCTAAGGACGGTTGGTGGGGATTGGCCCAACACTTTTTTCAGAGAACTTCAAGGGAGCAACCCATAGAACAAATTATAAGATTTAAAAAAGAATTTAATATTTTGAAGAAGGAATGTTCTGTAGCATAAATTACCTGGTAAAATTATGTAGTCTTCTTTTTAGATTTTTATTCACGCAAAGAAAAGAAAAAAAAAAATCGTAGCACGTGATAATAAAGCTTTCAATACAGTGTACGGGCACATATATTATATTAATTTTGATTAAAATCATTATTTCGAAACTAATGATAACGAGACTAGGTGATATTAACACACTTATATTAACTGATTATTATAGTTAATTATGAAAATTGCAAGGACAATTAATATCCAAATTGTAATTATCAAAATTTCTTGTACACTGATGATATAAATTCCGCCCAAAACAATAAATTCTAGAAAAGCATTTTATTATTATTGTATATGAGAAAAACACTCTAATCATACTTTTTACAATAGAGCAATTAAAAATAGTATATAATATGGTATATAAATCTAGATGAATACCAATTTATATTACATTATTCAATGTAATATTTCTTTATTGCTTTCTGATATTATTCTGGAAATAAATGTTCTCTGATATAAATGTGTAATTCGATACAAGAGAATATGGATTGCTCCAATCAAGAATGGAAATGTTATTTATTAATTCCATTTTGTTACATTCATGCAGTAGTTAAGCATCGAGATTTGCACAAGCGCAGTGTAAATATATAATTTAACATTAACCTCCTCAATGTTTACTCCATAAATAGACATCCATAACTATTTCGAAATAGGGAATAATTAAAGCGAGCATTTTATACTATGATGCGAGGAAAATAAATAATTAAATAACATTTCTATTGTAAAGCGAAGCTGGAAACTCAAATGTGTCGATCTACTAATGAATTTTAAACAATTCAATAATACTTCATATTAGTTTGCCATGTGAAATTAATTCATGCTTGACGAAGTCCATGGTGAATCCTCGATTTCCATAAATACAAGTTTCTATCCTGTCAGGCATGGTAGTGTCACGCAGTTCTCATCTCAGAACCTCAAAATCAGGTGTAACTTCTTTGTAATAAAAGATTTGCTTCTTGCGATTAGTGACATGTTTATCCTGTTGACTTAGCATGTGTATTTTTTGAAATAACAGGTGTATATTGTTGAAATACTATTAAAATACGAAACAAAATTTGTAATTTATCATATGTTCTGTTACTAATTGTACGATTACATAATTATTATCGTCATAAACAGTTATTATCTGGGAAAAGTTAAATCACTACGTTACCTGCTTTATGTCTCAAAGTTCAGTGACTATAGAGTTGTTAGTTAATTGTTTTAAAATCATGAAAATTTAACAAAATGTTAACTAACGAGACAAATGTTAACTAACAGATAGAATTCTATATTTCAGACTTAGAACCTTAAAATTATGTTTTAACATATATAAATATTTCTGTGAGAAAAACTACCAGTAGTTGGATAAATTGTTTGAAAATTGAAACAATAACTAATAAAATGCTCAATGTGTCAAAGTTATATAATATAATTTATAGATACAGATGTACGACATAAATATAATATTGTAGGATTTGTCATAGGGTAGGCCACAGAAAACAGCGTTCCAGTAATAATGTAGGTTCATTCCCAAATATTTCACAAAGACTCTTTAATCACTCTCCTACAGTCAATCAACAACTGACAACTATTAACTGTCTCTTGTCCTAACGCGCTTCGTTTATACCCTCTCTCTTTTCTTCACCCTTATTCGCTCATCTTCAGTCATATGTTTTGGCAGATAGCCTCGCTTGGTAGGTCACGTATCCTAAACATTGAAACATGCGATCTTCTTGTACGTAGAAACTTCCATCCTTCCGCGTGCACTTGAGATATTAATTGAACGTCTGAGTCGATTCGGAGGCCGCTATTTATTATTAGGCGTTTTCGGGAAACGACCCAGGAGTACCCATTCATCGTGCATTTATAAATAGGATGCTCCGATTATCTCATACAATATATTAATGTACATAATAAATTCATATCATTATATGTATTTTATGGAAATAATTAAATTCTGTAAGAACTAATTAATTAACAATTTAAGCATGACATGACATATTAATGAAATTAATTAATAAAATTAAAATTATATCGTCGATTGTCATGTACTTAATGTACTGCTCTGATTTTTTAAAAGGAACTGAAGAATTTTTTATGCGCAATATAATGTATAATAATGAAATATATAAATATTAAGTATCAGATAAAGTAAAATAAAAAAATCAAATGTATGAGCATTTGAAGTTCCATAACATTATGATGGATTAACAATACATTACATAGAAATTAAGTTATTACATTGAAAAATAAATATTACAAATAAATGAAAAATGCATTAGAAAAGTATTGTAATGAAATAAACGTATAAANCAATTTATAAATACTCATTGTTATAAATACACGAAATTTCTTGCAAAATTGTTTGATATTGATATAATTTGAAATTGTAATCCAGAAAAAATGCAAAATACTTTAGAAAAGTATTGTAATGTATTGAACGCATACATCAGTTGAATTAAATTAATTCATATTTTGTCAAATTATAAATTCAGTTGAACTCTTCGATAGTACAATAGTATCAAGGTAAATGATACAGGACCACGAAGAGGTACTGTTCTAAATGGCGTTAATACATTTGGTTTTCGAAGGGTAATTGAAAATAAATAATTTTAATTTACTTAATATTTATTTTGTCATATACAAAAGTACCACTTTACATAACTTCGATGCAATATTCAAAAAATCATTCGTACATTTCAGTTACTTTCTAATCGAGTGACAACTAAATTCCATATGGTCATGCGCAAATCATTTCGTTTCCGATTATTTTCTGCATTATTATATTTCGTGGCTGCGAATCTAGGTATACTAGAAATATTACTATGTATCTTTATTATTACATATTTGAATGTAATGTACATGCTGAATTGTTACATACTTGCTTCACGTTGCAACGAAACTTCTAAACTTATTCAGATTCTTTTTTGTATAGAAAAAATAATTTATCTAACAGGTCTCGAGTCAGAATTTAAAAATTTCTATTTTCTCTTGAAAGCGTTGAGTAACAATGAATTCTTAACTATTTACTTAAAATTATGAAAAATCGACGAGAACGATTTATTCTGAATTCTGTCATCGAGTGGAACTTTTACACGGATGCTTCAAATTTTCTGTACCTTCATTTTCATTCAATTGAGTCAATCATGTAAATCAAATTATAAAAGATCTTCTAGTTCAACTTTGAGACTCAAAGATGCGGATGGAGTCCATCTGAAACAGAATAACCAAATAATTATAACGTGCACCCATAACATTTCGTGCTTTACACAATTATATTTTTAATTCCATTTCTATGAGTATGAAAAGCGATGCGATATAAATGTTTTGAATTTCTATGGAAGCAGGAATTAATACAGCATAGATGTTCGATCATTCAATAAATAATAGTTAAATAGTTATTAAATTAGTCGAAAAATAAATTAGTATTTTTGAGAATAACTTAATGTATTACATGTAAGTTTGTAATTTAATGGAATATTTGGAATAGGAATAATAGTATTTTAAATAGACATAGTTTTGAGTTTCATTTGCTTTTCAGTATGTTTCGTAACTAATCTTATCTTCATCAATCATTAAACCTTTCTTTTTTTTCAGGTAGGGGAAATCTTCGAAAGACACCTCGGCGCCCTGGGGTGAGGACAAGGTAATGTGAGATTCTTACCCACTAAAACCCTCTCGGCTGCCATTCACACCTTTGTGCGGAGGCATCGGGAAAGCAGGCTAGAAAACTCCGCCAAGGGAAACTTCCTGTGCCGCCCCTATGTGTCTAAAATTGTTATGGCGTCGTGTGGCCACTGCAACGAACCCGCCCTCCTGACCCTGGTTAACAATCAGTCACTTCCTTACCCGAATGCCCACGGTTCGCCCTGGCTGCTGCTGCATCAAGACACTTTCGAGTGCATGTTTATTACTGAATGCTTAGCGTACGTGACCCATCGATAGTTAGTACGTGCCATAAGGCATGACTGAAGTTTCGATACGGTGATATTGATACATATATTAGCATACTTTCATTCCAAGGAAACATACTAAGGTGACGCTAGAATGACAATATGATTAATCAAAATCTCCCATCTGTCCAATTGTTGTAGGTTTCCAATCAATATTCCGAGTTCGGATTTGATTTCGTTCTTTTTCGCATAAACTATCGTTTCAGAGTTATATTAGTTATAGAGAAAATTATATACGCAGTTAATGGCTACTGACAATTAACGATACTTCTAGCTATATTTATAAACTCCCATTTTAAAACTCAATTTTCCCGTAAACGAATCGTCAAACGGAAAACTGTTATTCCTTTTCTTCAACTTATTTTTGTACGTAGAATAACCACATAACCGATGATACTACTCGTCCGGTAACTCCATCTATATTGCGCTTTTACTTTTTAATATACACCTATGTTCATTACCAATACAAATGTATGTTTAGGTGGCCATACGTGTAAATTCTATATTATTCTATTAATATCTTGCAAATTATAGAATTCCCGAAATTCAAATTTTATATTTTCTTCCTACTTGTTTTCCATCTAAACCCTTAAAATTTGACATCGATCGGCTACGGCTTTGATTTGGTAAAGTGTCCGAATCCCGTAGTACTAATATATTTTTGATAATATCTCGAAACCTAACAGTTTGTGGCATTTTAGATGTAGTATTCTATTGTACAAAAGATCATATCATTGTTCCCTTGCCACGTTGCCACGATTATTATACATATCCGCCTATTATGCAAGATTTTGTTTAAAAGAAATGCACTTGATTCTAAACTGTCTATTCAATCACAGTTTAGTTCATTTGCTGTAATAACTTATCAGCATATAGGTTACATGTGCTTTCAGGTATATCCCTTAGCTCGTTAAACAAAACTGTACGATTATACACAGTATTTGACTTTTCACGATTATAAAATCACTTGCGATAATCTGACAAAGGAATGTTTCAGAGAATAGTTGATCAGCTTCAATTGGCTATACGGTGCAATAAATAAATATTTCAGACAATCTTTTTTTGACAATTGATGGAATGGCACTTTATACCTTATATCTGTGAATTCAAGAAATATATACAATGACTTTCCAATTATTTTGAAGGTAAGGAAATGATAATTTCAATAAAAGGTAGCAATCAGTCGATAGCAACATGAATGGATGATAATAATTTGTTGCTAATACATGGCGAATGTAAAAGATATGCACGTGTAGCCAAAATCAATCCATCTGCACAAACATTTTACGATATTGGCAAATATTTTAGAAATTATGGAGAATTTAAAAAGAAAAAGGAAAGCAAACCACCTAAATTGCAAGAGAAGGCAAAGCTGTTGCTGTTTTAGCATGTATAAGGTTAGTATTACACGATAAAGTGGATGTGAATATTGGAAGAAGTAGGATAGTTATATATAAGAAGAGGTAGACATCATCGAATCGGACGATTCTCAGTTTTAGTATAGAAATAATAGAAAAAAAATGTGCAATGGTGGTGGTCGAGAGAAAAGCTAGTTCAATCTAAACACAATTGTAACTGTGGTTAAATATGTTACACATGTGACATATTTAGAAGCGTTAACATTTGTCCAAAGTAAAAGATCACTCTAGGGAGATTTATCTGTCAGCACTTGGTGTTATTTGACCGCTATATTGGAAATCTGGCATCAAACAGCTTGGCTGTGTGCATGTGCATTTGAATGGATGAAAGACTATGAAAAATAACGTTTTCCAACTGTCGCTCCTATTCACTTTCCTTTTTTATCTCTTATAAATGTATCTGTAATACCCAAATATAATTACACACAGTATCCCAACGCAACTCTAAGGACGATATTAGTTACCAAAAACTGGTCAATTTCATTTGTTTAAAACATTTTCATCACAGATTATCGCAAGTACTTGCAAAATCGTAATTAGATATCCTGTATAATAGCGAATCATTATTAAATCTGCAATTGAATTCAACGGAGTTTGCTATTGATAAGCAATATTCATTCAGTAAGCTACTCGATTCGTGTCACGCATAGATCAAATTTTATGCGATGTATTAAGAACGATTTCTTACGCTAGATAAAGCACGATGGGACGTCGACCTTTGACCATTTTATCAAATGTAAATTTACAAACACGATCTACTCAGCGTGGACCAACAGTGGTCTACAAGTGTTTATAATTTTATTACAAAACCATGCTTTGAATTAGATACCTGGGAATAGGCAAAGAGATAATAAACATTTATAGGTTGATTAGCGATTAACTTAACAATACCCATTATGAACAAAATTCCCATGAATTCCCATGAAAATTCCCCTCGAGTTGTTGGTTTCCATTACTGTTTGTGTTTTCCAAATGGATCTGAAATGATGAATCAGCACTAAGAATTAACTTATAAATTGAAAATGGAATTTCATGAACTATCTCTCGAAGTACGATATGTTCTTGATTGTATTCTTCAAGAAAAGCAGAATCTGTTATATCAGGACTCCAATTTTGCTGATCTGACACAGACTGCGGTGATGTATTTTCATCATGTTCCCTTGTATTTAGCAATTCTGTGTCAGGAACCTCATCTTCCTAACCCATTGATGAATATACGATTTCTACGTGAATTTTGCAAAAATTCGACATCATCGTCCGGCATCATAATAGTAAGGGTAAATAATAAATTATTGAAAATCAGAAATTATTGAATGAATTACCAAAATTAAGCGTAAGTATTTTATTTGTTAAAATACTTGAATATTCGGGAATAAACGATTACAAGCACTTTTTAACCAATTTACACAATCACTGAGGCTCTGCTGACAGCCACTGATAACTGATATCGATAAAATTACTGGAGTAATCAAGTGCACGCCGATCAGAAAGACAATTAGAGCGAATGCTAATTTTTTTCGAGGCAGATATATTAGGTTGGAGAAAAGAAATCCATTATCTTTGTGCGAAATTCAAGACTTTATTAAACATGTTTCGGTCTGTCCGATTTGGGTCAAATATGCATCGTTTTGTTCCATAATTTGTTGCCATTTTACATGTAGCTTCATAATGCCTCTCTCGTAGAAGTCTTTGTTCTTATTGGCGAAAAGCTCCAGTAATCGATTTTCATAATCTTCTCCTGATGCCAATTTCTTATCACTCAGGAATTATAGCAATGCGAGAAGAAGATGGTAATCGCTTGGTGTCAGGTCCGGACTGTATGGAGACTGCATCAAAACATCCCAATCAAGTTTTCGGAATTTCTGGCGAGATACTACAAGCGTGTGTGGTCTGGCATTGTCCTTACGGAACACCGCACCTCATCTGTTGGACAATTCTGTCCGTTTGGGGTCATTCGCCAGCTTCAAATGGTCCAGTAGTTGACAGTCGAGATCCGAATTTATTGTTTGGCTATATGGAAGCAACTCATTAGATATGATTTCTTTCCAGTCCCATCAAATGCACAGCAAAATCTTCCTGGCCGTTAGTGCTGGTTTGGCCACCGTTTGATTTGCTTCACCGCTTTCTGACCAAGATCGTTTTCGCACAATATTGTCGTATGTGACCCATTCCTCACCCCTAGTCACTACTCGTTTAAGAAATGGGTCAATTCAATTCCGTTTGTCCAAGGCTTCGCAGATGGAAATTCGATCCATCGTGTTTTTTGGTGTTAATCAGTATGGCACTCAAACATCTAGCTCTTCTTCGAATCACACTCTGTGCAAATGGTTTAAAACAGTTTTATGGCCGATATTTAGCTCGTTAGCGATGGTACGACTTCTAACATGCCGGTCAACTTCGATTATTTCTGTGATTTTATCGACATTTTCGACAACAGGCTTGCATGTGAGAGATGCACCTTTAACACTTTGTCGACAGCTAGCCTATCAATCGGCTTTTAGCTATCAACGGTTTTCGTACAGCAGTTTGTTGCTGTTCTTGACAACAAGAATAGTGACAGGTGGTAAAAGCAAAACACCCCATAAATAATGCAGATTATGTGTATCGAAAAAGATAAGAAGTCGAACATATTTCGTATGTAAATTTTGTAATATTCCGTTACATAAGGGTGACTGCTACGAGAGATACCATACTCTACAGAATTATTAAAAAATTGAAATACTATTACCTTGAATTTATTTTATGAATGTTAGTTTATTCATTCATTATATATTCATTATATGAAATAAACAATTCCTTTGAAACAAATGGTATAAGCACAACACAATAAGTAACGAAAAATTAACCGGTACTGGGAGTAAACGCGCGTGAGACTAAGCCTGTACTGAGTATGTGGCAGCCTCAACCATGAGATGTCGATTAAGTGTTAACATGAAGAAATACCTGAAGGGAATCGACGAATTCAAAATTTCCCGTAATTAACTGTTACAGTATCGGAACCATAAACACCATTCACAATTTCAGCCGCCTGGCTTACGTTTTCGCCTTTATCATAGAAAAACTGTAAAGTGTACCGAATTCTCTCTTTGTTCCCCTCTATTTTTAACACCCTGTAACTCACAACTGAATGAACAAAACAAAATACAGTATAAGAATTCTTTTAGCGTGAAATATCACCTTGACTACCAGCATAAGTCAGAAATTGTTTGATCGATATTTTACGAGATATCCATCGCTACAGCCATTTACCAAAACGATATAGGATTTCTTTTTCCCGAACCTAATATTATACATCTTAGGTAATTGCACAGAGGAGAATTTGGAGATCGGTCATTTCGACTGGATAGATGGTTCCAGCGTTAATTCCTTCGCGTAGGATATCGCGTGAAACTGGTGGTAAGGAAATATAGTTAAGGATTGGAAGAGCGGTGGGTCGATCGTAATCAACGCAGCAGGTTGTCAGGCTCGTGGTTCATTTTCGTTGATGTCTTTCCGTGTCAGTTACGTGTTATTCTCGGCCGCTATAGGACGAAATGCTTCGACGTGTCACCGTCTCTGCTCTGTTAATTATGTCTTCGGCATTGAAACTTGAATAGCAACGCGAGCAGTAGGACTAAAAGTATATGATTTGTTCGATCTCGTAGTTAAAATTCCGTAACGTCGAACCACATTCAATATAACGCAACATGTTTCTTTTCGTTTGATTCTTGCAGAGAAATTTCGGTTCTATCTCGACGGAAAGTATATGTTCCTGAAAATCCCGTTGCAAATAGCTCGAGCGCGAAACAGGTCAGTCGCGGTTCAAGTAGAAATCGCCCGCTTCAACGCTCGCATCGAGCAAGTAGAATACCACTGTAACGTACCGGACATATTCACGAAAGTCTACAACGCGTAACTTTTACGGTAAATTTTTATTCTGCATTCCGCCGCCAAAAATCTCGTACTCTCCGTTTGAAAATCAACAGACGTTTGACAGAGGGATTACAAATTTCGCACGGGATTAACCATGTTTCTGATATAAAATCCGGGGTGATACATGCGAAAGGAATTGGAAAAAAATTGCAATTGAAAGTGGCGCCCGAGTTTGTGGCAGAAGTCGAGTTAAAAATTTAGTTAAGAATTTGTTTCTTTCGGACGGCCAATGAAACATTTCGAAAAAGTTGACTGCGGAATTTTTGGGAACTCGATCCGGTACCACAGGCGAGAAAAACGCGAGATGTAATCGGCAAAGCGTGCAATTTGTCAGGGAATCTCCACCGTCACCGATCCCCGGTATCGATTGCTGGCCAAACAATACGGTTTATTTTGCGTGCCTTTAAAAAGTCGTCGCGAAATTCTTCGGCGAAAACGGAAGCTCGTCGAGTGTTTACGCCCGTAGGGCGAACTAGTAATCACGCAAACATGACAGGAAGATCGGGATGCAAGGCAAATGTGTGAGGTCTTTATATCGAGTATGCGGAGGCATCGTTGGGGAATCTCGCTAGGTAATCGATCACCCTGTGAAAGAGGATAGAAATGGGAGGAGCGAGAGGAAAGGTAATAAAACCGAAACATGGGGGAAAAAATCGGCGTAGTCTCGGAACGGGGTTACGTGCTTGCGTCATGTTTGTTTTCCCGCAAAATCGCGTGTTCCCCGCCAAGGGATAACGACGACAAGGTTTGCAAAATGTGGAAGGCAATATTAGCCGGAGGATTCGTTGGTAGTGGAACTTGTGACCGGAGGAGTGCTTGGATTTAGCTCGATTTTCACTTCCTTTTGCTCTCTTTCCGTTCTTGTTCCGTTCTCGAGTGACTGGGATTGTATTTCTCGCCGAGGTGCCCGTATCGTTCGTACGCGGCCTCGATCCCGTCTTTAACGAGCTGGATAAAAGCATTTGGAAATGGTTGGGAGAATTATCGTTGAATAAGACGGCGGAATGGGGAAATTTTTGATGCGGAAAGTTGAACAGTTTGGGCGGCCGCGGCGGTAAGGTCCTAGCAGCGATACCCGGCGAAAGGGAAATGTTTATTCAGCGAAGTAGCTTTTTACCGCCACAAATATCGCCGAACAGATTAAAGCTAATTCTTGAAACAAAGGACCCTCTGATTCAGGCATTGTCTCTTAACTTCCATTAAATCTTCCAGACCCTATGCTGATATTAAAGATTACTTGATGTTCTACACTCGCGAAGAAAGGGACGAAAGACAGTCGATTAAACGGCTCGCTTTGAACTCGAGCTTATCTTAATAAACGTTACGAAAAACGATTCTACCTTATCCTAACTTCAAGGTCACGATGCAGGTGTACTTATAACTATAATATTATCGGGATTCGCTCGAGTTGGCGCATGCGTGCCGTTTAAATTCTATTTTTCAGCCAAAATTTCTAGTAGAATTTTTCTACAAGGCAGTAGAATTTTTGCGTTTTTTTCCACTTACGCGACATCTTCTCTGTCCGAAATTTTCAATGTTGACGAAGAATTGGGATAAGCCCGTGAGATGCAGCTCTTTGGCGACGGAATTATGGTCGACCGTTCGCTCAAAGCCATACGTCGAAATCTAAATTACCCACAGCAGGAGAAAGCTTTCCCTTCCGCTTACGTTTCCACCGCCTTCGATATTTCCCGCCTAGTGGTCAAAGTCAAAGTATCCTTTGAGGTTAGCTAGAAAGACAGGACTTTATTAACAGGGATTGGTGTTGGGATCACGAGGAGAAAATGCGAGTAGCTATCGGGTATCGAGATCCTCACAATTATTTCCATACTCTCAGTTTCTGCGTTAACGCTGGAACCACCGACTGGTCATTTTGACTGGCTGTGTCAATTGCTCGTAACATATTCTCTTGAAATTTTAATTAATATTTTATAGTAATGTTATGACCTTTTCTAGATTCATGTATTTAATAATACTATAAATTAATGTGATCTTCCACTTCCATTTCTCTGAGATACGTATATGATGTACCAAAATGTAACCGACAGGTCAAAATGACCGGTAATTGTTTTTAATGTATCTAATACGAAAACTTCCTAAGAACTACGTCAATCCGCCACTACGGCGCCAACCAATCAAAATTCCCTGAAAAATTACTATTTTGAAATGACTGGGATTTCCAAATTTTCAGAATTTTGTAACATTTTGAGATGCATTTTTATTTTCTTATTGGTAATTGTTGTATACAGTTGAAATACTAAGAAGAGTTCTGAGATTGTTGTCGTCCTGTGATTAGAATGACCGCCAACAGACTCAATTAGCTGCTGATGGAATTATCTGGACAAAAATAAAAGCTGGATATACCCCAGGAGACATAACATGTATGTATGTATATACATATAGTCAAAGTGCATATAGTAAACAATGAAATAGTTGCTGTATATGCGTCACACTCGGCGAAAAGATGATTAGCCCTTCGTTTCATATTCCAAATAATTAATATCAAACGATAAATATATTCAGAATAATTATACGCGAAATTATCGAAAACTTTAACCCGAACACGCGCTTCTCTTATTTCATTTCATTATTAAAGTATAATTTCACTATTAAAGTGTTAACATGGATATGTGGATATGAAAAAATCTACGGGGTGCTGTTGCTTACCACGAAAAAATTCTTTGAGCACAAAGAGTTAAAGCCTTTAATACACGATCGTTTAAAATTATAAAGAAGGTCGAATCGCCCGTATATCCAATTTTATCATCCGTACAATAAGCTAAAGTCGAAGCAGATGATCACATATATTGGATAGTAACGACTAATTAACGAAAAATGAAGGATACATATGACAAATTACGTTCCGAGGCTTCAAACGCGTTTTTTTAGAACTATGTTTCGGTGTGTAGTATATCTCATGATCGAATCGACCGATTATCATAAAATTATGCATGTACCTTCATTATAATATTTATTGGGCATTGACTTTCAATGCTTTTAAAATGGTTAACAATTTCTAAAGTTATTAATAAAAACATAAAATTCTCGTAAAAATTCGATACATCGATGGATTGACTATCCATGGATGGATTAATTTTAAAGAAATTTTAAAAAGAATTGAAATGTTCGAGCGTCAATGCCGAGAGAATATCTTATAGTTTCATGCCCTATTTATTTTTTTCATGTCACTAACCACATTTGGCTTGAATCCTGTACACCGAAAGCCAATATTGAAAGAAATTTCTTGAGAATTATGACGTCACGACGTTAAATAAGGTACTTTTTTGTGAAGATTTGATGTCGTTAAATTCAAATGCTTTATAATATGTAGAAGTAAGTCAGAAAAGTTTTCCACGCCAAGTTCGAATTAAACAAATTGTCAATATTTTGTCAATCTTTTTGAGTTTTCGCTCAACCATCATAGGATTTAAGGGCTTCATCATTAGTTTTTTCCTTTGGATTTGTCGAATAGGCATGAGAAAGCGATCCCTCTCTATTAAGTAGGCTCTCTCTAACTGAGAAATATTCTACGCTATTATATTGCAATCATACGCGATATAATCTTTTTTAAATTATATAAATTTTTCTTGTAGGTTTATACGAACTTTCACTTCTCGTGTAAAGCAATTCGCCTACGATTTAAATATAAAAGTAATTATTTATTGTTTATTATTTAAGACAATTAATGACATATGTACAAAGCGTCTCGGAGAAAGGATAAAAAGTACTGATCGAGTGGAAATTTTACAGCTAGTAGGCTCTATACATGTTACAGGGTACAGAAAATCCTCCATTTTTATGAAATACATCGCTATAAATTTTAGTTTATCTTCAGTTTAAATATTAAGTATTATATGTGAAACACATACTTTGCAAGTGTATAATAAGCACGGTAAACCTCTGATGGGGATGTTGTCTGGGGCAAATTAGGGGGTAAATTACACATAGTAGTTATTACTTTTATATTCTGAGTTTATTTTTCGAGTCGAGTTATTACACGTGCTTATTGTACGGGATCTTGGACCTTTCTAGACAATCATGACTCACTTGCTCATATTAGCATATGCAATGAACCACTAGGTTCCAGTATGTTTTCCTTCATGTTTCCTGATTTACCGTCCAGGATATAGCAGTTACACTACAGCAGGGAAAATCATCTGGAAGCTCCTCTCTCAATTATAGGTTTTCCATTTATTAAAGCGTGGATACGCAGTACAATAATCGACACCAAATATTAGACGCCCACGATGGCACTGCTTGTCCAAGCTTGATGACAAGGACTGATCGTCTTTATTGATCAGCTGACTATCGGGCAGTAAGTACTGCTATAAAATCAAGACCAGACCGAGCAGTCGGTGCAATGTCTTCGTGACTTTTTTGAAGACTGACGAGTGTATGGAGAGGGAAAACTATCGGTCGTCTGGTGGATGGGAACCCGCCAAACCACGCGTGGCAGAGAAATACATTTCCATAGGAAAGTCGAGGTAACAAAAAAGCGGGATAAATTGGAAAGTGAAGGGGCCTGTAAACCATCTTTCAAACCCCAGGCTAATCCTCTTTTTTTTTGGTAACGCGCGGGGAATGTTCAACAAGATACTCCACCCTCCTGAGGGGAGGGGCAATGTTATGTCGGATTTGTACCGACTAAATCCCCCGCGGTGGTCATCATCACCGTCTAGGAGGGCACCGTGCTATTAGACGTTGAGTTAACCTACCTACGACACCGGTACCCCCCTCCCTGGGATTGGCCCGTAATTTCGGGCCTCTTCGTTTTCTTTTCCCTCCTCTTCTCTCTTCGACGACACTGCGTGACCAACACGCGACGCCGTCACACTCTGGGCTGTGATTCGCTATGTAGCCGGGCCCTCGCCCAACTTCCCCCCCCCCCTTCGACGGAAAGGCATATGGAGGGGACTCGCCCCATCACCTAGAGCTATGCCCCAGGCTAATCCTCGGGGTAACATTCACGATTGCCAATGCCATTCCGAGGACAATGAGTATCTGTTTGCCTGAACTTACTTGTAGATATGTTGAGGAAGTAATAGATGGAAAATACTCGGGTTTTGTTTCTACGCTCATCTGATGAAATTGCGTTGCCATACTGATGTATCAGTTACGTTGTGCACAAAATTTTAACTTTATCCATGTTTCGTGCAGCCATTGGGTACCTTTTATAGAACTCGCCGCACTGATTACAAATCCGTAAGCGAAATCTCCCAGTAATCGTCAGTTTTAACACTTAGCCGACCGATCGGAGAGATCCCCCCGTTTCGAAGCCAGTCGGTGCCCGACCGATCGGGGAAATCTCCCACTTTGACTTTAGCAAAGCGTTTCTCGGTTTCTGTCATTGTTAACTACTTCGGCCTGGGGTACTTCGCAATTGTTGACAAGCTGCTGCTGTGGAGCATAACATATAATAAAATCAACTAATTTTGAAGTCTTCTTATTGCCTATTATTACTGTCCCACCCTGTCATATATAGAAACCCCCATATTCCTCAAAACAATGAACCGGAATAGATTTATGCAGATCTGACGAATGTGGCATTTTTGCAATAATGATCTATTGCATGATAAATCTATACGGTATCGTATTCTGTAGACTCTTTCGATGAGAAAATCATCCATCGGATATGTCGGAATGATCTGCAATGTTGACAGGACAGTAAAATATACATTTTCTATGCCTAAGATGTGTTTTTCCGCCACGCGGCTATACTATCAGCGACAGGGCCGTGATCGACTTTGATACCAAATGCTTGTTCAACCTATGCCAATACCATGCATTGTCCGCGCGGTATTGTAAGGCAGACTCTTTCACGTAGACGGTGGGGCGTCGAAAGACCGCTTAGACGGTTTCTTATTCCAAAGATGCGATAATAAACAAAATTCCAAATGCTTCTTGCCTGCCTCTGCCCGCCCCTGTACCTCTACGCGTAGGCTCGTTGGCACGAACAACAGTTCCAGGTATCATTACTTTGGATCTTCTAATTATAATAGCAGAAATCGCCTTTATAGAATGCAAAACATTGGATTACACTTGCGAGAAAAAGTAAGTACATTCGTCGCCGGAAGGAGTTTCTGTTAACCCATTTGCATCCAAACGCGGAATAATTTGCGGGCCGCGACAATCGACTATCACCAAGCGAGGAATAATCCGCGAGCCTAAGACTGTCAGCTGTCACCGATCGCGGAATATTCCATGAGCCTACGTTACTTTTCTTTATCAGTTGCAAAATGTCCTTCGTTTGCGACAGACGACGTTCAACCACTTGTTTTCCTTTCGTGTAAACAATGTAAAATGCGATATTTGCGATATAACACTGTGTATCAATCGTTTGAAAAGTATATTCTTAATGAACCAAATGAATAATTTCGATTCCCGTTACTGCACATACGATCGACCGCGCGTGGTGATACGAGTCAGTCGTCAGTTTAACGTCGCTGACGTTTCAATGCGGAAACTTAAGTAGAGCGACGATGCAAATGGATTAAATCAAATCCAATAAATACGTGCAGGCGTAGTACACATGGACATATGTGCACATATATTAGTGAATGAAAAGACAATCAGAAATTTTTAGCAAAAAGAAAGTTATTTTATTACATTTTATTACATTTACATTTGAATCGGAACATTCATTGTGTGTCAATACTTTTGTCCACCCCTGTATTTGCAAATCCGTAAGAGTACATTGTACTGCAATGAGAAAATACTGTGTAACGTTTACTTCTAATTTTTCCACAGAATATATCATAATTAGTTAAAGTAACCACTCACAGGGTTTCAGGTGTGGACTCATGAAGTAGGAAATGTTGGAACTGAACACGTGAGGCTCAATGAGAAGAAGAATGGTAATGAATTATTTATAATGTCGTTATTTTACATTTGTAGGAAATTTCTTTATATTGTTTTGAGTATTGCCGTACGCCAATTCGATACCTAATTATAAGGAAATTGGGCAACATATTCAGTATTAGACTCACTGGAGACCTGCAGATTCCTTGTAAGATATTTTGCACTCGGATCAGTAGCAGAAACAGCGACGATTACCCCCAGTGTCCATGTCATCTGCTTTCTTCTTTACCATACTGTTGGAAAAATATTCCTTTTTTTCAATGTGCTTGTATTTTTCTTTCACGTTACATTCAATTTCTTCGTACTAATGTTGCTTTCAATTCTCTCATATTCGCCACACCTTACAGTACAGTCTTATTTATCTCATTGTTTTCACTATCGTCGATAAAGTATAGTCCGTACTTATCTCAATGTGAACGATATTAAAATAATTCTTTGCGTCGACAGGATATCTTCGATCGCTAGGGCGTTTCGCGTAGAAGGACGGGTGTCGAGTAAGAGGCCAAAGTCGGTGTTTATGACAGATTTCGTTATTTCCAACTGATAGAGACACGCTATTGGTTTTTAAACCGTTCCTTCCATCTTTCACACGAAGTTTCAATTTTCGAAAAGGGAAATCAAAGCCAGAGTATAGTAGTAATAATAATGTAATTTTGTCGTCGAAATATATAGAGTTTCGTCGCGCTATTGATAAATTATTACTATTCAGAAATGAGTACCGTTGAACGAATACTCCTGCATGGTGTTCTGTTGAAAAGATAAGTCGCGTAATCTCCAAAAACCAATTTGGGACATAAGCTGTGAATAAATTTATTCTTTACAAGATCGAAATTTCGGGAAGAATTGTTTATATATACATTAGATTAGCATTGGGTGTTTAGGCGAACTGTGTCACGTAATGAAACGTAAACCTTCCTTGAGAAATAAAAGATTTGAAACGAGAATATAGGTCATGCTTATTTCACAATTTCAAATGCAAAATCCCAACGTATTCCAACTGTGGTTAAAAGACCCAATGCTGTCATAAATTATAGCAAAGTCATGGTATTGTTCGACGTACTGCTTTACGAGGAAGACCCTGAAGCGGTAGCGCAAATTATTTTTTTCGGGATAGGATATATGTCTAAGTAATTTGTACATTCTCTACAAGCAATGCAAAGGTGGAGAAATAAACAACCATTTACACATTAGCACATTCAAATAATTTTGCTCAACAAATTGAGAAGAGATTTTCAACAATCAGACGAGTTCGAGCTTCAAGATTGACCTCCCACTGGGATGAAATTCATCTAAGCCGAATGCTTCATGTAGTTCTTCCTGGTACACAGAAGGATTCAGAAGTTCTAGTCGAAATAAACCAGGTGGAAAATATGAGGCGATCTATTATTGCGATACATGTCCGGATAAGCTAAGAATGCATCTTAGTCAATGTTTTATAAGTTGTCATACGAAACGAAACTATAAATCATAATTTTTGTAAGGTTATATTCTCAAAAGTGTAAGTATAGATATCCTACCGAAGTATAAAGTTTTTGTTAGATTACTTATATGTTAGACCATTTTATTGTACTATGTAAGACAGTCGTCATAATCGCAAAAATCACCTCGTCCTTTTACCCAACCCAACCCAAAAAGTCGTCGTCCGCAGCTGGCTAATATACTTACTTTATTATACTTATATCTACATTATTTAGTCTCTTTTATTCAACCCGATATAATTCGATAGAATTAACCAAACCTAAGCTATCTACATCTTTAAATATGAATAATTACCACAGATTACATATATATGTTTCGATAATATAGAGTATATAGTATATCTACTGCCGCACGTAAAAATGCACAATAAATTTAAAGTAAATTGTCTATGCTTACTAGAACATTAATAAAAGTTTTGTTTGATACAGTCAATATACGTATATATTTATGACAATTTTTACAATTTATTTAATATCTATTATTCATGTGAATTATGGTCCTTCAGAACAGGGACTGGACACGTGAAGAATCCGCAGCCATATTTCACGAGCAGGCGACTGCCACGAAACCATCCTCACGAGCAACGGCCAAAAGAGGAGAGCAATTGTATTTGCATTACGTTTACAACCCTAGTAATCGCTCTATCTATTCTTTTCATATGTTAAGTAATTCTCGATAACTTCCTAGTTGCTTCTGTTTCATCCCGAAACAAAGACAGACTTGGATGATCCAGTTACGATACTCTAACGGTCAAATACTAATTCCATCGGAATTTTCTAACGTGCCATATCGTTATTGCTTATCGCTAAAAAATTTCCTGTTTAATGAGGCTGCTCATGCACGCGAAGCAATAAGATACTAATTCAACGAGGTTAGGGAACGGCCATTGAGATTTGATTGCCAATGGGCCTGCATGCAGTCAGCATGAGCTCGCGTGCGTAGCACCCTTAGGTTTCAACGGGTTAAGGTTTCATATTGTAATGTTATAGGGTCTGAATATTTTCCCGTCGTGGTCGCTTTCGACAAGATCACTCACCCGCGGTTGATCGCTATACACGTCACACCGAAGGAAGGGATCCCTTGATGACCGCCTTCGGTTCATAGACCATTCTCCATTTCAAGATAACCGACTCAAGAACCAAGAAAACGCTCTTGGTTCTATTTAACCAATCGAGGAACCAATAGCCCTTTAGCAAACTCCCAACTTTCCTCAGTTCGATCGATCTCAAAGTCAAGGAGTTAATACGTTTTTCCGTTCCGACTCCATTGTCTCACTGTCAAGCATTCGACTACCTTCAAATTTCGCGTCAAATGATCCTACCGTCTATATTCGACTCGGTTATACTCGAGAACATCTTAGCACGGTTTTCTACTCGCGATTATTCTGCTGATTGTTCAAGCTTAATTTGGAACGCAACATTGACATAGCGTTGCGTGGCGGTTTTACGTCCCGAAATTGAACGACAGTATTCTACTTTCTGCACCCGAGACACTGTGTACCTACTGGTACGTATTTAATTGAATCCATATATACAATAAAATATAATATAATATAATATGTAAAATTAGTGTATGGTAACAATGAACTATTAAATAAGTAATTTATGTAGGAAAGNTACTTTCTGCATACGAGACACTGCGTTCCTGCGTATTTATTTGAATCCATACATACAATAAAATATAATATAATATAATATGTAAAATTAGTGTATGGTAACAATGAACTATTAAATAAGTAATTTATGTAGGAAAGGTACAGGGAACAACAGTTGTAACTTATATATTTAACGCATATTTAACGATTTGGTATGTTTTTGTTGCGGCATAGAACATTAATTGTTTGATCCTTCGTCGGTTATCCAAAAAATGAGAATCGAGATGAAATGTTGATTTATACGGTATATTTGACAATGAAAGAAAAATCGTGACTGGATGGACAATTTCAAAAATTTCAGACAATTGTCTCTTTAGAAAGTATATGGTCTAGTTATAATTAATGTCGCTGTTTATATTCGTGCAAAATTCTGCTTACCGCTAACTTCATGGACATAATCTACAAACCCGCGGTACATACAGACAGCGCGAAATGTAATTAACAAGCCTTGCCGCAATAAGTTTGCCTCTTAACTGTTTTATTTCGCGAGTCTAGGGTTAAAAAGATGGCAGATGATATGCATATTCGGCATTGCACGCTTTACGAGTTCCAGTTGGAAGAAAAGCAAATAGGGCTGCGAAAAATCGGTAGTGCATTGCGTCAAGATGCTGTTGCGAAGTGTATAGTGGACAATTGGAAAGGTTAGCTGGTGCAATAAGAGAAAAAGAACACGCAC
The DNA here is from genome assembly GCA_002201625.1 of Euglossa dilemma. Classification (NCBI taxonomy): domain Eukaryota; kingdom Metazoa; phylum Arthropoda; class Insecta; order Hymenoptera; family Apidae; genus Euglossa; species Euglossa dilemma. Next base: position 250,232 of record NIJG01000174.1, read on the forward strand.
TGATTAATCGGAAGAGGGGCGTAATTCTTCGTCAGGATAACGCAGGACCGCATACTGTAAGAATCACGGGGGAAAAACTACGCGAGTTCGGATAGGTAATTCACCCTGAACGTGTACATTCTCCCGATATTGCCCCTTCCGATTATCATTCGTTTTGTTCCTTGCGAAACCTTCTTCTTGAAAAGCATTTCGATATAGTAGAATGCCTGAAAAATGCCTTGACCGAATTATTTGAATCAAAATCGCAAGAATTTTACAGTGGAGGAATGAAGATGCTACCTGAGCGCTGGGAACGAATAGTTGAAAACAACGGCAATTATATCGTTGATTAAATTCTTTTGTTTCGGATAAATAAATTGGTTTTTGAAATGTATTGGGAAGCGGCATTTATTACTGCTAGATCTGATACATACCATTGTTTTAGTATATAGGGCAATTTTTAATAAACCACCTTTATTTAACATTACGAGTTAATAGATACGTCTGTATCTCGACAGATAACTGTATCTTGTCCATCTGAGTATTTATTTCCATAATATGAAGAAATTATAATAAAGAGAAATAAAGTAGTGTAAAATGTTGGCGTCTACTTATTTTATAACAGTATATTATAACATTCTTATTTTTTTCATTATCTTGTTCTCACTTTTTAGGTTACTAATTAAGAATTAACACTGAAGGATATAATCAGTTCGTTTGAAATGCTTTAATGACTTCTCTTCCCTCCAATTGGTAGATTTTATGCTTAGCCCACAAATTTTTTCTGAGAATTACTTACACTACAATTTTATTTAAATATACATATATTTCCTACGTATTAAATATGCGCTCGATATTTACGAAATATAAACGAAGATAATTATGGGCTGCTCGTGCAGTATTATTCTCATTCGCAGACTTAAGATGTATTATTCGAGTTCAAAAATTTTACGAATAAGGTGGCGTGTTAATTTACCAAAAACCAGAAACATCGAAAACAAATAAGTAAAAGCTATGCCGAAACGGAAATTCCAAACCCTGAGTCAATGCTTGTTACAGTAAAAAAAAAAAAACACTTCGTTCTTCTGCGAAACCCGAACCTGAAAGTGAGAAAGTAAACATTACTGTTCAATAGCCCTAGCAAACAATCCAGGGTAAGATCAGAGTTAAGACAAAGTTAGTGGAGTGCGTGATCGCGTGTCTTGCTCGCGTGACGACGTCATCCGCCATTAGTTTTAACACTATAACCTAAATAACGAATAAGAAATTATAAATATATTAAGAATAACTATACACGAAGTAACTCGATAACCTAACACAAACAAGTGCTTTACTTTTTTCGTTTCATTGTTAAAAGCGATAGCGAGGGTACAAATATATAAGGAAGGCTCCGAATTCTGTTGGTCACCACAAGAAAATTCATCAAAGGCAAACGGTTAAACCTCCGCCTATAGTTGTTATAAACAATTGCACTACCTGCTCTTCGGGGCGAAAAGATTCGACACCGCTCGACCAATCGTCTAGTAGTCATTAATCGCGAGTGCATTACGTGAAAACTGTTGTCTGATTGTTTACGCCGTTTATTTTAAGGCGCATACGAAAGTTTCACCGGTTAATTGCTGTCATGTGACGAATAACTATACGGTACAGTACACATCGTTTCGCAGTTGTTATTTAAACGGGAGCAATATAATTGCGTTGGTCAACGATCATACCACGCAAAAATCACTGGTTCTCGTCCAATCACCAAAGTTAAGATGCGTTGGGCGCGGATAGTACTTAGATGGGTACCGCTTGGGAACTCCGCGTGTTGTTGGCAAAACTGCTTTTTTTGACTTTCATGTACCACCCTCTTCAACAATTTTGCATTCTCAAATCACTGATCTGGTCCGCGCACACCTGTCAGAGCTCTCAAGTTTCTTTATTTCCGCTATATCCTATTGGGCTGTTGGTAAAGTCATCTGCTATTCCAACTTTCAAAACGCAATCCTCTCGCACGCGCCCTTCCATCCCTATTTAACCTTTCGCTCTTTCCTCTTTCATTCACAGGCTTTCGTCGTCATCCACGCATTTCTGGACATCCCCGATCTACGTAGCCCTGGTCCTCCAGACACTCTAACATTCCTAAACTTTCCTTCGATACTTCCACTCGTCCCTCTCACTGATATCTTTTCTACAAACCGTCCTCTTACACGTAGCCCCCTCGTATTCATTTATTCCCAAACACACTCGCTCAGGTTATTCGACCATGCTAACAGTCACTCGATTCTGCATGTAAGTATACAAGATGCAGGCGAATAACACACAGAGTATATTAAAGTTAACTGTCACAGTCGTTGCAGCGTGAATGTGCACCTTCGGATCGATGAATATCCGTTGAGAAAAAGTAGCTGAAAAATTGTGCTTGCGCATGATTTTCCAGACTAAATTTTTATTTATCGCATCGTATTGGAAAAACGAAATGACTTTCCGCACGATCCAATATATTATTAGTCAAATATAATGTTAGCAAAAGTTTATCAAGGAAACATATTTAATCGCCTAATTAGTATTGTTTTCAACTATATTACACTATGATTCTGTACGTCCGCAAACTGAGTGGCACGATCGCTTTGAACAAGGCGTCGCCGTTCGGGCCCGTCAGTAGGGTCCTTATACCGTCTGATAACAACAGCCTCGATCACCAATAGCATGACGAAACCTCCAAAATCTGCGTAAACAGAAATATACAGAAGTGGAAAAAGGAATTGACACAGCATGATTGTTCCGATTCAAATGCTTATAACCATGAAAGAAATTACTGAAGACGAAGATTTGTTCGACACGTATATTTATTTCTTATTCTAGTCTACTGTTCGATGGAAACAGTAACACAAAAACAGCCTTCATTTTTCTAACAAAGGGTAATAAAGTGTTACTAAAAAAGAATGGCGTTGATTTATTTTACAACAGTGTATTATATTTATACGTGCAACATATCGTATTGTACAAGTTAATGAGTAATAGAAGAATTTAGTACTGAAAGTTCAAGAATTTACATTACTAATTATAGTTATACTCGCGATAAGCTATACTCACAGTAATTCATGATGCTTAATCGATATGAATTATACCATCGTTTCCGAGGTAAAATTTAATTGTGTGTTTACGAATAATTTAAACATGTCTCGTGACACTGCACTAAACTTAAACGCATTAAATCGGCATGAGAATACATTAATTAGTCATGTCTCGCAAGAACTATTTTACCGCAGATGATTCTTATTAATATGAGTAAAAATAGTAGTAAACCATAACATTCTGTATCGTTCTATATTATCTAACATGTATACGTTATATAATATTTTACACTTTATTGTAATTAATTGTTTACTCTTATTAAAGGCATTAAGCACATAATTATAAAATTGTTTTTAAAAATTATAAAGCTATATTTTACAGTGGAAGTATCGAGTTTAAAACAAACGTTTCATGATAAATATTTTAGAATCCTCTTGGTGGCAACTGCTAACTATGAAGTCTTAGAACCTTGAAATCTTTTTTGTTTTGTATATTGTATAAGAAATAAAATTCGATATGTAGAACACTTTTAGTGTTAGTGCGACAGTATAATTGTGTAATAGTGTAATTGTACGACAGTAGTATGATACAGATTAGAAGTCAGCTAAGATTAGAAATAGTTAACGTATAGAATCGGTGACTGAGTAGAATTACTGCCTTAGAATCATAATAGGCGAAAGTTCATATTCCTATTTCTAAATATACCATTATTATTTATTTTATCTTCAGCTACTCGATGCGAATGTTTGTGTGCCTTCAAAAATTCATTTGCCTCCATAGACATAAAGACTAGTAATTAAACGAAAAATTGAGATGAAAATAATCGTAATGAAAGTAATATTACTGGTTGTATATACACAAGGTGTTCAATAAGTTTGGGACCAAGCTGAGGCTACATGTTACTGAGTTCAAATAGGTGAAAAATGTTTAATAAACGTTCTGTCGCGGAACAAACTCAAGAAGGACCCGTTACAGTCTTCTAATTTCTAGGGTCGAATCCAAGTGCTCGAATAACAAGTGCCGTGGCGTCGTTGCTTTCGTTAGGAAATTTTCTATTTATTGATTCGACCGGTCTCAGGCACGCGGCCCCTGCGACACTCTTTCAATAACATTGCAACCGCACTTGAAATTCGGCTAACAAATGGCCTACGAAAAGTCAGTGTCAGTCCTCATGTGTGTTACCCTTAGACCACGGCGCCTTAAGGAGGCATAAATGGACATTTTGCAGGCGCCACCACTATCTCTCCCCATCGCGCGAATCACTTCCATACTCGCCGGCTTGTGGAAAGCGGTTCCTCCACCATCGTCTTCGGTCCAGCCACCTTTCAGGGACAAGTGGGGAAAGTCCTGTGGCCATTCGCAATGTCGCGTTATGTATGGAATCAATAATTCGTAAAATTTTAGGTTTGGCTGAATTATAAATAATTCCTCGACAGTCAAGTTTGGAGAGAATTAGAGCTCGATATGTTTGTGTCAGCGTTTCTTGTTCCGATCTGCAGTTAATATTTGTTCAGGATTTAATTGTTCCGCCATCTCAGACCAAATTCCGTCAAAGATTTGATGTGAATGGTCCAGATTAATCTGATGTCAAAGAGTAATCCGAGTATTTTAATGGTGTCCACCAATTTAATTACTTTAGAGACGAAAATTTGATTCACTCCACCAGGTACCTAATACTTGCTGCCTGGAACCATGTAACAAAAATCTATATTTTTAAGAAGATCGTGATAAGGTTATTTTTAATGGAATGTAATACAAATATAGATAAATAGTGATTGTGATTCTTATCATCATACCTAATTAAGTACATTTTATTAAGCATGTAAATTCATAAATTGGCTCTTTGGATACCAACATTTTATATCCAAAAGTAGTATTACCCTTTATCGATATAAACTTAATCTCACGTGTTATTGATTTATACTCTGCAAATGTAACCATCCTTTTACTTACATATATGTTATATTTCAAGTTTTAATCCGTATAGGGTAAAATTATTATGACTTTCTTCACAATTCATATATTCACCGTTACTTTTTAATAAAAATTTTAAGTACATTTTTACATTTTCACATTTCTTTTAGTTGTAGGAGATCGTAATTGAATTTTTANTTCACCGTTACTTTTTAATAAAAATTTTAAGTACATTTTTACATTTTCACATTTCTTTTAGTTGTAGGAGATCGTAATTGAATTTTTAGAAAAATAAATTTATGAAAATTTTACATTAGAGTTCAACATATGTATGGTGTTTCATAAGATTAAGATCGGTTTATTTATATCAATTACAATATACAACGATGATGCCGTAACGTTATACCTAAGTACTTATATACATGTACACGGTTTAATTTGTTATCTATCTTAATTTGTACAGATTAATTTCGTGAAAGAAATGAAGAAAAATCATAGAAAAAGGAGAGGATTATTCTTTCTTTTAAAATTTAGTCCTTAGTAGACATTTATACGAATTTCTCATGAAACCCTATGTAATCTCAATTGCTATTATAACTTATATATAAAGCCTGCGAATCCAGTAATTGACAGCAAATCGAATTATAATTCTATATCTGATAGAAAAAGAAAAATCCTAAAAGAAAATTTTGCATTATTTAATATAATCGTAGTGTAGTGGAATTATTTTTAGTGCAGCTGCAATATGCAATTGTATTTTTAGATGCAAGCTTGCGATTTCCTGTATCTGTTGATTTCACATGGATCCTGAATAAAAAGATAGTACAGTAGAATATCGAACAAATTTGTGCATCCTGAGACATTTTAAACTTTATATACCATCGTTGCAAATAAGTTCTTATGAACAAAGCAAAATATTTTGTACTAGTAAACATATTACGATTTTTTAGCAGTGTTCGGATTAAAATATTTTGTAAACTAATGATCCTAGTAGGCACGCCTATTAATATTTTTCTGTGGAGAGATGAAAAATAAAAGGAACTGATCGATTCGTGTCCAAATATTTCCACAGTTTGTTTATATATTGTTGTTGGCGATGAGCAAACTCCTCTTTGTTTAGTCATCAAAAATATTGTACATCGAGAGGTTGAAGACATCAAAACGCGTTACGATTTGTATACATGGCAAAAATATAAAATTGTCGTAGACTGATCTGGATGAATTTAGAAGATTTAACTCTCGAGAACTGTCTTAAGTTTCATCTTGGACTAACTTTTCTTTATTATTTTTGCGATAAAGTAAAATAAAGGAAGAATTAATTTCGTTTGCGATAGTGTTGGCATTATAAATAACGTTCATAAATTTGATGTTCTCAAATTAGTATATATAGCACAATTTAATCAAATTTTACTTACTGTGAATTTTAAGGACTAAGAAAGTATTTGCGTAATCACGAGACTAATATTGATCATTTTCTCTATGGGAATTTTGAACAATTTGCAGTGTTAACTTTAGAATATATTATAGAAAAAAAAATAAATATAGAATATACTAAAATAAAATTTGTAATCGTTTCATGTTATTCAATTAATTCAATTGGAAATTTGCATTTTTTAAGCTAGAAAATTCGAATGGTTGTTTCAGCTTACGATATACAAAATAAGAGTAGGCGATAAATTTGAAATGAAATCAAAGTAAATACTGAAAGCTGTATCAAAGAATTCCCGTTTTTGTGATAATTTGATGACAATATATTTATGAAACAATTTTCATATTTTTTTTTAATTTCCCTTTTTTAATGTAACAGGAAAATTTCATTATCGTTATTACGTTATTTTGTGTTCGAAATATTTTTATTACTTTATATTTTGTGTTAATATATTGCATATTTTATATATGGTGAGTTACGGAAAGGAAATATGATCTCTAAGGCATTTGTCTTTTTCTGTTTAAGAAAAAGATTTGAAATGTTAAAAATTACTTTCTTTGAAATTAAATTTTATTTCTTTAATTTATGTTGCTGTAAATACATATTGCTATAACGATGCTGTCAGTCATTTTCCATTTCATTAAATTGTCGTAACGAATTTAAGAAATTTTATTCTTATTTTTATATATATTTAAGATTTTTCAACAAGTCA
>NIJG01000174.1:260053-305778 GCA_002201625.1 Euglossa dilemma
TAAGAAATTTTATTCTTATTTTTATATATATTTAAGATTTTTCAACAAGTCATAAGACCACATTAGAGATTTTTGAAATTATTAAGAGATTTCTAAGACAGATGTACAAATTTCCATTCATTCAGGATTTTAACGTATGCTTGAAAAGTTACAAGAAAAATGGAAAAATTTATTTATTAGTAATTATCAATAAAGTAAAAGTTTTCTTTAAAAATCATCTTTTCTGATTTACTTTTCACTAATGCAGACAAAGATGGACATTCCAACCTATATTTTTTTAGTGTTAATTTAAATGTAGAGTTAAATAAATTAAAATTAAATACCCAACGTGTAGTTTTAATTTTAACACGTGAGGAATTTTTAAATTACAAAATATTTTAATAGTACTTAATGCCTGTCTCAATGATGTTATTCCAAATGACCCAAAAATCCGTACTGCCACCTCACAATATTCTATTGTATTATCGTATTCGTAAGGGGAAAGTGAGAATTTACTTTTAATAAAATTAATTATAAATTGGTTTGTACTTTGCTAATTATTTCATTTTTGCTTTCCAATTGGCTTTCATACTTGCTTCCCGATTATCGTGATCATGTATGCAATATCTGTTCGTATTCCTAACACGTATTTATTCAACTAATTTGTATTTGGATGATTATCACACGCGTACAAGTTAAATAGAACATAATCAAATAATCGAAAATCGGCATGTATTAATCGGCATGCAAACTACAATGAACATACAATTTTGTAATTCTTAATTGGATGTAGATTATTGGAGGTATAAACTTTATGGAAAAGTAATAGTGAATACTAAATTTTCAATAAATTTTACGTCAAATTTTTTGGAAATGTGCAGTTATTGAGAAAATAAATACATTCACAAGGAAAATATTCTAAGGAATGCTATTGATGTTTCTGTTGAAATCGTCGTATTTTGAATCGATATTGGAATTTCGAGATTAGGTTGAATAACGTAACGTGTATTCAAGAACATTTCAGTATAATAGAACATATATTGCATATTGCATGTGTATATATATGTATATGTTAGCTCTTTATAACATTTACTTAAAACAGTTTTTCGTTTCTACTTATTCGAAAAATATTCCAAATACATAATGAGGGTTTTTGTCTGTATCAAAAAATGCGAATGACATGAGAAACGTACTCTAGTTTGAGAATTATTTTATTAAATGTGTATAGTGTTTAACTGCATATTTAAGTATTTGTTATTAATTGAAGATATTATTATTTCCGTTATCATTGTAAATTTACAAGATCATACACTACATATATACATTTTTTGTTGTATACTATGTAATGTATAATAGTATATACATTTTTCGAAAAGAATTTTAATGTTTCATTGAATTCTTCATGTTCTCCTGATAAAGAGCCATCAGATTTCAATTTATTTCCCTTATTCCAAACATTTTGGAAGGGAAATGTTTGAATCTTCTATAGATGTGATATTTTTTGTCTTATTTTAAAAAATGTGTTACAAGAACTGTGATAGAAAGTTGATGGACAGTGGAAAAATAACGACTATATGGTAGTTTAAATACATTATCTTGTTCGAAGTAATATAATCTTTTTTTCTTTACTAAATTCCATCAAAATGTTTGTATTCACCTGATATACACATCTATACGGGAATCAATAAGTTCTTGTAAAAATTTTACAACTGTGTTTGGGAGTTTAAAATAATACGAAGTATGGATGCATATATGCTTATAAAATATTTATTAACAAATTATTGGGAAAATTTAGGATACGATGAAAACAATTACTTTTTTACTCTCATAATACAGACGAAAAATAGATAAATAATGTTTTTCGTTATATATTAATGACATTAATAAGGTAAACACAGCACAATAGCCCAATATATTACTTAATTGATATATAATTTCATTAACAAAATTAGTGATTATTGTTACAAGGGATTAAATTTGTCTATATTCATATGTTTATATTCAACATATTTATATATTTCATCCATTCGTATAACCTGTATTTTTTTTCTTATATTCGGTGGACATGCATTAAAGAAGATCAATGACGACTATTCCAAACTCCACGAGCATTTCACAGTTTAAAATAATCGTTTTTCATTTTTCCATTAAAAATTCTGTTTTTAGTATTATTACCGTGGTCCGATGATTTTTCGATTTTTCTTTTAACATGCGTATTATGAATTCAGTCTATAATTATGAGTTCAAGATCATCTTTCTTTATTTTTCCAGATACAGGTCTTTTAATCGATTCCGATAGGTTTGGTATTAAGCTGTTAATCTGTTTAAACATTAACGTAACTTCATGAAATTATTATTTATAAAAAGTGCAAAAGAAAAACATCAACTTATATACATTATAGTGAACATATATTTAATAAAACAATTTGCCTTTCGAATTATTTGGATACATCCATTACATGATGTTGTCAATAGAATGTAACTTGCAGCATACAGCACATATGGTGTGCAATATTTGGCGGTCATAATAGCAAGAACATATTTTACTAATGAAACATTTTATACTGGTCGTACCATAATGCTTCAAAGTATTAAAAATTATTAGAAATCTATTTAGCTGTGGATAACAATTATAGACAGTAGAAATTATTTTTGATTATTAAATATCCATTATCGTAGTTAGGATTTTATTTTGATAAATTTATCAGAGTAATAATTTCTATTCTGTTTCCTTTTCATGAATATTCGTACCTGTTATTGCTCGATATGTCTGACAATTCGTTTGACGCGTCATTGATGGAGCGTAATTATGCGCAATGATAATGAAAATTGACATGATAATGGTTATTCGAAACCAAGAATAATTTCCATCATATATAATTATTAATCGTAGCCAAGTAAAATTATAATTATTTTTAACCAGTGTTTAACCAATTTTAATTAGTAAGTAACCAAGGCGGGTAAAAATAAAAATTTTAAAATCATTGCGCTGTTTGAAGAATTGTTTTTATCAGTGATAATTCTCAACTTTCTTTTTTGATATATTAAAATATAAATTGGAATTTCAAGATTCTGAATATTCGTTGAATCTAGTTTCTTTATTGATGGATTCTGCAGTATTAGAAATTGATTCTTTCTACAAAGCTTATGACGGTGGTTCTCACCTTGCGCGTAACACTAGAGGTACAATGAATATGCGCAGATGGTACGTGAGAAGAATTATATGAAACAAAGTTTTTAGATTATGTATAGTCAGGGAACACTTTCTATGAGGTAGTACGTAACTTGATCACATGTTGACTGTTAGTATGGAGAAAAAATAAACGTTGCGAATTGCTGACTTGTGACATTTTTTTTTATTTTCCTTCAAAGTTTTTACATAATTAAAAAATGCTTGACAATAGTTCAGGACTGTGTTTTCAACATTTCATGTTTAACATATTACTTGGACATGTAATGTATATATAATTATAATTGTAGGAGATAATCACGGTAACTTCTGCACGAATGAATGTTGAATGTAGATTGCTAGGAAACGCTTAGGTCGTTCCCCAAAAACGTGCAATAATATAATAATAAACAGCAGTCTTGGATTCGTCCCAGGCATTCAGTTTGTATCTCAAGTGCGTGCGGAATAAATGAAAGTGATTCCGTGCTAGATGATTGCTTGGATATCAATGACTGAATTGAATCAATGTTCGGATTGAATGATTAGGGAACGTGTCCTACCGAGCGAGGGCACGTGCCGAAATGTATGATTGAAGAAGAAATCATGGGTATTAAAGATGAGCTATAGGATACGAGTAGCCGTGAGTAGTTGTCAGAAGTTGTATTATTATAAGGAAGCGATTAAGTAGTCGTTGAGAAGTATTTGTGAATAAACATAGACTATTACTAGAAACGTGTTTTCTGTGGCTTTTCCGATGACAAATTCTATGTAACTGTGTCTCATGTATAAATGGACAAAGTTATAGTTATAGTGCGTAAGCAGCATTGTATTAAAAAATTATTTTCTTAAATTCAAAATAAAAAAGTAACAAAAATATTATTAAATTATTATTCAAAGGAAATATATGTTGGAACAGATTCATCGGCGAGGAAACCTCGGCTACTGATAAAAAGAAACCAGANTAGACAAAGTTATAGTTATAGTGCAAAAGGAGCATTGTATCAAAAAATTATTTAACTATATTCAAGATAAAAAAGTAACAAAAATATTATTAAATTATTATTCAAACTATAATTTAAATATCTCATATTTTGCATTGGAACAGCATAAACTACTAACTGCAGATGATTCCATTAAAAAAAATCATGTGGTGATAAATTCGAGAATCGTGATGACCAAGCAATGGGATCATAATTGTCCAACAATTCTTCTTCAAACTACGTGGCCCACCATAAGTGCTAAGCGAAGCTATCTCAAGTTTACATATTTTCATTGTTGTGAATTGTCGACAGTTCGCAGATAGTTTCGTAAATAAGTTTCTAATAATACAACCTTTCCCGAGGTACGTGATATAAATGCAATTTCAATTCATGATTATAAATACTGGTTTGTATCACCCATTTATAGCAATTGTCATTTTTTGATGTAATTTTCATTTCTTTGTTTTCTAGATGACCCCAATGTCAAATATATTAAGTCATTAACTTTGATTAGATGTAGGCTACAATAATGTTAGGTCAAAAATGTAAAATGTCATTTGAAAAAACGAATTTTAGTTAATATTGATTTTTATTTCAGCAAAATCTTGATATTATGTATAAATTTTTACTCGTATTATTCCAAAAGAATTGGATACAAAATTTTAGTTATATCTTGGATACGAGAAATAATATCGTGAAAAATTCTTTGATTTAAAATAAAGAATATTATAAATTCTAACATTTATCTGAAAATAATTCTTTTCCTTTCAAAGGCAGCAATATTTTTTGCATTGCATGTCAAGACGAATGCAACGACCTATAACACCATTGCTTTAATACGATTTTGAATAAAAGATATGCCTATCATTTGGTACTCGAAAAGAGATTATGAAAAGGAGCAATTATATTCTATAAAATCAACGAATTTTATGTTTATATAAATATTTTTATTATTTTACTTAATTAATTATTCTGTAATTAGTATAAAAGACAGATATTCACTGGAATAAATGCTGACTTCAAATTTCCATTTGTCAGCTGCTGTGTGTGTATGAACCCTTGAAGACAATGGAAATTATTTTGAATATTTACTGTAAAGTAAGTAATTATCACAAAAAGGCATTGAGTGGTCAATTTTTCAGTGTCCTTTTACCAAGTGGAATTCTTTATTCAAGTTTAGTTGATAGTACCATGCCTATGTGTACTACGATACCATATAATTGCGAATCACAGTGCTCTTTGCTTGAAACTAAACAATTTATTACAATATAATTTTGTGTATCGAAAATATTTTAGGAATAATTAGAAATTATGAAGACATCGTGAAGCTATTAATGAAGTTATTAAAGGAAAGTAGGATAACTTCACTTTTCCCATTTTTAAACCCTTTGTCTTTAAAGAATGATTAGTGCTTAAGTATTTATTTTCAAAGTGAATTTCTACCTTTCGTTTTGTGGAGTTAAATAATTTAACAAATTACTGATTCCAATCCAGCAGAAGCTCAGTAAACCTACTACTGCATTGGTTATCTTTTGTTTCTTATTTTGTTCACTTATTCGGATTATATTCAAGTGGAGCAGAATAATAGGCGTTATAAAATGTTATTACAAAAAGATAACGCAGTACAATGTTAACAGAAAATTATGCAATTTTATTGCTTTTGTATTTATAATGCATTTTAATTACTAATCTTCACATCATCATAGAATCTCGATATTTGAATTCCTTAAGAAACAAGTTTTGTAATTAATCAGTGCATCTATAATTTAAAAATAAAAACTAATTATGGTTCACATAATATTAATTATAATATAAGTAGTATAATATTTCTGGCTTCTCATCGCCATGAAACGAAGTATGCATACATATCACGCTTAAATAGTATTTATGATGTAAATGTACGAGTAAAATCATGACTCTAGTTCTAACCTGAGACTGGACTGTGATGGTAAAATGCGATTTGAAAAAATGTCAACTCAAGCTCATTTTATAAAGTCGCTGAATTCATCTCCTTTCCGGTTACTGTAACGCTATAAAGACATTTTAATAAACGTCAAATAGAAAAAGTGAGATAGACACTAGAAATAGATGCAAAAGCGTAGACTTATCCCTAAAGCATAAACTTTACATTCTTCCTATGAATGTTCTGTTCCTAATTTTATTTAAATATGCATATATTTCGTATATATTAAATATGTGTTAGATATTTATGAAATGATAACGACAATAATCATGGGTTACTCGTGCAGTACGTATTACTCGTGCAATGTATTATTCGACTATAAGAATTTTACGCATATCTTACGCCTACTAGAAGCGAGAATCTTAGGCGGAGCATGTGAAATACTTCATTTGCTTCTTGAACGAAACAACGGATTTCAAGTGAGCAATGCATAGCATGTCCACTTGAGGAACACGAATCTATTAATTCGACCTCGATTAACAGATCACCCCATATCTTGTTTTATGATACGGATGTATTTAGTTTGACACCCACCGTGTTTCCGATTGGTTATAGCTCAGACGGGATGAAAAACTTTTGTGGCGTCTGATACAGAATATGATTTCATTATAGCATGATATTATTCGAAGTTGCTGGTTCCGATAATTTTTTAAAATCAATTTTAGAAGGATGATAAGGACGACAAATATTGATAATAAAATTCTAAGAATGAAAATATGCTTGAAAAGGTGTTACGTAGAAAAAGAAAAATAATATTTAAATAAAAGCTGAATGTGCCTACAAACTTTTCGGAGTCGGACCACATTTTGTCCTCGATTATGTTAATAAGTCTAAGGTAAATAGTAATAGTAACATTAAATAATCCTTTTTAAAGTATAAAAATAATTTTGTTCTAATTATATTATGACATATATAATGAATAAGGTTCCTTTTATTTTTCTCGAAATTTCTGCCTTGTTGCTTTTAACCTCTTTATTTACATAAGATGCAATCTGTTTGGTACTGTATTTCGTGCTGATTGTAATTAAGAAAGGATTTGTTTGTTATCAGTAACAGTTAAGTATGTTATGTAGTTGTGTATGTATTTTCATTAAAAAGCTTTGTGTAATGTCCAAGGCATTTTTCCTTTAACGTGCTTTATATATTTGAAACGTCAGTGTTGTTATTAATTTTTAACCAGAAAATCTTCCATCGTATACAATGTACAATAAATTTCTACGAATTCCTGACATGAAAAATATATCAATCACGTAATAAAATTTCATTAACAATTTCATGTGAAAACAAATATTATGAAAAATTTATTTACATTATATCTTAATATATAATTTCTATATGACGAATATTACATAGATCGAATGACTTCTTTTTTCCATCCAAAATTATAACAACAACTCTTGATATTTATTCATTAATCCGTTCTACAATTTTCAACGATGTACATCTATTGAATGTTTAATTTACATAACATAATGGCATATAACAGTAAGGAAGTATTTGAAATGAAATACAGGAAACATATGAAATAAAAGAATAACGGAAGAGGTGACAATTACCTAAATAACAAGTCATAATTTTCAGACACCTTGTAATCCTGTAATACACGTTTCGCCTAAAGAATCCGACGATCATTTTCCAATGAATTTTCCTCGCGTTAACTTTAATTTTTCTCGTTGTCTATACTATTTAAAATTCGCTCGATTAATGGAAGAAAATGGAGTTTCACCGTAGCTTTAAGTAAACTGTAACGTCGTGGGATGGAAAAGGTGTAATCCTCAAGGAAGATGAATGTTTCGTTAGCTATCTCACTACAGGGACTGATTTGTGAAAAAAGTCTAGGCAAAGGGGTACGTGACGCAGTTCGCCTATATCCCCCTTTTTAAACTAATATTTACATAAACATTCCTTCCCTGTACTTAGATCTTTTATTCCCAGAAATTTATTCACATCTAATGTCCCAGATTGATTTTAGGAGATTGCGAGATTTATCTTTTCAACTGTGGTTAACTAGAAAAAAAAAAATACTTTTCCAACGCGTCATTTTTCAGAATTAAATCGAGCGATGTCCAAGCTGATAAATTGTCCACCACTTCTCTTACATAATTGAGTTGCCCAGTTATATGTCAGATATTACTATGGATTAGTTACATTACTTTTGTATTGTTGTAATATAGAATTCGCAGTACAAAGTTTACATTATTGAACGATTCAATGTACTCTTTTCGGCAGACTTTTCTATAGAGAGAACTAATCAAACGATGTTTACATAAGTGCAAAACACAAGTTAGTTCAATTGCAACTTTGTAAATTCTTATTTATTATAATACAAAAAAGAGAAAAAGAGGAAATTACACAACAATATAGCAGGCATGGTACAAGTGGACTCGACTAATACTAAATCTAGGGGATATGCAAATGAAAACTGGTTGCCAGAATTCCATTCGAAAGCTATAGATTTAACAGCGGTTAAATGGCTAGAAGAGGTCAGTATACTATACTGATGTACGGTTGGAATGACACGCATAAATTATATTTGTCAACCCTAAAGTTACGTAGTAATTCGAAGGCATATTTGGACAGCGTACAAAATACACCGGGTTCATAGGAGGTACCTGTGACCGCCACTATCAGGAATTCCCAGATAAGGAAAACTGGGTAAATTATTGGAAGTAGCGGCCAGCTTTAATTGTTTACCTGGTCCGGATTTTCAGACACATTCATTTGAAAAGGTATAAAAATAAATAAATAAAAGTTAGATATTACTGAAGGTACGATGTTGAATTAATTATGTACGGAATCCACGATGATAACAACATCGAACATAACACTTGCCTAGTTGCACGAATGTTTAAGCCTGTTTCCTGAGTCGGACATTAGGATAGAGAGTGTTAAATGTTATAAAGCAGTTTGGGAAAGGATAATCGAGATAAGGGTGGTCAAGTAGGCCGCATTGGAAGGTCCAACTACAATAACCAAGGTTACTATTGTAAGAAGCCTAAACTATTTAAGGAGGCAAAGATTGCGGGATCTATTCTCACTTCAAAACCACCGGGGAAGCGAGTCAAGTGTAGCTCTCGTGGGTTATTAGGGCATTTGGATTCTGAATGTAACAGTAGGAAAAATAAAGAAAAGTTAGAGGGGCCAAATTGACAAATGGGTCAAAAATTGGAACTTGACAAAACCGAATAAATATTGCCAAGTGCAAGAAGAGATTAAGGAGTGTCTAGTGGACCTCGGGATCGGATGCTCGATCATTCGCGGGACCGTGGTCTGAAGTTTAAACTTTTATTAACTTTAAACTGGTGATACGGCGTTTAAATCGTCCCGTATAAGCAGTAATGCTGGTTGTATATCGATACTAGGCTGATCGTAATTAACAATGAGTGGTGAACATTTTCATTAGGAGACGTGTGTGTTGGTTTCGAATAGTTAGTGGACTGTGTCCGCGTCGTGACGTTTCGACCTTTTTTTATTTCGGCGCCTTCGTGCCTTGGCGTTTCGACATTTTTATACTTCGGCGCCCAGGTGATTCGGCGTTACGTGGTTTTGATCTTCCGACGTTTCGAAGTTGTGATCTTTCGACGTTCCGGCTTTCGGAGTTTCAATCGGTCCGCGTTTCGACGCTTCAAGCGAATGAGATGAGGGCGTATCTGAAAGTCGCGAGAGTTTAAAAATCGCGGTACGAAAGGAGTATTGAATGTCATACACTCTCGTGGCGCTTGGTCGGCAATATGGTATTTTCCAAGGTGTAATAATATTGCCAAATGGTATATCAGGGATTAACACTGGTACACGCTATATTATTGTATTTATGCTGTTAAACTCATATCTCTGCCGTAACGGCCTAATATATGGACCCCCGGGACATGCCCCGTGGCCGAGCACAACACAAATACAATTCATACATAAGTATACATTTACAATAAAGAAATATTTGTATATTTGATTCTAGATCCCGTAGAGGCGAATCAACCAAAGAAGACCAGGAAACACGGGAGAAGCCCGGACTTTCGCACCGTGCGGGTCAAGTTATATACATATATACATCTAAAGAGATAGGAGGGTTTCTTACAGCCCCCCGCCTCCTCCCGCTCGCCATCATCATCCATTGCACGTACAATACAAATAAAGAGACGTAATTGAAATTATAATAAAAAATGAAAAAGGACCGAAAAAGTAAGAAATATATAATAAACGGAATCATAAAATGTATAAATGGTTAATAATATTTCTTAACTCGATACTAATGAATATAATGAGAAAGAAAGAGGTGTGGGGTCTGAAGACTGCCAGGGAGTGGAAACGGATCCTAGGAGTGGCACGTTTGCCGTGTCTTGGACCTATGCACTAACAGGCCACATACAGTGCGGTTACGGCTGAGGACACCGTTGGTGTCGGGACTCTAGAAAAGGGAAAATTCATCCACCGTGGTGTAGTCGCCTCAAGTCGATGAGTCGACGAGGGCGGGACTAGCCATAGATGGTATGGCCGTTGCACTTACGATAGAATCGGCCTGGGCTCCGACGGATGAACTTGCCGAAGCTATGAGGTAGCATTACACTGACATGGGGTTGACCTCGGGGGTTGGGGACTAAGGTGGTATTGCCTGACGCTGGTAATGGGCTGCATATAAATGTCTCACGAACGAGCTATCACCTCATAAACCATGGGGCGTTTGTTTCATTTATATTTTTAATTCTTCCCCTTTCTCGCCTCCTCCATTGCTTCCTCCATTGTAACTGATTTCGTATAATCAATACTGCCGATACACGTAAAATTAAGGTATTTACAATAAAATTAGAAAAAAAATAATTTCAGTTCACTCACTAATAAAAAATATGTTATTCCTTCATAAATTATTCTAATGAAAATTTAATAAATCACATAAATAATTAAAATAAATTATTAGTTACAAATTAAAGTGTGCTATATGCGCTGTGATCGAAAAAAAAGGTTATAATTATCACTTATAGATTAAAATCAATATTTTTGAATTATAATTATCTTGACGAAATGAATTATAATACTTACATTAATGATGGCTCAATCTAAAGTGCCATGTATGAAATGGCTTTCATTATTTTCGATAAAAAAATTTGTTAAGTAACTAACGATATTGTATGATAATAACACCCTTATATTAATTGATTATTATAGTTCATTATGAAAATTGCATCGACATTTAAGATCCAAATTGTTATTATCGAAATTTCTTGTACACTGATGTTATAAATTCCGCCCAAAATAATGAATTTTATAAAAGCATTTATCATAATTTGTGCAAATGAGAAAAACACTCTTTGTAAACAAACTTTTTACTAAAGAACAGTTAAAAATAGTATAAAATATAGTAGATAAATCTACATGTATACCAATTTATATTACTTTAATGATTGTAATAGTTTTTTGTTGTTTTATGTTATTATTCTTATAATGAATATGCTTTATAATATACGTGTAATTCGATACAAGGGAATATGGATTGTTCCAAACACAATTCCATTTTGTTACATTCATGTAATAGTTAAGCATCAAGTTTCGTACAAACGCAGTGTAAATATATAATTTTGCGTTAACCTCCTCAATTTTTATTCCATGAATACACATCCATAATTATTTCGAAATGGGAAATAATTAATGCGAGCTTTTTATACATTGATGCGCGGCAAATAAATATTTAAATAGCATTGTAAAGCGAAGCTGGAAACTCAAATGTGCCACTATACTAACGGATTTCAAATAAATCAATAATATTTCATATTAGTTTGCTATGTGAAATTAATTCATGGTTGATGAAATCCTAGGTGAATCCCCGATTTCCATAAATACAAGTTTCTATTCTGTGAGACACAGTAGTGTCACGCAGTTCTCATCTCGGAACCTCGAAATCAGATGCAGCTTCTATCTAATAAAAGATTTGCTTCATACGATTAGTATCATGCATATCCTGTTGACGTAACATGTGTATATTGCTGAAATACCATTTAAAAACGAAATAAAATTTGTAATTTATCAAATGCTCTGTTAGTAATTGAACGATTAAGTAATTATTATCGTCATAAACAGTTATTAGCTGGGAAACGTTAAATCACTACGTTACCTGCTTTATGTCACAAAGTTCAGTGACTATAAAGTTATTAGTTAACTTTTAATTAAATTTTCTTGATTTTAAAACCATTAAGGTAGAATTCTATATTTCAGACATAGAACCTTGATATTATGTTATAGATTATATAAATATTTCTATGAGCAAAACTATCAGTAGTTGGACAAATTGTTAGAATTTAAACAATAAAAAATAAAATGCTCAATGCGTCAAAGTTATTTAATATAATCTATATATACAGATGTAGGACATAAATATAATATTGTAGGATTTGTCATCGTGTAGGCCACTGAAAACAGCGTTCTAGCAATAATTTAGGTTCATACTCAAATACTTCTCAACGACTTTTTAATCACTCTCCTACAATCATTCAGTAACTGACAACTATTAACACTCTCATGTCCTAACGCGATTCTTTTATACTCTCTCTCTCTCTCTCTCTCTTCTTCACCCTTATTCACTCATGTTCGGTCATGTGTTTTGGCAGGTTCTCTCGCTTGGTAGGTCACGTATCCTATACATTGAAACTTGCGATCTCCTTGTACGTAGTAACTTCCATTCCTCCCGGCGCACTTCAGACATTAATTGATTTCGATTCCGAGGCCGCTGTTTATTAGGCGTTTTCGGGAAACGACCCAGGATTACCCATTCATCGTACATTTATAAATAGGATGCCACGATTATCTCCTACAATATATTATTGTTCATAATAAATTCATTTTATTATTTATATTTTATGGAAATAATGAAATTCTGTAGGAACTAATTAATTAAAAATTTAAGCATAACATGATATATTAATAAAATTAAAACTATGTCGTCGAATGCAATGTACTCAGTCTACTATTTTGATTTTTTAAATTGAATTGTAAAATTATTTATGAACAATATGACGTATAATAATGATATATATAAATATTGAGTAACAGATAAAATAAAATTAAAAAATTCAAATGTATGAGCATATCAAGTTCCATAGCATTATGATGGACTAACAGTACACTACAAAGAAATTAAGATATTACAATGAAAAATAAATGTAACAAATAAATTGATTTACTTCTTAATTTTCTTTATAAAAAGGATTTTAATTTCAATTTTTCTTTATTATTAAACATCAGGAGCATGTTTCTCATTAATTCCAAAAGGAAATTATAAGAATTACTTAAAATAATGGATAATAATTGTGTATAATTATTAATTATATGTTAGACCATATTCAATTTATAAATATTCGTTGTGAGGTTTACGAAATTTCTCGCATAGTTGCTTTATACTGAAATAATTTCAAATTGTAATTAAGAAAAAATGAAAAATATATTAGAAAAGTATTGTAATGAAATGTACGTATAAATCAGTTGAACTAAATTAATTCATACTTTGTCAAATTATAAATTTAGTTAAACTCCTCGATAATACCGTAGTATCAAGAAAAAGGACACAAGATCAAGTAGAGGTACTAAATGACTTTATTGCATTTGGTGTTCAAAGAGTAATTGAAAAGGAATATATCTAATTTACCAAAAGTATATTTCATCACATATAAAAGTAATCCTTTGCTTGACTTCGATGCAACATTCAAAAAATTATTCGTACATATGCGCAACATTCATTTCATTATGTTTCGTAACTGAGAATCTATGTATACTAGAAATATTACCACGTAACTATATTATTACATATTACGATGTAATACACACGGCATATTGTTACATGCTGGCTCCATGTACCAACGAAACTTCCAATCTTATTCTGGCTTTTCTTTCCTTTAGAAAAAAGAATTACTCTTACCGTTCCCCCGAGACGGAATTATATTTTCCCGTATATTCCTTAACATAACGTTAAGAAATCATGGAATAACATTGAAACCTTACATATATACTTAAAGTTATGGAAAAGCGACGAGAACGATTTATCCTGAATTCTCGTATCGACTGACACTTTTACACGGATACTACATACTTTCTGTTATTATATTTTCGTTCACATGAATTAATCGTGTAAATCAAATGTTCATATAATTTCTAGTTCAATTCCGGGAGTCAAAGGGCAAATGGGCTCGTCAAAGGCGAATACAGTCGAAAATTGTTCCGGCGCCGCGCGGCCACTGCAACGACGCCGTCAGTCTGAATCCGATATCATATACCACTTCCTAGACCATCACCTCCATGACTGCCCGCTAGCCGCCTTGGTTACTGGCTGCGGGAGGATGAAGACTGTCACGGCTCTCATTAACCATAATTTATTTCTTATAACCATTCGCACATGTCACAAATTATGAAAACTGGATTACAGTAGAAATATGCAAACTAAATCAATAAACTTTAATTTTCATAACAATATATTATATAGTACGGTGTAGTATACTATATATCATACATAACATATATAATACATGCAAATGAAAAATAGGAACAAACATTTAATCAGGCGAATATAAATCTAATCTATGCATCTAATCCTACTGCGACATTTCATTCGACATATTTGAAAATATTCCAGTAATTATTGTTTGCAGATCTAGAAAATTTGGTAAGAAAATTGAAGTACTATATAACAAGGAGATGAAAAGGTAAGACATTATCGAATATTGTCACTGCAGCGCATAGTCTGTCTCTGTCACAGCAACGCATCTGTTTATATATTCCGAGGAGGTCAGTCGACTGCAATATGTCAATTACCGAATATATTCCTAATTCCTATCATATTCCTAATGAAACCGCACAACTGCGTTTCAAACATTTTTTCAATACTAAATATTTGAGAGGTATTTTGAGATATATTGCATGACTAACCCTACAATTGCACGAATAGTTACAGAAGTATACAAGCTAACTGTCATTCAGTAAATAGAATTCAATGAAATATCACGCAAATCACATAAAATTAACTCGAACTGTGATGAGCAATTTCAATTTCGCCTAATCTCGATTTGGTTGCCAAATGTACAGGCATTATCTATGTACATGAATTACCAATCATTAGGATTTAATTATTTGTTTCAAACTCATTATGCTTATTAGGATATGGTGATCTACTAGAATTTAATGTACAATACATTAAACATTATGGAATATTGAAATTCTCTCAGCTTCCTTACATGTTTCTTTTCCAATTTAAATAATAAAAGCATAAAATCAAATTTTAAAGCAGAAATAGTTAGAAAATTTTGTGGGTACCAACTAGTAATTGAGGTATATTAATGCAGACGTTTGAGTAAAAATTTGTATTACTGTAGGAGGCCATCGTCAGCACGAGTGGCATCTATTGTATGAATGAACATATCCTGCATAATAATAAATCCTACATTCATATAATTTTTTCAAATAAAGTAAAAACAGGTCCTTTAAAAAAGATAAAAAAATAAATTTATAAATAAAAATAACGACTTTTTAATATTAAAATTTAATTTACTGCATCGTATTTTGCTCATCATGAAGAGTCAGTAACTGTTATTACAGATAGACTGTTTTCTCAAAAGTCGGTTACAAATATATCGATTAGTTTACTCGACATATGCGTCTAGTACGCATCGAATTCAGTGCTTCAGTGAAATTTCACTCGCTACATTTATTTTATTGGTAGACATAGCATGATAATCCTCTTAAAGTTTGCGTGGAATAAATCAAAATATTTGCAATGAACCTTTCGAAAGAACGGCTTATTTGCAGCTTGTGGTTCCTTTCCGACGTTTTCATTTTCCTACTACTAAAATACGGTGCAACGAAAAAAAGATTTATTTTTACGGAATACAATTAACTGTAGATTTCTGAATGTTCAGTATATATCTATTTTGACTGGAATTAGTCAATTTGACTTCAACATGAAAACTGAAGTATTTTTACATAAATAAAATTATGTTTTACAGNCAGATTGTTTTATTACATTCAATCCGAAATTCAATCGTATTAGTTTGTTTTCTGTTTCGTCCCCAATTTCATATAGTTCCGCATCAAA
Organism: Euglossa dilemma; assembly: GCA_002201625.1. Classification (NCBI taxonomy): domain Eukaryota; kingdom Metazoa; phylum Arthropoda; class Insecta; order Hymenoptera; family Apidae; genus Euglossa; species Euglossa dilemma. The sequence goes on from NIJG01000174.1 coordinate 276,208, forward strand.
TGCAACGAATTCGATGTCTAAATGGTCTCCTCTAGTTTGGGTCAGTCTTTTCTCGCAATTCAATGTCTGTTTAAGAGTACTTAAGAGAATAGGTAATCAGTCTTCAATTGGTTATGCGGCGCGATACCGAAATATTTCAAACACTCATTTTTCGATACTTGTCAGGATACACTTTATACCTCGTATCTACGAATTCAACAATCTAGTTTATCTACAATGTTATCAAAGAAATGAAATTGACAATAAGAAATAACAATCAGTCGAAAACAGCATAAATGGATGATAATAATTTGTGTTCATTATTGAGGCTCGAAAATACATTCAAATTAGGAATCTAGAGTAAACGTTGTATTATTGGAAACATATTTACGAACGAATTTACGAACTGTTGGCAATTTGCAACAAAAAAAAGAAAATATTTTCACTTGTGATAGTGCAGCTATAAAGACAGTTTATAGGGATAGTCGTGACTTCCTACGAGAACAAATTCCACTTAGTATTAACTTATCAAGAATGTATTAGCAGTAGAAAGGTTGATATATTGCTAATACTTGGCGAATGTAAATGAAATGCACGTGTAGCCAAAAAGCAATCCATCTGCACAAACATTTTGCCATATTGGATAAAACTCACAAAATTATAAAGAATTAGAAAAGAAAAAGAAAAGAAAACAACCTAATTTGCAAGAGAAGGCAATGCTATTACTGTTTCATGAAGTATAAGGTCAGTATTACAAGATGAAGTGGATATGAATATTGGAAAATGTAGGTTTATTATGTATATAACATCATCCATCATCCACTCGGACGATTCACAGTTTTCGAATAGAAATATCAGAGAATGCGCGATGGTTGTAGACGAGAGAAAAGCTAGTCCAATCCAAACATAATAGTAACTGTGGCTAAACGTGTTACCCATGTGCCATATTTAGAAGCGTTAACATTTATCCTAAGTAAAAGTTACTCTAGGGAGATTTATCCGTCAACACTTGATATTATCTGAAAGCTATGTTGGAAACACGGCATATAACAGACTGGCTGTATGCACGTGCATTGGAATGTATGCGAGACTATAAAGAAATACTTTTTCCAACTGTCACTCTCCTCACATCGGATGCCGGTATTAAGCGAGTTAAGAATATATCTTTTTCATCTCTCGTATGTGCATCCGCAATTCCCAAATATAATTACACAGGATATCCTGAGATAACTCTAGTCACCATTTCAGTCACGAAAAACTGATCAATATATGTTTGAAACATTATCTTCTCCTATTATCGCAAATACTTGAAAAATCATAATTATACATACTGTATAGTCGCGTATCTTTGTTATTTCTCAAAACGAATTTAACGGAACTTACTATGGGTACGAAATATTCGTTAAATAAGCTATAGTTAACACCAGAATTTTGTTACGCTAATTTCTCTCATGACATGTGAAAAGATTACGTTGCATACAAATAATCATGGTTCGTTTTGCTGTAAATTCATATAGAGAGAATTGCATGGTGAAATCTGTTAGATATAAAACGATAAAAACGATTGAAAATATTGATCAAGATACAATTGTGTACAAAAAGCGGATAATTTCGAACTATTACGGACTTGATACGTGTGACGTATGGATGAAATTTTATGCGATGTATTAATAATGACTTCTTATCCCAGGCAAACCATGACGGGACATAACCTTTTACGAGCATACTCGCCCCGTACATGTCGTAATAGATAGTAATTTTAGAGGAAAATCATTTCTAATTTTCATTCTTGCTCCTCCGTATTAGCAACTGCCACTATTCATATCGGCCGATGGAAAAATATTTAGCCCTCCTAAGAGTTCTTACGAACACCATACTTTGTTCCCCTTTTACTCGCGCAAACCAAACGGCAGAAACGCGTCAAATCTTGCAAAACACGCAAAAATAATAAATACGTTAAATATGAAGTCTGTGTAGGCATTTAAATTTATAGAAAACCATCCTGTAGCTTTAAATCATAAATTTTATTAATTTATGTATCATGTTATAGTATTATATACAGATTATTATAATAATTCATTAATTAGTTAATATATAACAAATAAATAAAAATTATAATAAATAATTTACTTTTTTTAATGAGAGTAATAAAAAATTTATTTGTATATATATAATGTAAATATTCTATTGACATTTTCGTCTAATATCGTGGTGAGCAGTCTTTTCTACAGGTTAGGTGTACGCTGTTTTTAGAGTGTTTGACTATACTACTGATATTTTTGATTAATATCGCCGCGAACAAATTTTTTAAATATATAACAGTATGTTTTTATTGAGTGTGGGTATTCTATTGACATTTTCGTCTAATATCGTGGTCAGTAAACATTTTTACATAAACATTGGGTTCAGGTTCAACAGTTTTTAGAAACTCTGATTATTCTGTTGATGTTCTCGCTGCGTTTAGAGTGTTTGATTATTCTATTGATATTATCAAACTTCATTACATAAATAGTACGTCAGGCTAATGCTGTTTTTATAGAGGTCCATTATTCTATTGACATTTTCGACTAATATCGTAGCGAGCAAAGTCTGTTACATAAATAATAGGTTAGGTGTACGCCGTTTCAGAAATTTCGTTTAGAATTTCTCGTATACAACGCTGCTGCATCACTATGTAGCTTATTGACTTTTCCTGCAATATACATACAACCCATTTTTCAATATTCACAACCTTCTTTATTGTTTACTTTCCGATAATAATTTATAGCATTTCTAGTCTACCACGAATGGTTATTTGATCATTTGAAAAATTCATGTTATTTACGACTACATTTTTCGGAAAGCGAACTTATGAAATTGGCTTACGAGTCTACAACGTAATTGTGGATCTACAGTGTAGACGAATGCGTGATTGGAACAAATGCATGGGGTTCTTTGTGCAACAGTACGGTCTTGCAATCCGAACAGAGAGCATCAAACTTTCAGAGTGTATAATAGAAATTATTACGTGGCATAAGTGATAGTTTCGACAAGGCCAACAGAGCCAACAATATTTTGTGGTATGTTTTACAATTTTTTTTTTTTTTTTTATTTCTAGCCTCAATGTTTTTGGCACGTTTGCTTTGTATTTTTATATTTCAGTTTTTACTATACCATTTGTCTATTCACCCCCTAAGATATCAAGACGTACGACGAATATCAATTTATTAGACAAAATAAATAATATCGATATTATAATATCGATTTGTATGGATTTGTTCGAAAGATGACAAAGATGTTTCCGATATTGATAATGCTACAGCAAAAATAATTGTGACTTGTTTGACAGCGATACGGGCGAAGAGAATATTTTGAATATACGAAGAGGTCAAAAAGGAAAGAGATTTACAGTTGGTTCCGAAAGTGAAAATGAGGAAGGAACTTACTGAAACTGCTATGGACGGCACTATGTGGCGAGAAATGAAAGAAGGGTCTAATCGCGGAAGAGCACAGATTTATAATATTTTCAAGGAAATATCAGGACCTACAGGATACGCTAAACGAAATATTATAAAAGGCAGAGCTGAGTCAGGATTTCCTTTGATTGTTGATCATAACATGATTGTATATCTATTGTAATATTATATGTACTTATTGGACTTCTATACGCACGCGGCGCATATGAGGCTAAAAATATGGATGCATCATATTTATGGAACACGAAATGTAGTCGCTTATTTTTCTCGACAACAATGAGCCGAAATGACTTCGCAGAAATCATGAGATTTGTTTGGTTTGGCAACAAAAATGAACGAAGCCAACGCTTAGAAAACGATAAGTTCGTTTTGATCTCTGACGTTTGGTACAAATTTATCGACAAGAGTCAAAACTGTTATAAATAGGAGCATATCTTATGGATGAGCAATTGTTTCCTACAAACGCATGTTGAAGATTTACTCAATATGTGCCCAACAAACCGCACGAATTTGGCATAAAATTCTGGTTACTTCCCATGTAAGTAATACGTATATAGTTAACGGCTTTCCATATTTGGGAAAAGTTGATGCGAGAGAATCATCGGTCCCACTTGGGGAGTTTGTATCTTTGAAATTAGCAGAACCATATTCAGGCCATGATAGACATATAACAGCTGACAAATTTTATACAAGCGTGCCATTAGCGAGTAAACTTCTAGCAAAGAAACTACGCTTATTGGAACTATCTGCAGAAATAAAAGAGAGCTACCAAAATTAGCGAGACAGGCAAAGGATAATATGACACGCTCATCAATATAATATTATACAGGTCGAATTATTCTATTCTTTCACATTATAAAGCAAAACAGAATAGGAAAGTATCGATAAGTAGTTCATTGCATTCATCCGATGAAGTTGAAGAAAGTGATAAATAGACAATTAGATTTTGTAATAGCACAATTCGGCGTGGATGAAACCGATCAAATGGCCAGAAAATATAGTATATAATCTAAATGTCAAAGATGGCCTTTACAGGTATTTTTCAATATCTTAGATTTAGTCGGCATAAATGCTTGGATTATATATAACGAAACGACGGGTAAAGAAATATCGAGGCAAGAATTTTTATTTCAATTGGCTGAAGAGCTTGGTCCGAACATCAGAAAGAGAGACAGCTAGGCACGGAATGTTCATCAAAAGCAATAATAATCGCAGCTACAGATTCATCTGGACGGAAATTTTGTCAAACAAGATATTGTAAAGTCAATAAGACTAACGCAATTTGCATAAAATGTAAAGAATATGTAGGTAGAAAATGAGCAATACAGAATGCTGTAATTTGTAATAAATGTGCTGAAAATACATAGATGTAATTAAACTCTCTAAATAGAAAAGCGGGAAGAGCGTTTTTATTGTTGCACCAGAAAATATTTTGTTTACTAACCAATTGCCTAAAATTTCTGTTTATATTAAGATACATATGTTTCTTTGAAGCGGTCATTTAACCGTCCACGGTAGGATTAGATATACATCAAATGACGGTAGGTTTCGTGCTAATATCGTGGCAAGCAAACTCTTTTGCATAATTAATATCTAAGGTTTACGCTGTTATTCAAAAGTTTGAGTACTCTATTGATATCTTCGAATAATATCGTGGGCAGTAAGCTTTATTACATAAATAATAGGTTAGGTTTATCCCATTTTTAAAAAATTTGTGTATTCTTTGTTATTTTTCACCACTATCGTAGTTAGCAGTTTACTTTACATAAACAATAGCTTAGGTTTACTTTGTTCATAGAGAGTGTGGGTATCCCATTGAGATATTCCATTAATATCGAGGTGAGCAAACTTTTTCACACAAAGAATAGGTTAGGTTTACGCTGCTTTTAATCACGTTGATTATTCTACTGATATTTTCGACAAATATCGAGGCGAGAACACTTTTATGCATGTACAATAGGTTAGGTTTACTTTGTTTTTAGAGAGTTTGTGTATTCTATCTATATTTTTGACTAACTCGTGGTGAAAAAACTTTCTTACATAAATAATAGGATAGGTTTACGATGTTATTAAAGAGTTTGAGTATTCTGTTGATATTTTCGACTAATATCGTGGGCAGAAAACATTATAACAGAAATTATAGAATTGATTTTCCCTGTTTTTAGAAAGCTCGAGTATTTTATTGTTGTTTTCGACTAAATTTATGGCTTTCAAACCTTTTTACAGAATTAATTGGTTAGGTTTGCGCTGTTTTTATAGTGTTTGGTTATTCTACTGATACTTTCGACCAATATTATTGCGAGTGAACTTTTTTACATTAATTATAGGTTAGGATTACTCTGTTATTAAAGAATTTGATTATTCTATTGATATTTTCGTCTATTATTATGATGAGCAATCTGTTTCGCATAAATAATAGGTCAGGTTGATGCTGTTATTAGAGATTTTGATTATTCCATTGTTACTTTCGACTAATCACGCGGTGAGCATACATTTTTACATAAATTATAGGTTAGGTTTTCGCTGATTTTCGAGAATATTAGTATGCTATTTATATTTTCGACTGTTATCATGTTGAGCCGAATTAACTTTTTCGCTTTTGGACATTAACAAAAATATGCGAATAATACTCGATTCCAACATTCCACCGAATGGCAGCCGTAGCCGATCGACGCGTAATTTTGAGGGCTTGGATGGGAGAACAAATAGGTGGAAAATTTGGAATTTTAGTTTCCTGAATTCGATAGTTTGCAAGACATTACTAGAAAAATTTTGGATTTGCACGTATCACCACCTGAACATGCAGTTGGGTTAGTAACGAAAATAGAGGTATGTTTTAAAGTAAAAGCGCAATATATACTGGGTGTCACCGGACCGGTTGGATCTTCTATTATGTGATGATCTTATGTGAAAAAGTAAGTCGCAAAGAGAGAGGGAGAGAGAGAGGGAGAGTATTATTCTTCTGCTTAAAGCTTCGTTTACGAGAAACTTGAATTCGAAAATTGTTGCAAATCCGCTCGTATCGGGATCGATGTTGTCATTCCCTCTGTTCAATTTATTTTTTTACGTCGAGTCAGCCAACTTTCAATTCTTTACTATTGGAGCGCTCCTGTGTAGAAAATTTACTTATTAATTGTAATACAAAGTTTTATGCAGGCTGAACGAAAGTAAATTTCACCTCTCGAATTATATGTCAGTATCGAGTTTTGTATTCCATATGAAAATGAACTTTCGGAAATTCAAAAATTCATAAGAATTTCATATTTCTAGGATAAATTTTGAAAAGAAAAGAGGCAACTGTTATTTTTTTTTTAATTGTTCGATGTTGCACTATAGGTCATAAATAACAGAAAATTTAAATTCTATCCTTTCTCAATATTTTTGTCGTTTCGCAGATTTTCGCAATACTACTATAACTCGTAATTTCTTTAATTTTCGTATTACTGTTTTATTGCTCAATTAATAATATTGCGAATAAACTATTGTTAATAGTCATTTCATCTTAAATACATTTTTAGGCACTTTCAAATTTTTCTAAAAGTTTTCTTGCAAGCATCACTCGCTACATGCATTCTACACGACACTCGCGTGTAGTATACACTGAAGAAAATTAACCGTGACATCACTCGATCCGTACCTGTGCAATCACTCATATTATTTGCATTATTTTTGATAAATAAACGATTTATTTGCGACCTACAGTTTCCCTCGTTCGTTTCAGTTTTATGACGAATAAAACGACGCAGTGAGAAACGAATTTTTCAAAGACATTTTTGAGGCTTCCTTCTTTGAGAAAAGGTCACGAATATTCAAATTCTTTCCTCCTAATGGAATCGTTATAATTTATTTGTTTGTCCTTCGCTGCATTACTTCTTTCGCTATAAATTTCGCGATTAACGGGTTTAATTTTTCCTTTGTCGTTACGTACAAATAATAAACCATCACTGCTCTCGCGTCGATATAATGTTTGTTGCTACGGGTCTGTATCAGCCCCATCGTCTCGAGGATGACTCGTTATGTCGGGTGTCACTTAATTAGATTCCAAAGAAGATTCCAAGATCGAGGCTAATCGATATATCAAATTAATAGTTACCCCACGATACGTGGAAAATGTCGAGGTGAAATAATTCTACGTCTTAATTCGTATACGATTTCTTATTTACCGTTTTAAAAATAACGTCCACTTTATTGCAGACATTTTTCGAATTACTATTTTTCAACCACGAAAATATCGCAAAAGATTAACCAAGGTATTAACTAGGGATTAGTCCAAGCTGTCGTGTGATACAAGTGTCCGCGAGTCAAGGGACGCTTATTCATAATACGGAAATAAACCACAGTCCTCCACATGATTTGAAACGTATCGATCCTAAGGATGCAATGGCATCCAGCAAATAGTCAAATCGATCGTAACGCGATGCAACATTGTATTAACAAATTGTTCGTCTGATTAGGACCTTTAAGATCTAAAATGTTATCAGAGGTGAATATTCGAGAGGACATATATTAAATTTCCTTAAATTTTTGCAGCTATAAGAGTAAAGTGTAGTAAAGTGCTCTGCATTTGCTGAATGTCGAAATTAATGCTAATCAAGAAAGAAAGGATTGCAATTGTTGATAAACATACATATCGACGTTGATATAGTTATGACGGAATTAATCACATTAGAAAAATATATTCTTAACATTATCTTAATATTATATATTATATATCATTATAAAATAATATAAATATTATATTCAATAGGATGTCGTTGTTTGATATACAGTTATCGATAACAGCAATAATTGTTAGATAAAATACAATCACATCAAAAACAGGATAATTTTTTTTCAGAAAAGGGGGAAAGAAACTATCAGTGGAAATAATATATATCTTTCTATAAATGGTACCAATACATTATTGGGATTCTTCCGTTTATAATGAATTCAGACATGATAATTACATTCATTAATTTGACGTATGTAGAAATGATACGTAATAAAGCAACTGTAGGAGGAAATGAAAATAACTTTTAATATACCAGAAAAGTATAACAAAACGTATTTTTCAATATGTCACATATGTCATATAAACGTGAAATTTTCGTAAAAAGTTGTTGAAACATAATTTAAATTTAAATGTACAAGCTGTCCGAATATTAACGTGACATAAAAATTGGCTGCGATCTTCGTTCTTTTTTTGAAAAATGTAAAGAATAGTTTGTATCAAATAGAAATTTTTTTTGCCGTTAGCCTCTCAATATTTCGATCGACAGCACAAATATTTAATCGTAATCGGAATATAAAAATTAAAATTATAATTGTATCCGAAGATTAACGCAAATAACTTTGAAACCAATATTATATTTATTTTTGAACTCTGATTTATATTATTTAAAATTGCACATTAAATGAGCTTAAATTTTTGTTGTTAACCAAATTACGATAAAATTTCTGTTATAACGACAGACTGCATATCGAATGAATCTATAATTGCAAATATTTATTAAACTATTAAGTGTTTGCCTATACTCCTTTTTTACCTCTTTCATTTATAATAATTTGAGAAATTAATCCAAAATCAGGTAAGATTAAAATATAAACTTCTGGACGACCAAAAAATCAAAATAAACGTTCATATAATACAGGATCTCCTGCTCCTATAGGATAAAAAAAGATGTATTAAAATTACGATCAAATAATAATATAATAATAGCTCCTGCTAATACAGGTAAAGATAATAATAATAAAATTATAGAAATAAATACAGATCAAGGAAATATGGGTATTTGATCCAAATCTAATCTAAAATTCATTATTAATATAATTGCAGTTATTAAATTTATAGCTCCTAAAAGTGATAAAGTACCTGCCATATGCAAAGAAAAAATTGTAAAATATACAGAAGGAGATAAGTAAAATATATATTTAGATAAAGGAGGATAAACTGTTCAACCAGTTCCAGATATGAAATTAAAAATTCTTCTAGTTAATAGTAGTAATAATGAAGGAGGTAATAATCAAAATCCAATATTACTAATTCGAGGAAATAATAGATCAGGTGATCTTAACATTAGAGGAATTAATCAATTACCTAAACCTGCAATTAAAAATGGTATGACTATAAAAAAATTATTAAAAATGCATGACTTGTTACTAAAGAATTATATAACTGATCATATCTTCAATATGAATATCAATATCACTATCTTAATTTATCTCCTCAAAACATATGCATAAACAAAAAGAATAGGAATAATCAATAAATAAATAATAATAAATTATCGTGAACCATCGATTTATGGGTGTTCGAATTGGTTGTAATCTATCGATCGTTTGGTTAGGCTAGCGATGTTTAATTGATTTGTCTTCGATGGCAGTGATGTATCCCACTCCGTGGTAAGATTTTGATGCATTTGGGTAATTCAGTCTTCTTGGCAGCTTCTCTTATTCATAAGAGAGTCGGCTAAATCTATGTCAATTTGAGGGGTTGAAATGGTCCAAGGGGCTGTGGATTCTTGTTTACATTTAATGACTGCAATACTTTTTAATGTAGATGAGGATGGGTAATCGCTAATTCTAATGGAAGGTGGTACAGATAAATTTGACCTTTTGGCATAGAGGTTGTACTTTTTTCCGAAGATATAATTAAAGGTGGGGTTACTTGGCATGGTGAGCACTGTAAAGGCGTATAAGTCGCATAATAATTTTCTTCGTTGTGCAAGTGGCATCTTTTTAACTTCGAATAGAATGTCACTTTTTGGTCAAGGGGGACAATTCCTTGTGATTTTATTCTCAGTACTTCGTTACGTATGTAATCAAGAATTCGTAAAATATTAGGTTTGGCAGAATAATAAATAATTGCTGGATAGTCAAGTGTAAGGAAAATTAGAGCTTGATAATTTATCTCAGATATTCCTGATCTGATTCCCAGTTAATACTGGCTAGAGATTTAGTTATCTTTAGTCTCCTCAAGCAAGATTCCTTCAAAGATTTGATGTGCATGGACATGGTTCGTCTGTTATCATAGAGTAGTCCGAGTATTTTATTGGTGTTTACAAATTAAATTTTTGCATCATTCATCATGATCTTTGAGGAATTTGATTGATTTAATTTCTTCCTGAAGAAAGTACCTTGAGTTTTAAGAGTCGAATATTTCATTGACTCTTACTTGGTTGCCTCTGTTGCTTACGAAATTTACTATTAAATATAGCTTAGAACCGTTGATATCTGGTTTAAATCGCGCATTGATGATTTTACATCTCCAGATCACGTTGTAAGCTTTTTCTGTGCCTAAATAGAATACCATGATGTATTCTATCTGTTGAAAAGCGTCACAGACGTCCATATGTGAGATTGAACGTCAGTGGTGTACCGATGTTGTCTTAATGCTTAATGTTGGACTGGTGTTAAAAATTTTTTACCAACCATGTGCTATCTGAGTCTTTGGTTTATTATTTTTTCCATCAATTTGCACATGCTATTCGTTACTGCGATTAGACGATAGTCTAATCTGTACGCTTTTATTTTGTTTTTTTTCAGTTATTAATATAGATTTCATCCATTTCCTGTAATCTGCAAGGCTCTATGGATTCCAATGTAGTTAAAAATCTTAAAAAGATGATTTTTTCCTACTTGTGGAAGATTTTGCAGCAACCGATTCAGAATACGACCTGGACATGGCAGAGAGTCGTTCCTTATCTGGAGACCCTTCTTGAATCCATCTTCAGTTACGATTGTGTATAGAATAGGGTCTGTTTTGTACTCCTCCTGATTAGTTATTGACTCAATGATTTGATTCCCCCGGTGATTAATATGGTAAAGTAATTCTGAGGAGTAATTACAATCACCTGAGCTTAATTTGAATATTCCAGCATCTTTGTCATTGGTAATCAGTTTGTTTTCGTCTACTTCTAGGAACTCTATTCCAGTGAAATGCCTAACATCGTTAATTCCTTTAATTTTACTCCACATAAGCTTGGTGGTGTTTTCTATGTTGTCGATGACTTTCTTTGCTTTCTTTAATCATTCTACGAAATTGGGATTGTAATTTCTTGAATTATATTAAGTTCTCGTTGTATGTTTTTTTCTTCTTCTATGGGGTTGAATGCGTGGTAACTTTCTTTGAGTGAAAAATTAACGTCATTATTCCACCACGGTGTAATGTGATTCCCGTAGTATTCAGGTTTGTATATAGTATCAGGTTATCAAGGATCATATGGAGCAAAAAATGCACATAACTCAATTCGATTTTTTTCCGATAAAAGCATTTTATTTTTAATCTAAGTATGCACCCATATTATCAATACACTTTTGCCATTTTAGGGTTGACTCATTCATTCCTTTGATGTAGAAGCCGGGATCACGGGAGTCCACGAACTCTCGAAATGCCTTTTTGACAGCCTGAGAGGAATTGAATTTTTTTCCAGATAAAAAGTTGTTTAAATTTTGAAAGTAATGATGGTCAGTGGGTGCAACGTCTGGCGAGTATGGTGGGTGACGGAGAGTTTCCAACTCCAACTCCTGTAGCTTTGACAGGGTCATTCGTGCTCCATGTGGTCGAGCTTTGTTGTGCAGAAGAATTGGAGTCATCCGATTAATTAATTTTGTCTGTTTAATCGCAAGATTTCTCATCATTTCGTCTAGTTGATAACAGTAAACAACCGCCGTTATCAATCGGCCAGGTTCCATAAGACTGTGGTGGATGACACCTAAGTCAGACCACCAAACATTAGCAAGTAGCTTCTTCTGGACGGTTTTTGCGTTTCGGACAGTGTTTTGGTGGTTCATCTTTGTCCAACCATTGCGATGAGCGCTTACGATTATCGTACATGATCCATTTTTCATCGGACGTAACGATTCGAATGAGAAATCGTTCGGCTTTGTTGCGAGATGGAAGAGAAAGACATGCGTCGAGTCTTCGGTCCTTCTGTGCAGCAGTCAATTCATGCGGTATCCAATTGTCCCGTTTTTTCATTTTGCCGATTTGTGCCAAATGAGTCGAGATTGTTTGCTATAATACATTGTACATTAATGATAATTCAAGTGCACTGTGGCTGAAATTTGCTTCGACAGCAGCTTTCAGGACGTCACTATCCACCTGAGTCTAGGATCGATCACGTGATTCATTAGACAGGTAGAAATCTCCCGAACGATATTTCTTAAACCATCAGGCAACAGTCGCTTTTGTGGCCAGGTTGATCCCGAAAACAATATTGATATTGGCGACTGTATGACGAGTTCTGGCTCCACGGTGGAACACATAGTTCAGCAATACACGAATTCGGCTGATCTCTATGATCTCACTTAATCGCCTATACAAACGAAATTGCAAATCTTTCAATCTGAAATATGCGCTAGAAAGAGAAAAAGATGTACCTTTCACACGAAAAACAAATTATGCCAATATACGGCGTCTAAATGAGGTTATATGCAATTGAAATAAATAACACGAAGTTCGCCCCAATTTACACTTGACAACCTAATAGACGAAATCTTTGCTGCCGCAGTGCATATAATGGATTCAAATTTTTCAAGTGTTTCGTTGACAATGGGTGCCTCAATTTCATAATAATTTTCTTTTTGGTGAATGTTGTGGTCTATTATTGCTTTGTATATGTGCCAACCAATTTTGTTAAGAGTCAATGTCGGTATTGAAAAATCATAGTGATATTCTATTTGAATAGGGGAATGGTCACTACTGTCACGTAAGTCACCCGGAGCGATTCGATATATGATTCATCGTCTCGGAAGAGTCACTAATGTATTCGTGCGTGGTAGACTCCCAGGGATCATCCGAGAAATCGTGACAGCCCAGACGGATCTGTTCCTGGACCAATTCGCGTAGATAGTTAACTGGATCCACGGCGACGGTTTTTGACCACTCGCAGGTCTAGTCCACCGATCCCACAACACGATGATTCTGCAGAAGCTCGAGAATCTTGACGCTAGAATGACGGCATTATTTTTCGATCGCCCAGAAAAACGGAAAGGAATAGGTCTCCGTCGATGATCCAAGTCTAACAGCGAGAGCAGGAGGCAGCAACCTTGAAATTTGACCGACCCCAAGATTTGCTGCTACCAGCAGACATTCAAGAATTGATCCACGAAATGCAGACCACTATACAGATATAAGACTCCGGAAACACGCACAGATCCGGTACTGAGCGCGTCTAAGAATACTGGCCTTAAATCCAGCCGCCTGTTTTTCACGGACAAAGTAATGTAGGTGAAATATCCCACCTACACGGGCACCGACCTCTGCGTTTATCCATGGACAAGGGTAACAGGCTGGACCGATAACACGTCGTACGAGATGTTCGCGGTGAACAGCTCCGTGATCAGCATCTACAGCGAGCCTTCTTATAGGGATTCGTCGTCGCGGACGTTGACAACCCCATCATCAGTGCTGATTGCCTGAGCCATTTCGGCATCCTCGTCGACATACGCGACCCGCTGACTCCATAACAGGACCACGGAGTCTTCAACCGGTAGGATCAGCATCGTGAGGGCCGTGTGTATCAGAACCGCCGCGCGTGATTCGAGAACCATCGAATCATCGAGATAAGACGTTCTCCGCCATGCTCCGACCACCGCCTGTCATACTGTTAACTGGTAATCCACGGCCACATCCTTTCCTCAAAGAATCAGTGGGCATCCACCTTACGCATGGTTTCGAAAAAGGACAGAGTATAGCGGCCCTGCGGTGATTAAAGAGCCCTCAACGAGCGAATGATGCCGAATAGGTGCCGCATATAGTGGACTTCGGGCATATTCTCACAGGAAAGACGGTTTTGCGACTATCGATCTCGATCGTGCATATAACCAAATCCCTATGTCCTCGGACGACATTCTGAGAACAGCGATAACTGTTCGGGTTGTTTGAGTATATCGTAATGCAATTCGGTCCGGAAAACGATGCGCTGGCGTTTCAACGGTGAATAAACACCGTCATAAGAGGACTCGATTTTTGCTACGTCTATCTCTATGACATTCTAGTGGAATCAAGCGATGAGACCAAGCACGAAAATCACTTAAGCCTGAAAAATTCACCCGACTGTATCAGTATGACGTAGTCATCAATCCTAGCAAGAGTGTTTTCGCAACACCCGAAGTACGATTCCTTGTGCATAAGGTAATGAAAAAAGGCACACGATGGGTTGCCGACGTGGTAGGCAGGATTCCATCAAGCAGCTTCGTAGGTTCCACAAGGTGGTCAGCATCTGTCGCGATTCATCCCGAACTTCTGATATTCCACGCTAATTTTACAAATTGTACAAAAAGCATTATTTTTTGCTCTCCATCTACTCTAGATGTTTCAATGTCCTTGTTCCCTTTTAAAGTTATAAGTATGTAAACCATCTTAATTAAGCAAGAAATGCGATATATTTCAAGTTATTTAATATGAAATGATAGAATTATTTTATATATTATATTTCCACATACAACAATAGTATAATATAAAATTTGTATTAAAAAGCTCTGTACAATGGCCAAAGCTATATGACTTCATCGTGCTTCATATGCATGGAACTTCTGTGTTTTAGTTAATTTTGTATCAAGGGAATCTTTCTTCATGCAAAATGTGCAATAAATTTTTACGAAACCGTGATTTGAAAAATATTTCAATTACGTAATAAAATTTCATTAACAATTTCTTCACAAAGTGAATACTGTATAAAATATAGTTACATTGCATCTTAATATACAATTCATATATGACGAATATTATGCACATCAAATAACTTCCTTTTGTAACCAAAATTATATGAACTTTCAATACCTTTCGATTAATCCGTACACTCTGTTCGATTCGCTTCGTTTTTATAGCAAATACCAAACACGCTGATTCAGTAACAGCCACGAAGTTATATGAATATTAACGTACGATGCGCTCGCGGTTGACTATCCTGTACTAATGTCCGTGATTAACTTGAATGACGGAATTCAAACGACTAACCGTTAACGATTAAATGACTATTGATTAATTGGAAAACGACATTTGACGATGTTCCGAAGCCAAAAAGTTACCGTGACTTGCCAATGGAAAAATGATTCCTTCGTTGGCGAGTTGGAGGACCAGTTGGTCCACGAATCCGGTGTCCCTAAAAAAGGGAACATTGTCCTCTACAACAAAGTCGCTAGTGGAGGAAATCCCTCCTGCAGGGCAAAATCCTTCGTAGGCACCCGCATGTGGGTGACCCAACTTGAGGGGTGACCGACATGGTCCCCTTGAAGGTCGTCTCACCAAGCACACATGGCCTGGTTCTATAGCATGGCCCTATTAGCCAAATCTTAAGTCCTATTGTCTAAAGTCTAGGCTTAAACGACAAGGATGCATAGTGCCCAGTATCCCGAGGAAAATGACTGAAGAATGCGAAACGTACAATGAATAGAAAAATGGATAATGCCGTGTGTGAACTAAAACTGTCCTTTAGAGTCTGACTAACAGAAGACCGTAACGGGTTTTCTAGGCATGGGTTATGTCCTACGATGAGACCTCCAAGGATTACAGAATCCCGAACAAACGGGGAGAAAGTATTTTAAATGAAATGTAGGAAAATACATAAAATAAATGAAGAACGAAAGAGGAATAAAATTACGCGGTGACATTTTCCGAAATATCAAGATATAAATTTCAGAATCCTTGTATTCTTTGAATAAACGTTTCGCTTAAAGTATCCGCCCATCATTTTTTAACGAATTTCCCTCGCTTAGACTTCTGTTTCTCTTGTCGTGCCATTACTGTTTAAAGTTTGGCCGAATAAAGGAGGAAAATGGTTGTCCAGTGTAACTTCAAGTTAATTGAAATATCAAGAGAATGAGAAGGGGACTGTAGTGGGAGACAATTTTACACACGAAAAGTTATTGTACAAAGTAATCCACTTTATATTTCAGCTTTGCCACTTTAAAACGCGATTAAACACAGGAGAAAGATAGTCGAATCGAGTTAAAAATGGTCGAATATTTTTTAAATAATGTATAAAATATACTAGAACTTAAAATCATATAGAAGTGGATTTCTTTTTCCCCACCCAAATATTTATCAGCCATGCGAGAATTAACTAACATTTACCTACTTCCACAAATAAAAATTTCCTGAATTTATATTTATATATGTTTGTTTATTTGGAAATCGGCATTGAGCTATTTTACTTGCTAACACGAAATTTGTTCGTAACGTATTACGCAAATTCCAAATGTCTTTCTACTTTTTAACAGGTGATTTAGGTGATATGTCTGCATTATACGAAGCAAAGGATTAGTACAAAGAATGGAATAGAGTAGGATTATATAGAGATATATTTATTGAAAGAATTCGGGAGTAATTAATGAAATATGTATTAGTTGTGTTATTCGATATCGTTTATAATGTAATACGACGCGTGATTACTTTCTTGTATAAATAGATTGAGCACACGTTTTACTAAAACTAGCGAAGGAAATGATAGATAGAAAATGATTATAAAAATAAACTAAATTCTATGAAAACGTTGGATTACACATTCGCGCATTCGCCAACTGAAGTCATTTCGCTTCGTTGCTGCACACACTGGTAGTGTGCTTTCTATTAATCACCTTTTCACGATCTTCACTCCTATAGGATTTAAAATAATCCCATTGTAATAGGCAAAAATAATTAAAATTATAAGACGAAAGCATGTTTTATTGAATACGTACATTAAAAAAATCTATTTAAATTAATTCATGGATAATTTCATCATAAAGTTAATGATAAAATGTATATAAACATTGGACTAATATGAAATATTACATTATAATTAAAAATAAATCATTCTTTAGTTAATTATTGTTAAACATCTCACAAGGTTTGCAATAATCAAATAAATCCAACTTAATTTGGACCCTTGTTATATTGAACATAAGATATTAATTTTCCTTCAAATACAATGTATTTGACAACTATAAGTAAAATTCGTAGCATTAAAAAATTTTATATACAGTACTAGTAATAATTTATATAAGATAAAATTATTATTTACTCGAAATTAAATTAATACCATTATTTGTCTTATTTAATTTGTAATACTTTTTAAAAAATCGATGAATTAAAATACTAAAAATTAAAAACATAAAAAGTATTCTAACTTCAACTGATCTTATTTGAGCAATTGATCTAATTTATCTGAATATTGAATATTCATTATTAGAAAATCAACGAATTATAGACCCTGGGAAAATTGTTAAACTAACATAAAGATCAAACAATCGTTGAATACATATATTCATACAATCTGCTTAAATTACTTCATAGATATATAAATGAAAAAAGTAAATGATAAAATGTACATAGTCATTATACCAATAGGAAGTATTAAATTATAATTAAAAGAAAATCATTCTTTAGGTACTAACTTTAAAGCGTGTCTAAAAGTTTGTAATAATACAATGAATAATACCTTATTTTGAACTTTATAATATAGGATGAATGATAATAACCTTATTTCAAATAGAGTTAAAAGGGCAGCCCTAATTATTANTAATTAAAATCTAAAATTTTTCACTTTAATTATAATTAAAATCTAATATTCATTATTAATGCATAATATTATAATACGAATACTTCACATAATATTATATACATGAAAATCATAAAAAATATTCCAGTACCATCTCAAATTGTTTGAGCAATTGATCCAATAGACACGAGTACTGAATAATTGTTATTAGAAAATCGACCAATTACAGAAAATGGATAAATTATTAAAATTATACAAAGCACATGTATTATTATATAGGTATAATCACAATATCTATTTAAATAAATTCGTGGATAAGTTAAACATAAGATTAATGATAACACATATATATAATCATTGGATTAATAAGAAATACTATATTATGATTCAAAACAATTCATTGTTTAGTTAAGTATTTTGAAGCATCTCTAATTTGTTGTAATAATCCTATGAATCCAATTTCAATTGGACCCCATTTTTTTTCGTGGGGGAAATCTATTAGAAGATATCCCACCGCCCTAATCGTGGGGGGGAGGGGTAGCGGGGATATGTGAGACTTCATTCCCTAAAACGTGAGTATGTGAAGAACTTGATTGTAAATAATTCTGATTCTATGGTTATTAAGATTCTTACTTTGAGGTTAGGTATGTCTCGTATCATTCGCTATTTTGACTCCTAAACCTCTTATTAAATTCTGACGATGATAAAAATTTATAATTATGTAAATAGGAAAACCTGTGATAAACATGTTGGTAAATATATCTGCTTCAAAGTTCATCAAGATTCATACTTTGAGGATAGATACGTCTCGTATCGTTCGCTTTCATAATGCCCTATCTTCGTATTAATTTCTGAAGATGATAAAAATTTATAGTTGCAGTAATCGGAAATTCTGTGAAGAACAATATGGTAAATGTTTCTGTTTATAGGTTTATTATGATTCCAACTTTGTGGTCAGATACATCTCGTATCATTTGTCATTACAATTCCATAACTTCGTATTAATTTCTGACTTTGATAAAAGTTTATAATTACAATAATCGGATATTCTGTGAAGAACTTGTCGGTAAATATTTCTGTTTCTAGGCATATTAAGCTTCATACTTTGAGGCGATGTTTGTTTAGTTCATTTGCTTTTATAATTCGTGAAATTCGTATTAATTTCTGACGGTAATAAAAAATTATGAATATAACAATCTGAAATTCTGTGAAGAACTTGATGGTAAATACTTCTGTTTGAAGGTTTATTAAGATTCTTACTTTGGTGTTAGATATGTCTCGTACCATTAGTGTGGCAACTGGTTAGAGAAAATTATCAATGTCTTAATTCATCCATCTGCAGGTTCAATGCACGTGCCTTTGTTTCCTTTGGAATTACAATTTGCATCCAACTTACCACTCATTTTGCATTTGCAGTAAGCTGCTCTCTGTGTTCAATATATGTATATACACTCTTCGTTTATTATTTCTATATATCTATCGGTAAATTAATAATAATATTTCGTGTTATCGTAAATTTTTTCTCAGCAATTGACTTTATCTAGTTACCGACTTGCCCTTTTTTTCTCTTCTCACACCACTCTTATTTTTTTATGTCGATTCCTTTATCCATATAGAAGGCTTCTTCTAGTGTATCACCTTCTGTTATCTGTCCTCACACTCGTCTGTTGCATTCGGTGAAAAAAATTCTTTCTATCTCTATAGACATGAATTGTTTTATTGTCTATTAGATTTGCCAAAGTTATATCGTGATTTCCATAACCTGGAAAACCTGACATTAAATTATACACGAAATCTTAATCACCTATCTGCCTATAGTACTGTTTATGGTACTTGCAATAATCGCTGACCTTGTTAAATAGTTTCACACGCTTTTGTTACGTTTCACTTTTAGACAATAAAACTGATTTTTGAGTTGCATGGTTATGATTCTCGTGTTTGAGTATTTTGTTTCTGGGTATCACTTAGGGCTCGTTTGACTATTTTCTGTACGTATGAGAGGAGTTTTCTATACTTATACGAAAATGTTCTTCACGACTCATTTTAGTTTATATTCTAAGGTATATAACGCGTAAACAAAAGAAGCAACTCCTGAAATTAATAAGTATCTATATTAAGATTAAGATGTGGTGAATACAAAGTAAAATGCGGAATAGATGTGTTTTACTCAACTTTACATAACGGGATCACAAATTGACAAATGAAACAACAAGATTTCGAGGCGACGCAAATCGAAGCGTCTACAGAACGACTACCAGCCAACAAGCAACTTTGCATTCACCCGACTGATCTTTAAACTAGTTTCCTTTTTTTGTTCATCTATATTCCATACTTCATTTTTAACTAATTTAATTCTTAACAAAATGTAATAAAATAACTTTTTTTTAACAAAAATTTCATTTTTTCTATTAATTCATTAATATATATGCGTATATGTGCATGTGTACTACGCTTGCATGTATTCATGGGATTTGATTCTGCGGAAATTACTTCCAACGCCGAATGTATCTACACTTTCTGACAAGTGAAAACAATCGTTCTGCCTTTTTTAAAGGCGATTTCTACTACTGTAATTACAACATCCTAAATACTAATACAGGGGATCGTTATTCCCGCGTAAGTGTGTTAATGTGTGTTCCCGCGAGTAACGATAAACGGGGGGGCTGAGGCAAGAAGCGTTTGAAATTTTGTTTATTTTCGCATCCATGCACTATTTTAAAAACCGACGAGTCCGTGTTGTTAACCGGTTTTAATGGTCTTTCGCACCGATCCTTCTGTTCGGCAACTCCCTAAATCATCTTCTCTATCCTTTTTTGTGCATATTGACAGGTCGTTGTTAGAACCGATGATTTTCTCGGTTATCAGTCTTTGCTAATCGACATTTTGGCGGTACTCTAACGTGCTCGTGGAATTGTCGCTTCGCAGGTACGCAGCAGGTCCCATCACTGGGTGTGTTATTGCATTCGAGTCATTCTCAACACGGGTCAAAATTACTGCGGCACTGCACGTTAAGGGTTAACGCATTATTCGTAGAAAAATTTCGAATAAGCAGAATTATATCACCATTATGCCGAAGAAAAGTCATGGTTAACGATAATTACCTAACTAGGTACGGAACAAGTGCAATACGGGAGCAAACACAGTAGCCCACAAGCATCCATATCTAGGAATATTATTAATTGTCAATAGCCGTTAACCGTGTATATTATTTTTTGTGTTGAATGTAACTCAGGATGGATAGTTTCTGCGTTATGTGAACACGAAATCAAGTTCGAATTCGGAATATGGATTGGAAGCCCGCAACAATTGGACAGAACCGAGCTTTCGATCATCCAGTTTGCCATTATACCTTTTCATCGTCTTAGTACGCGCTGTGTTTCCTTGAAATAATCAATGTTTCATTATCACCGTGTCGAATCTTCAGTCATACATTTTATCATGTGCCACGTATCCTAATCTATCGATCATAAATACGCACTCGATACCGTCAATGATATCCATGCGATCCTGTTTCACGCAGTCACTTTCATCCTTCCACACGCACTTGAGATATTAACCGAACGCCTGAGCCAAATCGGTAGCCGTTGTTTATTATTGCGCGTTTTTGAGGAACGGTTCAAGCGTTCCTATGCAATCTACATTCATCGTTCATTCATACAAAGGATGTCGCGATGACCTTCTACAAATATATAATAACACCGTATAAATATTCCTAGTATAAATTTTCAAATGTATTTGTATCTCATGTACTTTATTAACATTTCAATTATAAACAAGGCTTCGAATCTCGTCAGATTAAATAATAAAAAAAAAAATCAAGAAAATAATATTACAAAAATTATGTTGATAATGATGATGGATAATGAAGATGATAATGACAAAGATCGATGATACGAAAAAGGTTGGTGCTTGATCGAGTTCATCATCTGAATCATGAATTACTTATTAATAATTAATTATTATGTACTTCTTCGTATTTTGTTCTATACGTATCGCATTTATTTTACTTGCATAAAGTCATTCGTTCTTATACAAAAATCCATTTAAAACATTTCTTTTTTTTTTAACGAACTAACATTTAATACTTTATTGCCATTTGTTGCAATACTTATTTAACGTGTACGATTGTTAATAAAATAAAGTTGTGAGTATAATCTATTTTTCCAGAAATTTTTCTATCTTGTTTTTATTAAAAATTGGTTTTATCTTTTACTCGCGCAATGTCTATTTCCCCACGGAACACGTATACGCCTGTGTATCGAGTTAGTAGAGACACCTAACGGCGGCGAATATACCTCATTCTTTCTCGCAAGTGAAAATTGACATTTCGTGGTACATTAAGGCGGTTTCATTTACAAAATTTATCGCTTCTCGACTATTTTAGCTAAGATCAAAGTGTAGTATCTGCTCTTATCAACTTTATATCTGGTATATTCCCTATCTGGAAATCAGAATATTAAACTGATTTTTGAAGAATTGTGGCAGTGTAGAGCTCGCTCTTATGCCACCGCGGGTTGAATCGGCTTTGCAGTGCCGCCGAATTCAGCCCTGCTTTTAGTGTCAACAAAATGAATGTACTACTCTCAGTTATACTACTCTTAGTATTTCCAAATTCCTCAATGTGAACAAAGACAGTAAGATTTTTCTGATGTTAATTGCTTCTTATAGATATAAAACAAATACTGATGAAAAAGAAAATTTGTTTGACACGTGCATTTATTACATGCACCAATGTCGCGGTTTCCAGTTTTAGCAAAAAAGAACTCGAGCATTGGAAAACTGGGCGAAGTGAGGACGAAGTTTTCAATCCACCCACCCGGCTCGTTCGTCCAGGTATAATCAGGTACCCGCGCATACATGCGCTGGTACTTCTGAATCGTGATTTACCATAAATCCTTAAAACCCCAAAAACATGACATATTCAATTCTTACAAAATTGCGGTACTTTTTTATTTTTGGCCAGTTTTATGGTCCCCTGGCCCACGATGCATCGTGGAAAATGTCGGAATTCACGAGGAACCATATCAGACGTTCACAGCCATGGCATACATGAAGCCATGTGTCGAGTAAGATTCAGAACTGGACGACACAACAGACTAAGCGGAAGATCCGGACAAGTTTCATAATAAATATGTAGTAAATTATTTGAAATTCAGAATAATTTCATTGATTATATCAGAATCATTTTTTTTTTTATTTGATTTATTTATCTTTTTTTCATATATTCTTTTCTTCAGCAATTCCCCAGGAATAGAGTAGTGTCGCGAAAAATGATATGGATTAAGCTTCTGTACATACAGTGCTGGACAAAATTATTGGCACAATATGATTGTTATGATTCAAATGCTTATAACTATGAAACAAGTTGATGAAGAATAAAATTTGTTTTACACGTGTATTTGTTTATTATTATAATGTATTATTCATTAGAAACAGTAACATAAATAAAATGACATACGAAATAATAAGAAAAACATGTTTTTCTTAACCATTTAAGCGTGGAAAAAGGTACTGATGCATTATACAAAATTTGGCATGGATGTATCTGACCGTAAAATTTTAAATTGTCACTCGATAGTCATTTTCTCCAATGATAAACTTGATCTTCAGTCGATTCATAACATAAGAAGAGTCTAACAAGTTTCATTATCGAGAGAAGGAAAATAATCAACAAACATAGAAAGAAAAATAATATCAAATTCGCATAAAACGTGGACGTCATATAGCGAAGTACAAAAAATTGTAGATTTAAAAATGAGTCAGATTATAAAAGTGGCAATCGATGTGGTCGTCCCTCAAAGATAACAGATAGGGAAAAACGAAAAATTGTAAAAGAAGTGAAAACAAATTGTAAACTAAACTCGTTGCAAATTAAAGCTATGTTAAATGAAGAATATCAAATAGAAGTAAGTGCGAAACCATACGAAGAGTATTAAAAGATGCGGGACATTCCGCGTGTGCTGCACGAAGAAAGCATCTAAAAAGAATCGAAATCTGAGGAAAGAATTTGCAATAGAATTTATAGAAAATGATTTCACGTTTTGGAATATTGTACTATTTTCAGATAAAAGCAAATTTAATCAATAATAATAATTAATTAGTAATTAATTAAATCAGATGGCAGAGTATTGGGTTTGGGAAAGCCAATCACGGAAATGGATTTGCAAAATTTAAAAGCCACTGTAAAACATGGAGGAGATGGAGTTATGTTATGGGGTTCTAATGCAGCATCTGGGGTTCAAGAATTAGTATTTATTGACGAAATGATGGACAGGTATGTATATTGAAATATACTAAAAGAACATTGATTTAAAAGTGCTGAGAAATTAAATCTCCCAATTAACTTTTATTTCCAACAAGATCACGATCAAGATCAATATTCTGCCTATATTATACGACAATGTACCGTTAGAATACTGCTCACACGCTATATTCTCCACTCCAAAGTCTAAATACGAATCCCATCGAACATGTTTGGAATGAATTAGAAAGGAGAACTAGTAAACACGATGTAACATATAAAAATCAATGAAAAGCTATTACTTAGCAAGAATGGGACAATATAGAGACGGATTTTACACTGAAAATTGGTGACGTCAATGCCGAAACGATCGATGGAAATTTTTACGAGGAATGAAGGACCAACGAAATATTAATGTTTAATTTCTAGATACTTTTAGTTCTATGAGCCAATGATTTTTTCCATGCTTTAAACGTACAATAAACATGATTTTGTTATTATTTTGTGTGCCACTTTATTTATGTTACTGTTTATATAAAATAATAGACTATAATAATAAATAAATGCACGTGTCAAACAAATTTTCTTCCTCGTCAATGTGTTTCGTGGTTATAAGCATTTGAATCGAAACAATCATGCTGTGTCAATAGTTTGGTCTAGCCCTGTATATTTCTGTTTACGCAGATATTGGAGCTTTAGTCATGTTATTTATGACGCAGGTAGACTGTTGTCACCGAAGGCGACGCTTTGTCCAATGCGATCGTGCCACTCAGATCGTGGGCATACAGAATCATAGTGTAGTATAGTTGAAAACAAAACTATCTATACATTTAAAAAAATTTCCTAGATATTCGGATCTTCATCGATACGAAGGTGTACATTCACGCGGCAACGACTGTGACAGTTAACTTTCATACACTCTGTGTATTATTTGGCTGCACCTTGTATACGTACATGTAGAATCGAGTGGCCGTGTGTATGATCGAATGTCTTAAGCAATTGACTTTAGGAATAAAAGAATACAAGAGGCATGCGTGTAAGAGGACGGTTTGTTAAAGTGATATCTACGACTGGGGCGAGAGGAAGTACAGAAGGAAAGTTTAGGAATGCTCGAGTGTCTGGATGTCCAGGCCAACATAGGTCGAGGATGTCCGAGAAAGCGTGCATGACAAAGAAAGCCTGTGAACAAAAGAGAACAGAGTGAAAGGTTAAATAGGAATGGAGAGGCGCGTGCGAGAGGATTGCATTTCGAAAGTTCGAATGGCAAAATGGTTCGGCAGCTGCAAGAAAGCAGAAACCGATTTTAATTCAACTTTGTATCCTTATCTCTACAAGCTCGTTTCGTATAACAGTGGAATATTGATAATTGTAGGGTAGGCCAAGAAATAAAGTTAATTTTAGCTGATAAACAATCTTTGCCTTCCATCAGCCCCCTGCTCCTACATATATATAATATTATATATGTTATGAAAACTCTACGAGCGTGATACAACTGTGATCAGTTGAATTATGCTATCTGTTTACTTGTTGGGATTTCAAGGGGATCGTTTTTCTTGAGCGTCTACCGGTCACAACCAAGAATAATTTTGAAGTGTACTGTAATTAACTGGACAAACTGGTGTGATTCACTCAAACTGAAAAGGCCAGAATCGATCAGTAGAGAAGGTATAGTGTTCCACCACGGTAATGCGAGAACACGAACAAGTTTGGTACCTCGCCAAAAGCTTTTACAGCTTGAATGGGGTGTACTACTGCACTCACCATATTCTCCAGGTTTGGCGCCTTCGGACTATTTCTTGTTCTGGTCTTTGCAAAATTTTTTGGACGAGAAGACCTTCGTTTCAAATCAGGATGTCAGATATCACTCGGACTAGTTTTTTCCAGTAGGGATCAGAAGTTTTATGAGCGTGGAATCAATCTCCTACCCGAAAGATGGTAAAGGGTATTGGGCCAAAAGGAGAGTATATAATTGAATAAAATGTTTATATATTCTAAGAAGATTGTGTTTCAATTTCAACAAAAAAAAAAGAAACGAAATGACTATCCCAAAAGCCCAATAGGATATAGCGGAAGTTAAAAAACATGGAAGCCCTGACAGGTGTGTGTGGACAGATCAGTGACTTGAGAATACAAAACTGTAGAACAAGGTGGTATAGGAAAATCAAAAAATACAATTATGCCAACAACACGCGGAGTTTCGAGGCGGTCACCAATCTAAGTGCGCCCAACACATTTTAACTTTGGTGGTGATCGGACGAGAACCAGTGATTTTTATGTGGTATGATCATTGGCCAAAGTTAGTATATTGCTCACGTTTGAATAGTAATTGCGAATATGTATATACTAACCGTATGTCTATTCGTCACGTGACAATAATAAACCGGCGAAACATTCGTAAGTGATTTAAAATAAACGGCGTAAACATTTAGATAACAGTTTTTACTTAAAACACTCGAAGTTATTGACCAGGAGCACATCGGTTGAGCGGTGTGGAATCTTTTCGGCCCGAAGAGCAGGTAGTGCAATTATTTATTATAACTATGGGCGGAGGTTTAACACTTTGCTCTCGAAGAATTTTTTTGTGGTGAACAACGGAATACGGATCTTTTCTTATATCTTTGTGTCCCCGCTACCGCCATCAACAATGAAACAAATAAAATAAAGCACGTGTTTGGGTTAGGTTATCGAGTTACTCCTTATCTTTTTATTACGAAAAAAAAAAAAACATAAATAATCTAATCTAAAAACCTAACCTTACTTATTCTTTTACTTTTAAAATTATTCTAAAGATGTCCTGAATTTCAAGAAAGACGGAATTATTGCAAGAAATAAATGACATAAGTGAAGAATGCTCTGAAATTGATGAAAGCTCACAATCTGTAAGTGTAGATACGTTGAATGATTCTTTCAATTGTGACCACGAATTCGATAGTGATTATGAACAATACTCGTCAGACACTAATGAAGAGAAAGATAAATTGGATGCAAGTAGAGGGCGAAAAGGAATGAGAATGATGACGGATTCTGATGGCGATAGTGAAGAAAGCAATGAACGGCAAAATATTGAAATTGCTGTTGTTGGAACAGTTTGGAAAAAGATCGAAACAAGTTTCTCTCCGGGCAGACCACCTCTTCATACTAATTTCAATGATGTATCTGCTCCAACTAGACACGCCAAACGAAATATTATGATGGGCAAAGTATGCACCGCATTTTATTTACTATTATTGACAATAATATTATTGAATATATTATGAAATGTACGGAAATGGAAACACAAAGAGTTTTAGGAAAAGAATGGAGCTTATCTCGAGATAAATTAAGGGAATTTATAGGTATTATATACGTACGCAGTTCATATGATCAATAAAATGTCAATGCATCGTTTTTATGGAATAAAAAATGGGGATTTCATCTTCTTCGAATGTCGTGAGCCGAAATTTCTTCATGGAAATACTACGATTTTTGCGTTTGGATAATAAAAACGTGAGGAGCCAACGATTGGAGAAAGATAAATTTGCTTTAGTATCAAGAATATGGAACGCATTCATTGAAAATAGTCAAAACTGTTAGAAGCCAGACTCAAATATCACAGTGGATGAAGAGCTTTTCCCAACGAAAGCCAGACGCAAATATCACAGTGGATGAACAGCTTTTCCCAACGAAAGCTAGATGTAGATTCACCCAATACATACCGAATAAGCCCCATATATTTGGCATCAAATTTTGGTTGACGTCTGATGTCAAAGGCAAATATGTTGTGCAAGGGTTTCTGTGCTTAGGGAAAGATGGAATGAGACCGACATCAGTTTCATTAGCTGAGTCTGTCCTTTTGAAGCTGGTGAAACCATTTATTGGCTGCGACAGAATCGTTACCACCGACAAGTTTTTCACAAGTTCTTCCCTGGCAATAAAGCTTTCGCAAGAAAAACTTCTTTAGTTGAAACTATCCGTCAAAATAAGAGAGAACAGCCAAAATCTGCAAAAACACCAGAAGATAAAATGAAACGCTTCACAACGCAGTTTTATGTATCAAATGATTGTACTCTAACAAGGTATAAAGACAAACCGAACAAAACAGTACTTCTGCTAGGCTCAAGACATAAAACTATAACTGCGGGAAAAAACAATATACGTCTTCCAGAAACAATTAAATTTCATAATAGCACCAAATTTGGGTCGATATAACCGACTAAATGGCGTGAAAGTATAGTGTGAAATTTAAATGCCGTAGATTGCCTATACATATATTCTACAACATCCTCGATTTAGCCGGAATAAACGCGTGTATTCTCTACAATGAAACGACAGGTGGAGATATTTCACGTAAAGATTTTTTATTCCAGTTAGGAGGAGAACATGCAGCGAAATAATTGCGAATAAAAAAAAGAGCTAATATTCAAAATACTTATCATATTTCAACTAATTCGTGTTTCTCAACTATTTTGATTTTTTATTATAAATAGCAACATATCGAACAATTAGTATTGAAAAAATGTTTGAAAAGATGTTGTACGGTTTCATTAGGTATAACCTGGAAATGAATCGAATATGATAATTGGAGATACGAATAGATTCGGTAATTGGCATATCGTTGTCAACTGACCTAATCGGGATATATAAACAGATGTGTTGCTATGACAGAGAGCGATATTGCGCTCCGTTCACAATATTTGATAATGCCTTACTTTCTCATTTTTTTCCTTTTTCTTTTTTATATAGTGCTTCAATTTTCATATCGAATTTTCTAAATTTGCAATGAATAATTATTGGAATATTTTCCTATAAGTCGGATCATATTTCTCAGTACATGTATATAACATGCAATACTATGCTACTTTTTGTTATACATAGATGCATACCTTAGATTTATATTCGCTTGAGTAAACATTTGTTCTTAGTGTTCATTTGTTTGATGCATGTATAATCTACCTACTCTATTATACGTATAACGAATGATATGCACTATAGTACACCGTGCTATATAATCTACTCTTATCGAAGTTCCAGTTTATTCTCTTAGTTTGCATATTTCTACTATAATCCAGTTTTCATAGCTTGTTACATGTGCGGATGGATGTCACAAAGTAAATCAGGCTTAGTAATAGATATCATGAGATCGGGTTAATGATAGACGGGCGAGTCGCTGCCCTAACGTAGCCAGTAGGCCGTGGGCAGTCGGGAGATGGCACGATTCCATTGACGGCCGCATTCGGGAGGGCGGCGTCGTTACAGTGACCGCGCGACGCCCTATCAATTTTGGCACACGGGGGGGGGCGCAGGAAGTTTTACATGGCGGAGTTTTCTATCCTGCTTTCCCGATGCCTCCGCACAACGGTGAGAATGGCCACCGTGAGAGTTTTAGTGGGTAGGAATCTCACATAACCTCATCCACACCCCAGGGCATATATATATTTATATATATATATATATA
>NIJG01000175.1:39842-76888 GCA_002201625.1 Euglossa dilemma
CACTACCAGACTTACATATTATAATTATTTAATATATTATTCAATTCTTTTCCTTATGAGATGAAAAATCGAATTTAAAAACCAGTTTCTGTTGCTGAAGCACTGATTGAAGCAACAAAAATTGAAAAAGCTAAAAAATCCCGATCTATCGTTTCTTTTTTATTTGTCTTTAATCCCTTGTGCTGTGAATTAATTATAAAAAATGACGCATCGAAGAAACATTTAATTTTAATTAACCTCTGTACACGTGGTTACTCGGTAAATAGTACATATTTTTGGAATTCAACAAAATTCGCACATGCAACGCGTTAAATTTAATTTTAATTGCACGACGAATGTAGTATGCTTTCGCGTAGTTTGCCAAAGGGTTAATTACGCATGTCAAATAAAAGTTCCATTTATTCCCATTCTCTCGTGAAAACTTCCGCAAATGAATATTATAAAAAAAAAAAAAATGGATAATCGAATCTAGAGACCTATTATCCGAGGAATGGAATTTGACCGATAAAAAACTTCGATTTGGCCCTTCCTCTTCAATTATCTTCTTTATCTAATTACGCGCATGAAATAAAAATTCTGTTTATCTGAGAGGCGTCTCTTAGTTGCCAGTTAACGAAGTTACGGAGATTAATGATCGATATTGCGTTTGAAATGATGCAACTATATAAATTATTGGGCTGTTCGAAAAGTAATTTCGTTTTTTCTTGGTGAAAATGAAACACGATTTTTTTAGAGCGACGTTTCACGCGATCACGAACGGTCGAATTCGACGAATTTCGCCTCCAGGCAATCTCGCGAGTCGTTATTCCGCTGTTCGCATCTATCGATGCCTTTATTTCGTCTTCGTCCGCTTCGACGGGCCTTCCAGAACGCGGCGCGTCTTCGACGTCGAAATTGCCCGAACGAAATTTTGCAAACGAATTTTGGCATCGTCGTTCGGTCGATACATCTTCTCCGTACGCGTCGCGTAATTTTCGCCCCGCTTCAACCGCGTTTTTACCTTTTCGATGGTAAAAGAGCGAAACACGCCGAAAATGCCGCTCTCGATTTTCCATCTTTGATAGGGCACCGAACGAAAACTATCGCGAAGAATCGAACGAAATTTTTCACAAACGAGCCTTGCTATATCAGCTGTCGAAATGTATAACGATTACGCGGCTTAAGCGCGAAGTTGGCTGTGAAAAAATACTATTAGATCCTCTGTTGGGAAAAAACGAAATTACTTTCCGGACAAGGCAATAATATCTACGCGATATTTTTATATTCTTGTAAAATGCGACATCGGTTTGAAATTTGAGAGACTTCGAGGTATAGTAGTCAAAATTGAGAATCACATCTGATTCTCCTACCCTTTAATTCTCAAATAAAATCGATAAATTTTATAGGAAGATGAAATATTGATATCTATCACTAAATTGATGATCGAAGGTGTCGCAATCTTGATCGAACTCTGTAAATCGTTTGATAAAAACTTCAATCTACCCTTTCCAATCTACATCTTCGCGTAATTCTATTCAGTAAATCATTTTCCAAATCAATTAACTCCTCGAAAGATCAAAAATCGAATCTAACAGAATGTTCCAATCACCAAAGTAATAAACGAAAGTGTCTTAAACTAGATCAAACTCTATCAATCTGCTCGAAACTTCGATCTACCCTTCCTAACCTACACCTCCACTAAATCCTTAGAACTTAACTCCTCGAAAAATAAAATACAAATTAATTTCAACCATAAAAACATTTGCAATCAAACACTTCGACGTGAGACTTTTAAAAATCTTAAAAAACAAAGCACGACTCTGTCAAACAAAAATTACCTTTCTTTTCGTCCCTACTACCTAAAACGCTAATAGCCTTATACCTTTGCGTTCTCGAAACTAAATCGATTTATTCCGGATCAAAACTGGGATTTAAAAACATATTTACATCACCGAGGAAGATCGAAGAAAGGTTGAGAAAGGTATAACACCTGTCTTCTCAATCCTCGCTTAGATCACCAAGCCAAGTATGATCGATAACGAAGGAAGGAAGGATCATGATTGACAAGGTTTAACAAGGTTTGAACAACTAGAATGCATTTTCTCCTCGTTACCGTGAAATTTGCAGGTGTTATCAATTAAAACCGAGAATCGATGAGAACCGTGTAATTCAAAAAACTTGGAAAAACACAGCACGACTATGTCATCCAAAAATTACCTTCCTCTTCGTCCCTAGTACCTAAAATGCTACTAGATTTACACCTTCGGATCAAACCTAAACTCCAGAAACATATTTACATCACCGAGAAATTGATCGAAGGCAAAGGAAGGATCAGGATTGTCAAGGTCTAACAAGGTTTGAACAACTAGAATGCATTTTCTCCTCGTTACCGTGAAATCTGCAGGTATTGTCAATTAAAACCGAGAATCGATGAGAACCGTGTAATCCAAAAAACCTGAAAAAACACAGCACAACTCTGTTAAGCAAAAATTACCTTCCTTTTCGTCCCTAGTACCTAAAACACTACCAGACTTACACCTTCGTGTTCTCGAAACAAAATCGATTTATCATCGATCAAAATTTTGATTCAGAAACATATTCACATCACCGAGAAACCGATCGAAGACGAAGAAAGGATCAGGATTGACAAGGTTTGAACAACATAATTGCATCTTCTTTTCCATTACCGTGAAATTTTCAGGTGTGTCAACTAAAGCTGAGAATCGATGAGAACCGTGTAATCCAAAAAACCTGAGAAAACACAGCACAACTCTGTCATCCAAAAATTACCTTCCTCTTCGTCCCTAGTACCTAAAACGTTGCTATACTCATAACTTCGCATTCTCAAACCAAAATCGATCTACCCATCAAAAACTAGAGATCAAAACTAAAACCAAAAGATCAAACCAATACTCTAAAAACATATTTACATCACCGAGAAACCGATCGAAGGCAAAGAAAAGATCAGGATTGTCAAGGTTTGAACAATCGATTTGCATCTTCTCTTCCATTACCATGAATTTGCAGATGTTATCTCGACCAAAGCCGAGAATCGATAGCAACCTCATAATCCTCGAAAAAAATGGCGTAAACGGTTCCTGAAAACCGTGTTCCAGCTATATCCGTTGATCTCATCGACCCTCTCGCAGGATCGTGCTTAAGAAAATCGGAAAATCGAATGAAAACCGTGTGAAAGGAGAAACGAAACAGAAAATTAGGGAACTAGGTATGCAAACACACGCGTGCGCTTATTGCAGCGGCTCGTGAACGATCTATCTGTGTATATATATGGTTCTTTATTATTTACATTCTTGCTTATTGGCGCATCATTCATCAGACACTCGCTCGCTGACAATTCGTATGCTAATATTTATGCACGTGTGCCTCTGCGCGTGTGTCCCGTGTGTCTGTGTGTGTATACGTGTACTTGATGCGTGTCCGCGTGTGTATTACTCGTTTATTTATTTATACTCGTATTTATATATATAATGTATCTGTTTATATTCCCCTTCCGTATGTATGTACGTGTATATATATACATATATATATGTATAGTACTCCGTAACGTGATAAAACGTCGTTAAAAAAGTCAGTACATCGTTTGTTAATGCTTAAAAAACCTTAACTCGCGCTACATTAATTTATGTTTCGTTTCCGACAGTGCATAGTAGGATTGCAAATCGTGATTATTCCGCCTTTAAACAGCTTCTCTCCGCTAGCTTATCGGCGCACACGCGCGAATTACTCGCGCGAACGTACGCACACGCGTGGCGACTCGTCTCGCGCGAGGGAAGACTCGTTCTCATCTTTCCTTCCTTCTCTCTCTTCCTCTCCTTCTCTCTCGCTCTCCATTGCATCTTTTTTTTCGCTTTTTCCCTTTTATACTTTTTTTTCGATTTTTTTCTCCATTTTTTCCCATTTTTTTTCCCCTATTTTTCATCCGCTCGAACCTTACCTCGATCGCGTAATATCGGCAAGAGACGCCGAGTGACACGAAAGTGTATGTGGATACACTCGATATTGTTTCTCTTTCTCTCTCTCTCTCTCTCTCTCTCATTCTCGCACGCACTCGCTGTCTCACTCTTGCTCTCTCTCTCGTTGACGTAGCTCGTCAACGCGGCTGTGCAGATACACAGAGGTAATGGTAATGCGAGGTTATTACTTAGATTCTCTGCCTCAGTGCTCTGTCCCCCGCCCCCTCGAAATAATCGCGTGCCCCCGCCTGCCTTTTATTTTCCCGTTCCCCTCGTTCGAAACCGCTCCGACTATTTTCCCAGCGAAAGGGAACCTCGAACGAACAGGAGAGAGGATGGAGAAAGTAAACGGGTGGAAAAAAAGAGAGAAAAATGAAAAATCGGGTAAAGAAAACCGCGAAGCTGTTCGAATTTCCCGCGACACTCCGCACGGAAGACGCGTGGACCCCGTAGCGCGCGAAGGATCATGGGACAAGGCAACGGAAACAAATCGCAAAAAAATTACGCTTCTCGATGGGTTCACAGTACCTGCATGTACCAAAAACAACAGTTACAACTTATAACAATCCTTTTATTCCTTTTTATTTTATTATTTATTTATTATTTACTCGTCCCTCTTCTTTCGAATTATTACGCTTCATCGTCCGCGAATTTATCCGTGTTTAGTAATTCGTTTATTCGTCGTTTTATTTAAAGCGCGTGTCGCTACGAAACGGGAAAAAACCTGCAAACGGGTCGTGAAGAAAGATCCCTCGGGAGATGCGGAAGTCGTCTGGCGTTAAATTCGTAAAAGCACACGTAACACACTCTGTTCCGCTAAATCGGCCGAAAAAGGGGTTGAAAAAGGAAAGAAAGAAAGGAGAGAGAGAAAAAAAAAAGAAAGAAAGGGAAAAAAAGAAGAAAAAGAACATCCGCCGGCACGAGAAGAGAAGTGACATTTCGCGCGACAAAAGACGCGCTACGTTTCACCTCGTTCCCCCTCCAACCCCCTGTTGTAACCCCCTGCAGCCCCTTTCGCATGCACACCTGTTTCGCTCTGGCGCAGAACGGGTTGCCTGGCACAGGCGCTCTCTCTCGCTCTACGACTCCTTATCTTTCTCTCTCTCTTTCTCTCTCTCTCGCGTCTTCCTCGTTCGGCCGAGTTCCCCTCGCATCGAGCTGTCCAGTCGATTAGGAGAAACGTAACGCGCGAGAAAATCGAGGACAGAACGAGGAGGACTCCTAACAGCCCGTGTCAACGAAAACCAAACGAACTGAAGAACCGTTGTGTTCTTTCTACGCAACGTACGGTGCCGTTTTACCCCGTTGGTTCTTATATATCTCGAGCACCAGGTCCTCTATTTTACGGAGCGATCGTTTATGCATATATCCATGTGTGTATATATATATATAGTGTATATATATACGTTATGTATAAAGTGTGGTTCCTCCCTTCGCACGACGTTATCGCTACATACGTTTTATCGAATAGTTCTCGTCGTGTTTATATCATCGTTCGCAGTGTCAAATATACTTACAATAGAAATATATTAAAATTGCAAAGTTTCATGGAGTTACGCCGCATATCCTGTCCGCGGCGCGACTAATACTCTTATGTATCGGTATCACTTATCGTAGCGTAATCCGCTAACGTAAATCCTGAATGAGGTCCTCCGTATTCTCTATACCGTGTCGCCTGCGTGTGTATTTGTTTACTCGTGTGCATATGCATGTGTGTGTGTGTGTATGTATGTATAACGTACTCGCGTGTACCGCGTGTACATATGTTTGTGTATACATGTATGTGTGTGTGTGTTATACAGCGAGAGTCGGGCAGTTGATTTAATTCGTTTCTTACAGACTGACAAGGAACAAAATTTTCATTTCGAATTACCACCCTCGAACGAAACCTGCCGGGGCTATCGCGTAGCCTGGCTCTCCCGATAGAAACGGTCCGCGCTCTGACGTATAGAAGGAAAACGAGAATCCTTTGGTAAACTGGAATGCCCGACTCCGACTTCAAAGGACTCCTTTGCAAAGCGCGATTTTGCCCGTGAATCTTTCGAGAATTTACGTCCGCGACAAACGACTGGGTAAATCGAGGTACGCATCCTCTTCCTTCTCTCTTTCTCTCTCTCTCTCTCTCTCTCTCGTCTCCCTGCCGCTCGTCTAGGGTTCTTCGTTCTTCTCTTCGCTCCTCTCCTCTTCTTCATCGAGGAACGCGAGAACGAACAGCTCGGGAGAACAGAGATTCATCCAGCGGATCTTCTTCCTTCCTTCTCTCTTCCCTTCTCTCCACTCTCTCACTCTCGCTCGCTAGCTCACTCTCTCTCTCGCTCTCAATTTTTTTGCTTTTTTTCTGTTTTCTAGATAGGGCAGTGTTGTGGACGGTTACGGAATCAATGTCCGTAATCCCAAAAATGTTTCCTACAAGTATACATACTATTTAATAAGTACATATTTCAACAACCGTCTTTAGAACTAAGTTTATAAGGTATCGTATGATTTTCTTTTTTTTTTTCTTTCCTCCCCTTCGCCGTTTTATTACCACGCGTTCCTCTGTTTTGTTATGAAAACATTTTGAAAAAAAAGTCACGTTTCGCAGCTCGTTTGCTCTCCTGCTCCATTCCTGTGTTCGGAAAGTACGGATCGCAGCGGACATTTCCAGAAATCCCTGCCGATTCGACCTAACGACACACCCTCCCCGCCAACCCTCGCGCGACCCTTTTCCGAACGTTTCCGATTCGCTCCGAAGACTCGACCCACCCTCTTCTGCCACTCGCCCCGCAGCTCGATACATACTATATTAATAATAACCATTAATAGGTGTATAATCTATCTATCTATCTATCTATCTATCTATCTAGTAAAACAGCATCATATTAAAGTCTATCCTCCTCCTCCTCCTCGTTATCCTCGTTATTCTCCTCGGACTCCTCCTTGTATCCGGGATGCTCCGAGATCGCGTAGTAGTTCCCGTTGTAAATAACCCCCAGCTCCCGCAACACGTCTCCCCTAATGATAGCCTTGATCGTCCAGTTGTAACACTCCTCGCTCTCGCTCTCGCGGTCGAGCCGCTCCACGTCGAGGATCTTTGAGCTGAGCCGTTCGAGGATAATCCCGATGTCCTTGATGCTTAAATGCTTCTGGTCTACGGTGAGCTGATCGATGAGCAGTAAAAACTTCTCCGAGGTGACGATCTCGTCCTCCATGATCGTGTTCTCGGTCTCGGACTCGGAGCTGTCGTGCTCCTGATGATGATTGTGATGATGATGGATGTTGAACCCGCTGGCGGAGTTGCATGCGGCGAGCCTAGAGGTGGACTCCTCGTCGGCGGTGTCGCAGAATCTCACGTGGCCCTTGCTCAGGCCTGTCCGTCTGGTGCCGTCGGAGAGGGAGGATGGCGGCTGAGGCGACGAGGTCTGAGTCTGGGTCTGCTGCTGCTGCGGCGGCGGCTGCTGCTGCTGCTGCGGGTGCGGGTGGTGGTGCTGCTGCTGGTACTGCTGGTGCTGAGCGTCCTGGATCGGCGAGGTGGCCACGGACTTGTGAACCGCGATCCTGCGGCCCTCCTCGTGCAGGGCGCAGCAGTGGAAGTCGCACTCGCCGCTGGCGCCGCCGTCGGCACCGTTCACAGGGCTGCCGTTCCTCACCACAGGCTGGTGAATGTGGTTCGAGCACTCCGGCGTGTGGATATGGATGGTGGTGCTGTCGAAGGAGTTGGTGCCCTGCTTCACCAGGCGGCCTGGCATTCCGTGGGCCTGCGGCAGCTGCTGCTGCTGTCGTTACCACGGCGATTTTAATGGTTTGTCTAGATCGGAGATTCGAGGATTTCTCGAGGCTACTACTGTGTATCGACGTCGGTAGACGCAACGCGACTCGACTCGACGCGTTCGAGGCTTCCGGGCCCGAATCGTGCAGCCTAACAGCGTCCTGGATCTCCATGGAACGTGACATTGGCGCTCGGTGTCTCCTGCGCCAGCGAAATCGACTCGTTACCCGGAAACCTCGCGTGAATCGGTTCTACAGAGTGAAAAGAACTCGAGATAAAAAAATAGTCACGCTCTCGTACCATGTCGTCATGATTTATCACAGTGATATGGGGGCTGGTGTAGCGGCTCGGGCCGACCTCGGCCGCCAGGTGTCCCAGCTTCCCGCCGTAGTTCAGGTTGTCCAGGCTCGTCTGGATCACCAGCGGTGGACGCTGACCCCCGCTCAGATCGGTCTTCTTGGTCGGCGAATACTTCGAGGTCTGCACGTCTTGACCTTTCTGCTGCTGCTGCGCCTGCGACGACGTCGATGAACGCTGGTCCCAGTGCAGCACCACCGTGACTCGTCCCTTATTGTCCATGATCTTCCACGACGGCGTCTCATCGTGCAGCTCCAGCGCGTGGATCGTTTCGCACACTATTTTCGGTATCGCTGAAATCGCTGAAATAACAAGCACACGATAAGTTACACGAGGTTCTTTTAACTTCAAGATACCTATCCTAACTTCCTCTCCCTATCTCTCGGATTGGTATTTCGATTTCAACGTTTCCTTCCTTTCTATCTTTCGCGACGAACCTTGACTTACGCACCTTCCACCGCCTTTCCGCGTTACACAGAGTTCCTCGAACCGAGATTCACCTATCCTAACTCATCCCTATTCTTCGGATTGCAATTGCAATTTAAACGTTTCCTTTCCTTCGCGACCTACCTTTCCTTGTGTAGTTCCACGACCGCGTGTATCGATCTTTCGCTACTTATTAACGGATACACGATACCAAACGTGAGCCATGCGTGCATCCACGCAGACGCTACGTTACACAGAGTTCCTTAAATCGAGATCCTATCATTCTCAGTATTTTTTGGATTGCGATTTCAATTCGAACGTTTCCCTTTCTTCGCGACGAACCTTAACTTAGGTACTTCCACCGCCGCGTATATCGATATTTCACTACTTATTAACGGATACACGATACCAAACGTGAGCCACGCGTGCATCACGCAAACGCTACGTTACACAGAGTTCCTTAAATCGAGATTTTCCTATCCTAACTTCTTCCCTATTTTTCCGATTACAATTCTAACGTTTGCGTCGCGACGAACCTTCCGTTGCGTGTATCGATCTCTCGCTACTGGTTCCCGGATACACGATACCCGACGCGTGCATGGGCGCTGTTGGCGTAACAAATCGTTATCTGATCGCCCTCTCCGACGAATCTGCACTTTTGTCTTATCGTACTTATGAATCGATACTCCGTCTTCTATTCACGGAGGACCGGCGTCCTCTGGCTGGCGTCCGTTATTATCGTCGTTAAAGTGTCACTTTGTCGCCGACGCCGTAAATACGCTCTCCCCGTCTTTTCACGTATTTCGCCTTTTATCGCGTTACATGTCTGACCTATAATTTCACGCTTTGCGCGAGTGCATCGGCGACACCAATCAATCAACGCCTCTTCTCTCCAAGGAGAGATGCGTCACTTGGCAACCAGTCCAAGGTACAACTCTCTCTTCTCTCTCCTCTCCCTCTTTGTCCATAAAAATAACTCGACTTTAGATATTTCGCGGCAGGAGATAGTTATTATCCTCGGTTGGAAAGAATAGAAAAATAAAAAAACAATATCGCTTTTGCGCTCGCACGAGCTCGCCTTTCAGCCGCTTGTTTACTACAACACTGCCGCGTGAAGAGAATAGATCAAAACGGCGCTTCGGAATTTTATAATATCGTTGGAAGAGATTTTATTTCGAGCAGCGCTTCTACTCGCTTCGCCTAGTTTTCGCGGAATCAAAAGCCACGCAATGGAATAGGAAATAAACGGCGACATCTCTGAATTTTATAATATCGTCGAAAGAGTTTTTATTTCGAACCGCACTTCTACTCACTTCGCTCGTCCTATTCCCCTAATTTTCGCGGAACCGAGAGCCACACAATGCAACAGATCAAAAGCCAAATCAAGAGCCACGCAATGGAATAGATCAAAACGGCGACGCCTCTATATTTTATAATACTCTTAGAAGATTTTATTTCGATCCGCGCTTCTACTTCCTTCGCCTAGTTTTCACGAAATTGAGAGCCACGCGAAGGCATAAATCAAAACGGCGACGCCTCTAGATTTTATAATACCTTTGAAAGATTTTATTTCGATCCGCGCTTTAACTCGCTTCGCAGAATCAACAGCCACGCAATGGAATAGATCAAAATGGCGCATCTAAATTTTATAATTCCGTTGTAAGATTTTATTTCGATCCGCGCTTCTACTCGCCTAGTTTCTTCGGAATCGAGAGCCACGCGAAGGAATAGATCAAACCGTCAACGCCTGTGAATTTTATCATCGGCATAGATTTTATTTCGAGCCACGCTTGTACTCGCTTCGCCTAGTTTCCGCGGAATCGAGAGCCACGCAAAGCTCCTTCTATCCCCGTTCTCGGTATCCGCGACTTAGACGCTAATTTATAGGCCAATCCCATCAGCGCGCCGCTCTGGCTGCACGATCGGCGCTGCTCTGATAGGTACCGGCTCGTATGATGTCGACCCCGGTCGGACACCAGCGTTCACCATGCCGTAGCAATAGCAGGATCGTGTTGTTCGCTAGGGTCTTGAAGTACTCGCCGTCCTCCACTTGCGTCCCGTCCGATTCCAACACTACGGAGACATTCTCGTTCTGTGGCACGCCCAGTTTCTCCTTGCCTAGAATCCGGATAGAGAAGAAAACAAAACAACGATTAGTTCAGTGTTGAAAACGATTGCTCGATGTCTACGTTTCAAGCGTCGATTCGAACTACTGAAGAACGGAAAGAAAAGAAAGAACGAGAGAGGAGAGGCAAGCATCCGAATCGAATCCATAGGATGGTTTAATTCGATTCGAATGCCTCTCTCTTTCGAAAGGATATTCAAGATCCTCAAGAACGCTTCCTGATCTTATCTTGCGTTCTAATCTCGTTACTATTCTTCTCTTTCCTTCCTTCTTTTCGTTTTATTTTTTCTCTCTCATTTCTCTCTTTGTCCGACGACGGCCGACGACGGTTCGATTCGATACGGGTTTCGAATTTTTGGGTAAATGTTTTTTCTGCGTAAAAAAAGAGAGCGATACCTTGCCTCGAGTAATCCAATATCTTGTGTGTCGTGAAAAGAAAGAAAGCACGTTATGTATAGAAATGTGGTGTACCAGAGGAGCGGTTATATCGCGAGAAATCGAGCATCGAAGCAAAGGACGACTCCGGTTCGGAGCAAAGGTAGAATTCGGCGTGATATGCATGTATACTTTCCACAGCGAGTACCAGAGTCGTTACTTTTTCGCATAGCGGTTTCAGTGGGCTCGCTTCTTACCCTGGTGTATCAGTTCCTCGAAATTGCTAACACACAGTCCCTTTCTTACGTTACGCCAGCTGTCCCATATCTTAAAAGGTCTCTTGCTCCGTAACTCCTGCACAGAAACAAACCGAATGCAATTTTTACCAATTCTCGCAAAGCCTTCCTCCTCCTCGACCTACCGGTTTCATCTTTACAGGCGTGAATCTCGCGTTGCAAGAAAAACGGAGGAAATCGGGGTCTTCTATCGGGAAGGATTAGCTCTATCGGGGCCCGGTCGGGGTCCGGAATGTCTCTAAACGAGACGTTATTTGCAATTTCCCAATTTTCGTACGCCTTCTTCTCGACCTACCGGTTTCACGTTTACAGGCGTGAATCTCGCGTTGCAAGAAAAACGGAGGAAATCGGGGTCTTCTATCGGGAAGGATTAGCTCTATCGGGGCCCGGTTAGGGCCTGGATGGGTTAGGTTAGCGTCGGAATATCTAAACGAAACGAAATTTGCAATTTTTCCCAATTCCCGCCACGCGTTCTTCCTGACCTACCGATTTCACGTTTAAATCTCGCGTCGGAAGAAAAATGAAGGAAATCGGGGTCTTCTATGGGGAAAGACTAGCTATCAGGGCCCAATCGAGGCCCGGAATATTTCTAAACGAAACGTAATCTGCAATTTTCTAATTTTCGCATAATTCCTCGATCTACCGAATCTCGCGTTGAAAGAAAAGAAAAACGGAGGAAATTGGAATCTATCGCGAAGGATCAGTTATTGGGAGGGCCCGATCGGGGCCTGGAATATTTCTAAACGAGACGTAATTTACAATTTCCCAATTTTCGCACGCCTCCTCCTCGATTTACCGGTTTCACGTTTATATTCGTAAATCTCGTGGTGAAAGAAAAGCGGAGGAAATCGGGGTCTTCCATTGGGACGACCGGCTAATCGGGGGCCCGATCGGGGCCCGGAATATCTCTAGACGAAACGTAATTCGCACTTTCCCAATTTTCGCACGCGTCCTCCTCGATTTACTGAATCTCGCGTTGAAACAAAAACGGAGGAAATCGGGGTCTTCTATCGGGGGGCCCAATCTGGGCCTGGAATGTCTAAACGAGACGTAATTTGCAATTTTCTAATTTTCGCATCCTTCCTCCTCCTAGATCTACCGAATTTCGCGTTGAAAGAAAATCGGGGTCTTCTATCGGGGGGCCCGATCTGGGCCCGGAATGTTTCTAAACGAGACGTAATTTGCAACTTCCCAATTTTCGCATCCTCCCTCCTCTTCGACCTACCGAATCTCGAGTTGTAAAAAAAGAAAAACGGAAAAAATCGGGGTCTTCAATCAGGGGGCCCGATCTGGGCCCGGAATGTCACTAAACGAAACGTGTAATTTGCAATTTTCTAATTTTCACACGCCTCCTTCTCGACCTACCGTATCTCGCGTTGAAAGAAAAGAAAAACGGAGAAAATCGGGGTCTACTATCGGGGGGCCTGATCTGGGCCCGGAATATCACTAAACGAAACGTGTAATTTGCAATTTTCTAATTTTCACACGCCTCCTTCTCGACCTACCGAATCTCGCGTTGAAAGAAAAGAAAAACGGAGAAAATCGGGGTCTACTATCGGGGGGCCTGATCTGGGCCCGGAATATCACTAAACGAAACGTGTAATTTGCAATTTTCTAATTTTCACACGCCTCCTTCTCGACCTACCGAATCTCGCGTTGAAAGGAAAGAAAAACGGAGAAAATCGGGGTCTTCTATCGGGGGGCCAGTTCGTGAGGCCCGGAATGTCCGTAAACGAGACGTAATTGCGCGTAAAGAAGGTCTGGAGCCCGCGTGGGACACGCTTATCGCCTAGATGTTAAGTGGAGTGTCCGCGCCGGGTCAACGGGAAAGTAATTCACCCCAGGTATATTTTCTCTACGCGATAACCAAGTAGAACGGACTATAAACAAAGCCTATCGCTTCGCCGGGGAATTATTATCGGATATCCATACATCCTCGCAGCACGCGTCTCCCTCCTCGCGTTTTTCCTTCCTGCTTCTCTCTCTCCTCCGCGTTCTCGCCCCCTTCGAATTTATTCCGAACCCGCGAGAACAACGACACCGTTATAAATACACCGAGTTTCGCAGGGGGTTGCCGCGCGTATTATAAGGGGTGATCCGGAAAAGTGGGACGTACAGGACCAAAAACAGTATCCCGAGTCCGCTAGCGTGCAAATTGGAGCAAACTTTGCATCGAGTCTCTCTCTTTCTCTCTCTCTCTCAAAGAAGAAATACCTTATCCCGTAGGGGGTGTGAGACAAAGCGGAGGAAAGGGATCGAGAAATTAACTAAGAAATCAACTATTAACTGAGATTCGGTATACTAGGAATCACATTCCTAATTATCCTCCATTGGGGAAAAGAAGACAAAGAAGTCTTGGTCTTCCGCGACGAAGAAAGGGACGAACGCGATTCTATTTCCTGGAAAACGCACTCTGCGTGTCGGAAAACGGATCGTCTCGGGGGAGAGTCGGGGGAGATTAGCGGATTATCGGGGTTAAGGGGTCCGCGAGCGATATTAGAATAATGCGTGGCCAAGAGGGATATTATGTTTGGGTTGTCCCTAGTTTTCAACAGGGAGGCGTAAAGCGGCCAGGGCGCAGACGCGGCCGCAACTTATGGTCGAAAACACTGACCTGATTCAATCATTCTCGGGTAAACGATCAAAAAAAAAGAGAGAGGAGAAGAAGACAGAGAAAAGAGAGGGAGGAATAGTGGTAAGAATAGAGGAATTTCGTGGGCGAATATGCAACACGGTTAGGAGGCGCGAGGAACGCGGAGAATCCGGCGACACACGTCTCTCTCTCGTGTTGCTCTGGACGGGATTGCACTCGGTGCAGCTTCCTCGGAGCCACGTTCCTGGTAAACAATCCCTTGACCGCGCCGGGCCCGTGGAAATCCAGGCCACGCCGATCCCGTCCGTAGCATTCCAACCGGAGGAAAGCATAACCTAAAAGTGTGACTGCGCTGACCAGCGTACGCAGAGGCAGCTCCGTCTGAATGAGAGAGAGAGAGCGAGAGAGAGAGAGAGAGAGAGAGAGAGGGACACAGGAATGCAGGATAGTGTCTCATGGGATAGGAGAATGGTGGAAAGATGTAGGAAGCGCGAGTAGGCGTTAGAACGAATGCACTAGCTATGCGGCATTTGCCCGACTCCATACTTCCCATACTCTATTCGCGTGAACGCAAACGCGTAACTCACCGACACACATTGCGTACACTCGCGGACGAAGCGCGTACACTGACATTTTTCCGTTTCGCAAAGGGAAATTTTGAAATGAGACGATAAGAAAAGGTCTACAGGGAGGAAGGAAGGAGAAAGGAGACGTGGACGATGGTAAAAAGGGCTGGCGAGCGAGGAGAAGAGAAACGACGAGGGGTTAAACGAGAATGCAATGGAAATGCGTACCTCTCTTGCCATTACGTCATATCCCTGCAGGTAAGGGACCGTCCCAGCAAGCACTTATTCAGAAGGAACGAGTAAAGAAACTGCACGTCGCATTATCGTGGCGACGGGATGCTCTCGTGCACTACTGTCCGCCCACCCTTGCTTGCGCTCTCTCTCTCTCCCTCTCTCTCTCTCTCTCGCTCCTCTTTCTCTTCCTCGGCCTCCGTTTCTCTCGATTTCTCTCGGTTCCGCGCGTCTTTCCTTCCTGCCCGCTCCTCCTCCGCCTTCGGCCCGACCCTCGCGCGATCTTCTAGCCAACGTTCCTCCGTCTCGTGCACCGTACACCGAAACACCTTGCGATGCGACACCGTTTCTCTCTCTCTTTCTCTTCCTCCTTCCGTTTCTCTCTCGCTCTCCCTATGTGCTTCTTCCTCTTTCTCTCTTCCGATCTGTCTGTCTCTGGCGCGCTCCTCGCGCCTCTCCCTCTTTCGCTTCTCTCCTCGTTCTCTCTCTCTCTCTTTCTCTCTCGGTTCTCTCGGTCTCTGTTACTCTTTTCGGCCAGCCTCCGCTCGGAGTGGTTCGCTCGTTCGGTGGATTTCCGCACTGTATCAGCCCGGTATCGGCGTGGCGTATC
This sequence comes from Euglossa dilemma, assembly GCA_002201625.1. Classification (NCBI taxonomy): domain Eukaryota; kingdom Metazoa; phylum Arthropoda; class Insecta; order Hymenoptera; family Apidae; genus Euglossa; species Euglossa dilemma. The sequence goes on from NIJG01000175.1 coordinate 55,123, forward strand.
GCGCGAGCTCGAATCAACGCGCGGGCCGGACGCGAGCGAGCACCTCGCGGCAACACCTCATTCTAGCTGCTCTCTCGCCGTACAATTACCCGATCTAAGATTTCACTAGCGCATATGGGGGCAAATTGTAACAGTGGCTTCCTCCCAGCGGTTACTGCGGCGACTCCTAGTTTTAGATCGATTCTCTCTCGGTGTACGTACAGACACCCGCCCCTCGCCCTCGCCCTCGCCCTCACCCTCGGCTCTCCTTCTCCCCACGAGTTCACCCGCAACAACCTCGCCCCACGCGCGCCTCTCTCTTCCGACTGACGACCACTGCCTCCTCGTATCCCCTACGATCTCTTCCCAGTGGCTACCCAGTCCCCGAGTTTGACTGTTCGTCCCAGACGGTGCTGCCCGCATCCCTTTCGCAAACCTCTAGCAACCCCCTCGTCGGGGTAACGTCGCGGTACTGCATTATCCGCTGCTCTGTTGGTACATACAGGGACGAATTGTAGGGTAGATTCTACGCGCCCCTCGTTTCGAATTCGAATATCTCGGAATTTTAATTTAATCTTCGTGATTTCTATTCATAAGACCTTTATGGTTACTTGAAAATTCGAATATCTTGGAATTTTACTTTAATCTTCGTGATTTTTATCTCTAAGTCCTTTATGGTTACTTGGAAATTCAAGTATCTCGGAATTTTACTTTAATTTCCATGATTTCTATCCCTAAGTTCTTTATGGTTACTTGGAAATTCAAATATCTTTGAAATTTACTTTAATCTCCGTCATTTCAATTCCTAAATCCTTTATGGTTATTTGAAAATTCAAGTATCTAGGAATTTTCCTTTAATTTCCATGCTTTCCATTCTTAAGTCCTTTATAGTTACTTGAAAATTCAAATATCTCGGAATTGTCCTTTAATTTCCACATTTTCCATTCTAGTCCTTTATGGTTACTTGAAAATCCTGTCGTTCGTTTATCGTACTAATAATTCTAAATTAACAGAAATAATTGTAAGTATTAATGAAAATTAAAATTAATGGAAACTAAAGAACGTTACGCCCTTGCCGTACCATTTAAGTTCGGTAGGCGCGTGCCACGGCCAACAACAATTTCGTCCGAACGCGTCGAAGAATAACACGTGACTGAGTCAGAAACACATCGGTGAAGAATATCCACGAGCCTGACTCCTGAATGTTTACATTGAACTCTCTCTCTACCAGTCACGGCTCTCGCTAGTAATACTCGTGTTTGACTCGACTTCCTAACGATGAATTTCATAAATTATTGTAGGAGCAGTTTCTTTGATATAATAACAAATACAAAAATTACGTACTATTATATCTACTTTAAAGTACGTTTTAATAATAATATTTTCGGTTTATATTGAATTTTCAAAGTTAAGGCAGAATACTACTTGAATTCGCGAAGCGTCTCCCTCGAAGTCTGCGCGGCAAATGAACGCTGGCCACGGTCCCGCTCTCCTTATATAGGCACTGCCCTCTGGTGGCGAGAAATCGTACTATAATCCGCGCGCGCGTCTTTTACCATAAACAAATATTTTTCTGCTATACCAACTAATGATTTATTAATCTTCACATGCTTCTTAACTCAAATCTACTTCGTAATTCTACATCTTTAATTTCCAATCTGTAATTATATTAAAATATCGAATACGAATACACACGCGACTAAATATATAACAGGATTTAATTGTCGATAATTCAAACATTCCCCATATAGGAATATCTTACATCTTATAGACGTGGTCACATAGATTTTCGCTTCGATCTCCGATTAGTCATTCCGTTAAAAAACAGATGCACAAATGTTTTGCGATCGTGTTACCGTGGCATTGCCTTGGCGACAATAAAGGTACCTATAAATAAGGGACGATGAACTCTCGAACGTTTAGTACAATCCTGCGTCACATTGCTAATAAATCCTTGATTCGTAGGTTATGATCAACATCAAACATCCAAAGATCTACGGGAAGCCACCCGTGAAGAAATCTTTCTCGATGAGAGACTTGGAATCGAAGCAGAAGACACTCGTCGATGAAACATTTATTTCTAACAAAAGAGAGATTAATAATGATTCTATGGCTATGAACAAAATTGGCAAAACAGGCTGCAATAATCGAGACGTTATAGAAACGACTGCGAGTTCGTTCGAACAGCTGTGTAACATAATCAGTGATCTGGAAAAAGACATAACTGCCAGGACTCCAGGGTCGGATCAATTACAGGTTCACGAAACGTTGCAACGAACTTTTCGACTCGGTCGATCACGTTGATTTTCATTTACATTTTTTCAGGTGAAACCGGAGAAAGACGAATCCCAAACGATATACGACACAAATGGAACCACGTACGACGATATAATGTCCTTCTTGACGAAACTGGAAGAGGGTAGCTGATAGTATTTTTCGTCGGTATTAAGATTTCCTTTCTCCATTTTTCCTGCTTCTATAGATTACTTTATACTCGACAGGTTCTGTGGACGAAACGAAGGCGAACTTACCGGAAGTAGATGCTATCATGCTCGAAGAGATATTCGGCGACTCGGAACTTTTGCCTTGCGTCAATTATGATAGGTTAGAGTTTTCATTTCGAAATCGTTGATCGAACTAGATCGTGAAATTCTGTTTTTCCTTCAGCACTGTCCCGGTGAATGTCAACAACGATAACTCCCGTGTATTTAAAGAGGATCTAGCCACGGCGCATTTGCAACTCGAGGAGAAAGATGCGACTATATCGTTGTTGACGGAACAGTTAAAGAACGAGAGGAAAGCGGCTTGCGAGAAATTGGAAAGTCAAAGGAAAAGCAACGCTAGCAAGTGGCAGCAACAAGAGGAGAAATACAAGGGGATCGTGAAGAGGCATCAGAAGTTTATCGAGCAATTGCTTTCGGAAAAGACCGAGCTGACCGAAAAATGCAACTCTTTGGCGCAGAATGTGAAAGAGATCGAGATAAAAATGCAACGGGACTCGAAGACTATGGCTAATAGGCATATAGTCGAGCTGCAGAAAGCCAAGGAACACTTCGCAGCGGCAGAGAAGATTAAACGAGAGCGTTGGATAGAGGCGAGAACGACGAAGATCAAGGTTTCGATCACTTTACGAGATTTCGTGGTGAATGTTTCGACTGAAATTTTTCAACGATTCGTAACGCTTTAAGGAGATGACAGTGAAGGGGCTGGAGCCTGAGCTGCGTAACATGATGGAGCAACACGCCGAGGAAATTCAAAGGCTAAGGAACGTACACATGAAGGAACTGCAGGACACGGAATTACGAATTATACGTCGGTCTAATCAGCAGTTAGAGCAACTGCGTCTAGAGTTGACCGGCAGCCATGAAAGAATGTTAGCCAACGAGAAGAACATCCTGTGGAACAGGTACGGAATGAATTTTTAGCAAGATCTATTCGAAAATCTCTCCGACACGAATTGAATTAATTTATTCAGATATCAAGAGAAGCTGGAGGAACAAGAAAATCAGTTTAAAATGCAGCAAATGAAACTTATGGACGAGCTGCAACAGGACAGAGAAAAGTTCGGCAAGGAACAGATGAAACGAGACACAGAGATGCAGTCCAGCTTGCAAAAGATACATTTGCAGTATCAGGTAGAGCTGGAGCTGAAGCTTCGTGTATGAACTGGTCGCACCGATCTGAGAAACTTGAAATTTTAGCAAGAAATAGAGACACTGAAGCAACAGCACTCGAATGATAAAAAGATCCTTCAGGACTCGCTGAAGGTCGAGTGGGAAGCTTGGTTGACCAACTATAAGAGACAACAGAACGTACGACTCGAGCAAGCCGAGAATAAAATAAAGGAAGAGTCTAAAAAGGAAAGAGATCTGCAAATCGAGCTCGCTATCGAACGTTTAGAAAAAGATTCGCGAAATGCGAAATTGACGCTTCAACGGAACTTTGATTGCAAGCTTAGGTAATCTGCAATTAATTCGCTAATTTCGTTGCCGCGATTTCGAACGCATAGTTTCATTACTTTTTAGATCTCTGACGGAAAAATACGAAATGGAGCTGCAAACCGCAATAGACAATGAACAATTACATAAAGGTAAGTTGACGCAAACGAAGGATAAGCTCGAAAAAGCTCAAGTTCAATTGGAACAAATGGAAAAGAAGTTGCAAGAATGCGTATCCGAGCTGAGTAGCGCGAACGAGGTAGGATTTTTTGCAAAATCTTCGCAGAGATTCGATGAATTATCGTTTGTAGAACGAGAAATGATATCTTTAGGTAATTCAACGATTATCTATGGAAAGGAATAATTCAAAGAAATTGGCCAGGCAGGAAATCGAGGGAGAGAAAAGAGAATTAGAGGAGAAAATTGCCTCGCTTTATCAAGAAATAACTCGTATTAACGTGAACAAAGACACTTCGATGGCTCAGCTACATAGCAGGTTCGATTTGAATAACTATACAATACAAAAAATGCGGATATTTACGATCGTCTTATGTTTTAGAATTAAGTTGATAATGACGCAGAAGATTCTAACGATAAAAAATTTGACTAAAGAACTTAACGACACGAAACTGAAGTGCGAACATTTGGAAAAGTTAGTGGACCAACAGCGACGAGAATATATTTTAAAAGGTTTATAAATGACGATCGTTGTTACTTATTCGATTATATATTTTATTTGTTGTGCGAACAAATATTTTGTATTTTATACAAAATAAATAAAATGACTTCAAATGATTTAATATTGCATTATGATAAAAATATTGCATAATTTTATACGAAATAAAATAGAAGTAAATTTAAAAGCCACAATGTCTTTAATTGCAAAAGATTGGCTATAAAAGTTCATTCGGTTTAATTCTCCAGCAGTAATTATATGTAAAATGTTAAATAAAATTATACTTTTTTCACAATCTGCACGACATCCTCGTCACACAATATGTGATCTTTCCCGACTTTTTGTGGCTGATGTTTGACAGACGATCCCCACACGAGAGCACTAAATGTTGATAAATAACGTACGTGATAATCTAGAAGAAATTACAATTATAGACAAAATTAAAGCGAATACTTACTATTTGAATTCTTTCGCGATAGAACGATGTAGTTTGTTACAAAAATCTTCAACTGTTCGTTTCTCCCTGTTCAATACAACTGGAGAATTATAGTCTGGCAGTTGACCCTTTGGTTTGGTATAACTAAATTGATACAAATAAATGGATAATTTATCAAGTATTTCAGGAAAAAGAAAAGATAAAATTTATCCCAAAAACTTACATTCTAACCAACTGTAAGTATTCCCACATTTTTTCAAGCAAATCATCAAAGTTCCACTTATGATGGGCAGAAATAGGTACACAATGTGGTATTTTGTAAATAATATCTAATTCCTCAATACTAATTTGATCTAGAATTAAATGAAAAAAAAGATTGTAATCCACAACGCAAACTATTATTTACGGATTTTTAATTTTATTATAGTTACCTATTTTGTTGAGCAAATAAATACACGGTATGTAAACACGATTTCCTTCGATAACATCGATCAAATCGTCGGAAGTGGCGTCGTATCGCAAAGTAATGTCTGCATTATGAATTCTATACTCTGACAGTATACCTTTCACTGTTTCTAAGTCAAGTTCTGATTGTGTACACTGACAAATAATGCAACCATCTTAGTGTCTCGTACAAAGCATTGCATGATAAACATCTTAAAAAACTACACATGATTCTGTATAATATAATAAAAGGTATAGAAAAATATACTTATGCTTGATGAAACAGATCGAATCACGTGTGGTTTCCTATATTGCTCTTCTCATTGTTTAATTACCGTAGTTTGAAAATTAATTCCACCTTTATCCTTTTTGCGGAAAGTAATGTTGGGTGGTTGTTTGTTTAAACGCAGTCCAAAACCTTCTAATTCATGTTCAATTAATCTTTTATGTCCAAGTGGTTTTAATACATCCAGGACTATGAATATCAAACTGCAGGTTCTTGCAACTGCGATAACTTGTCTTCCACGTCCCTTACCATCTTTTGCACCTTCGATAATACCAGGAAGATCGAGCAACTAAGGAATATGTTAAATGTACAAGGTTAAAATACAATTATGTACTGAGTAGCAAGCATAACAAAGTCTAGAAACCTGTATTTTTGCACCCTTGTACTTTATACAGCCAGGAACAGTAGTAAGAGTTGTAAATTCATATGCAGCAACCTCAGAATAAACACCAGCAAGCGTACTTAACAACGTAGATTTACCCACAGAAGGAAAACCTGTAATTTGGGATAAAATATAAGACTGCTCTAAAGAGGTATAAATTTTTAAGTATATTTTAATACATACCAACAAAACCTATTCTAGCATCACCCGTTTTAGCTACTTCAAACCCTTGTTCACCACCACCTCCACCACCTTTGGGAGTTATAAGCTCTCGCCTTAGTTTAGCTAGTTTTGCTTTCAATAAACCTAAGTGGCCTGAAGTGGCTTTATTCTTTTGAGTACGAGCCATCTATAAACAAAATTATATTATAATATAGTATACTAAACTTAAATAGATAACAAATAAAGGTAAAACAAAGGTTACCTCGGCCTCGATCGAGGCGATCTTTTCTAATATTGTACTCATTTTGATATAATCGAAAAATTTCTTTAACTTGTAAGATACTTAAAACAAGTCTCTCTTAAGCCCTTTCGAGTGCTTCCATTACAATATTATAAGAATATATCCCTCTCTAAGTCTTGCACGTGTTGACAGGTTACAAACACATGCCACGCACAGTTTGAGGGAATCAAATAACATGTAATCTTTAGAAGCATGGAAAAAAACACAAAACTTAAGGCTAGTTTTCAAATAAGACACAGAAATTAACGTATTTACAATTTACAGTTTGTAATTATTTGAATATGCAAATGTACAATAAGTGTCAATTACTTTTGTATAAATTTCATTTGAGAACATATAAATGTAAGTATTAGAATTAAATACAGGTACCAATTTTAAATCACCAGTTTTCATGCAAACATTAAAGGGGAAGATGTTGAAATTTTCCCTTTATTTTAATGTTTCTCAATTTTTTCAATTTCTTAATAGACTGGTTTACATAAACTTAGGATATTACAACTTAATAAACTTTTAAAGATCGATCTATATTTTCCGATGTAAATTTTTCTGTTCTGCAATCTTTTTATTTCATTTGAATAGCTGCGATAGATATCTTCTTGCTAAAACAATCGTAAAATTACAGTGTAATAAATTAAAAATTTTAAAGTTTAATTAATTACGATATATTTTATCCTTTCACGACGAAAGATTACATGCCAATAAGTCAGCAAAGAAGTCAATAGAATCGGCTTCGAAATCAATGCCATCTATTGAGAATATAAATTTCGCCTAAAAAACGCTAGAAGTTAGTAGGAATATAGAATACATAAGAAGGTAGCAAATGCTTGATATTCTTAATTCTATACATTGCTAAACATCATGTACAAAGGCAACAAACAGAGTCAGCATTGAGATTAGTACCATCTATCAAGAACCACCATTTTGACTAAAAATCTCCCAAGTTAACAGGAACGTAGAATAAACGAGGAGGTAACAACTCCTGATACAGTTCACCTTACCCAGAGTCGATTATTCAATGAAGATAGATATACTTCTCGCAACTTACAATTTAGTCTATTTCATTTATTTTCAATAATTACCACAAGACTTTCAATTTATTGAATAATATTGTTTTATTAAAAATGTCTTTTAACATTCGATATAATCACCAATTTTCCTACAGAGAAAATTATAGTGAATATAATGAAAAGTTTTATTTGATTCCTTCAGGCGTATTTTATTACAATATTAATTTTTCTGGTGGACAGTAAATAGGATAACAGAATACAATCTTCATTTTCTATAAACACAATCCTTAGAAAATTAATACCAATAAAGATCTAGGTGATTCGATTGATGCAATTTATATGGATATAAAAGTTTAAAGTTTATTTATATAAAAATTATAAATTAATTTTGTTAATGTATTTTTACGACTTCTACAATTTTGGAGAATTTATGGACACTATAACCACCTAGTGGCAAAATGCTGATATTAACCGGCATTACCGGCATTACGTATTAACGAGTACTAATTTCTCGACCATTTTCAGCGCTCTTTTCAGTGGATGAGAGTTCGTAGCTAAAATAGTTAAGAAAATGTACACATCAGTTGAACTCTTTAAGAATTATATTGTAGAATAATGTCTGAAGAAGAAGAACTCATGTTTCATTCAAATCATTATTGAAATCTCTTTCCCTCCATACCTCTTCTATATTCCTATTATCTTCTAGTGATTTTTAGTCGAAATGAAGATCGCATTAATACATGACTTAATTCAATTGTTGCTTTACCTACGAGATTACACAGGAAAGGAATTCATTAAGCAATTTTCTTGCTTAATCTTATAATGAAAAGTAATATTTTATTGAAAAGTAAAATAAATTCGGTGTTAATTTTACAAATGTTACAGCAAATAATATGAAATAAGATTTTTCTGTAAAATAAAATGATAAGACACGTTTATCAATATTTTATTATTAAAACGTATCATTGTATATATTGTTATCAATTAATTTACTGAACCTACATGTATTTACAATAATATCCTAAATAAATGTCACAACATGCTATAAGAATTAAATTACTTCTCCAATTCACATCTTTCTAGTTTGTTCAATTATGTTTTCCAAGTACAATTATTTGCAAAAAATTTTACAACATAATTATAGAAATTAGTGAATTAGAAGAAAATGCAATAGAAATTTAATGTACAATAGTTAGTTATTCCATTTAAGAAACTTATGATACAAGGGAGAATACAAATCGTAAACTTTTAGATTTTTTTTACAAACCTGATGTGATTTGGAGAAGTAAATATTTTTAAAAAATGGCAAAATTACCTAATTATTATATCGAATGAACGAATAATATTAAAATTAATGAAATTACATTTAATACATAATTCATTTAGAAATGAAAAATTTGAACGATAAAACATACACATAACCTGTTACAGTATAACGTGTCAAAAAGTTACAAGCAATTATGCCAGTTTTTCAGGAATCGTGTGCAGAGGTAGTGTTTGCAATAACACTATAATAATCTCTATGTAATGTTTTATGCACAATTATATTAAATATGTTGTAGCAAATACAAGCGCAAACGATCATTATAATTCATCCTGGATCCATGTATCTTAGGATGGGACGAGCATCCGATTTAAATCCTTGCACAATATTAAACGCAGTTGCGAGGAAACGTTTACCAGGAGGATTAGAATATAAAGACAGTTTACTGCCATCGGCTATTCCACGAGTATGTTCTGTTTGGAGATGAAATTTGTATAAAGATGTCATTTTTAATTGCTTTTAGTAGACGAAAGAATTGACACAAGCAATGGAAGAATCTCGTTTACAAGTATCTCATACATTACAATCTTGCCTTCAGTCTGACGGGAGAAGAAGATACGCTACACCACCTCAGCAAATAGCTGCCTTTAATCGTAGATCAAACCCAGAAATATCTTCTCCATGCAGCGTTGAATGGATAAAGACAGATAAAGATGTTGTAGTGGGAGATGATGTGTTATCATTAAATCCAGATGATAATTTTAATGTTCATTTCCCATATAGGAGAGGAGAGCTTAATATTCACACTGGCCCCGGTGGTAGCCTAAGATCTGTGATGGCTGATTTAAAAACAATTTGGGAATATGTGCTTACAGACAAAATGGACATTCCATTAAGAGATTTAAAACATTATCGAGCTGTTCTTATAATTCCTGATATTTATAACAGACAGTATTTAAAAGAATTAACAACTCTGATGCTTTGTGACATTGGATTTGGAGCATGTTTTTTATTACAAGTTGGTATTAAAACTTTTTACAAATATATCAAATATTCTCTCACTAATACATTGACATTTTATTATATTATAAAGGATCACGTAGCGGCTACATTTGGCGCAGGTCTTGGATATGCGTGCGTGGTTGACGTCGGAGATCAAAAAACGTCGGTTTCCTGCGTAGAAGACGGAATTTCTCACAGAAATACAAGAGTACGAATGGATTATGGTGGTGGCGATATCACACAGACGTTTTTTTGGTTACTTCAGAAATGCGCTTTCCCTTACAAGACGTGCGATCCGGCTAATAAATTGGATGCGTTACTCTTGAGTCAATTGAAAAAAGATTTTTGTCACGTTGATTTGAACGTATGCGGATCTCAGGAAAAGACCTTTATAGTTCGAAAACCAAAACAACAAACCGAGAAATATACTCTTCAAGTTGGCGATGAATGTTTGGTTGCACCTTTGAGTTTATTTCAGCCCGAATTGTTTAAAGTTACTGGAACGCATAGCGTGCATATACAAAAAAGATCGATGGGAGATCCAGAAGATCCGCACGATGAAAATTACTTACGAGAAACGAGTGTATGTAACGTTACATAGAAATATGGTCATACTTATTCTTCTAACGTGAACGTAGTTTCATTACTGTTTAGAGAAGAGGCATGAAAGAAAATCTTGAGCAAACATCTGAAATGCAAGAAGAAGCAACTGCCCCAACCGTAGCAGGGGAGGAAGAAGTAGTTGTAGATGCCGTAGATGCAGCACCGATTACCTTATCGAATCGTGATTTAGATGCTCCACGCGATTTTGTAGTAGGTCCTCAACAACTGTTGGGTCTCGATCATGCTGTTCTTCAAAGTATCGATCGCTGTCGTACGTAAATATATTCGATCCAACAAATGTAATAGAAATTCACAGATCGATTCATTTATCGAAGTGTAATCATTTTTCACAGCTACGGAAGACCTAAAAAGAAAAATGTATAGTTGCGTGCTCGTTGTTGGTTCAGGTATGAAATTTCAAGGCATAGGCATGTGGTTACACAATCGGATCTCTCTTCAAATTCCCTATATGTATAGAGCAGGTACGAATCTTTGCATAATAATTTAACAGTAAGGAGGATATTAAATATCTTTTTATAGAACAATTGGACATTATAACACAACCGAAAGAAATGGACCCAGGTATGACTACATGGAAAGGAGCTGCAATTTTAAGTTGTTTAGAATCTGCTCAAGAATTGTGGATAGGTCGACAAGAATGGGAACGTACAGGTGTTAGAGTATTGAGGGAGAGAGCACCCTTTATGTGGTAAAAGTGCATTCAGAATTTTTAATCGAGTATAAGATTAAGTATAAGATGACTCAAGTATTAAATTTCCAATTGGCAATTTTTTATAGCCATGTACTATACATCATTATTTAGTACGCAAACATATATTTTCTAGCTTTAAGCAATTCAAAATAAAATTTTCTTGTAAAAATATGATTTACATTATTTGTATTGTAATTATACCTATAACATATCCATCAGTCTAATTTTTCCTCTATCGTTTCTATGATAAACAGCTATGTCAGCTTCAAGCAAAAAGTTTACGAAGTCTAGAACATTTGGAGTAACTTCAACATACATGTCGTCACCGCCCTTTGAGTATGAAGATGTCAATTTCTAAAAATTTACAGTTATTTACTTTTGTTATTAAGTAGAAAATATTTTTATACAATTTGAAACACCAAGCAAATACTTACTGCTAGAAAATCTTTGAAATCATCATTTTCTGGGAACAAGTTTTCCACTACCATTTGCTAAGTATTTTCATACGCGATTAAACTAAGATCAAGTACGAATAAAATGTAAAATATATATTTTTTTGTATCATACCAAATCTTCTTTCGTAGAGCGAAATATTCGTTTTGTTGCACTGTATTCTCTATCATAGGTTGTATTAGCTGTTAATTCAGCAGCACCCAAGTAAGCTTCTTTCATCTTTTCAAAGCCGGCTTTTTTATTTTTTAGACTGAAAAGAAATATATAATTTTATAAAAGAAGCCTATACTAAATTGTAACAAAGTAACACTTTATTGTTATACGAACTAAATTATATCATCTTTAATATTCGAAAGTTCCGTCTGCATATTATCGTATAGTGTTTGAACATTTTGTATTTCTTTTTCGAGTTCTGCTAGAACTTCGACGTGTAAATCGGACGTTTTAGGGAAAGGATGATCTTTCGGTTCTTCCTGCAGAATGTAATCTAATAAACATTTACACAATATGTTTCGCTTGTTTTTTACATCTTCTGGAACGCAATTAGTATCCAAAGTTAGTATCCTATTGTTTACAACTGCATCCGCCAAGTTTTCTATTTCTTTTTGTCGTTCCATTTCTGCGTCTTTCAAATTTTCGAATGAGTCTTCCAACGTAAATTCCATTTTTCTTATTTTCGTTTAAAATTTACTACAAAACTAAACTGTTCGAAATGACATACAAAACTTGGATGAAAAAAGCGGGAAAACAAACACACGTGGTTTTCATCGAACGTTAGACATTATACGAATAACAAACTAGAGGGACACAAGGTAGAAGATTTTAAGCCCGATGGAAACTGAATCGTGATTGGAGCATTTTGAAACAGTTCTACACATGCTCACTCCCGTTTATAAATATGCGCGACGTCTGCTAAAATTAAGGTTAAGTTAGTTTAACTAGTCAAAATGATATGTAGTCGAATAAATTTCGTTTTAAAACGTGTTTATAAACAACCAATATGGAATTGTCGTTTGTGTTCAACAGTTCCGCAAGAAGGTAAGTATTTTATAGAATTTTCATTCATCTTCTTGAATTAGATCATTCCCGTTGAAAGGAGGTTATATTTTTAACTTTCTACGGAATATCTCATTTTTAATAAATTGTATTATTTACAATAGACGAGCGGGATCCTGCACCTTTATTTTTCGATCAACACGTACAAGCGTTATTAACCACTCTGACACGTATTAATTACGATAAAGTTTTTGCAACACGTAAAGATGGATCAAAACTGGTGGTTCCAAAGTATAAATTTATGACAGACGAGGAATTAAAGCAAGCACAGGCTGAAATTTCAGTAAAAGCGAGAGGACGCATTCAAATGCCACCTGTTGTGAAAATGAAATCAGAGGAGGATGTTGTAATGTCAAATGATCCCGCTTTACAAGGTTACAGTATGCAGAACATCGTGTTCACCGATATATCTTTTGGGAACAGGAACAGAGACAGATTAATCGTAGTGAGAGAAACAAACGGCAAATTGAGGCACGCGAATTGCGATGAAAGAAGGCGTATGAATCAAATATATTATCCTATAAATGGTAGAGAAATACATATTCCAAGCATGTTCTACGACCCGCATTTTAGGGTAAAAACATTTCCTTTTTTGCGTAAAAGAAACTTACTAATTTGTACATTATAGAAATTTCTAATATATTTGTAGGATCTACTGGAGAAGGAGGAATTTGAATTTATTTTAGACAGAGCGTGCACACAGTTCGAGCCAGATGATCCAGAGTATCACAGAATTACGAAGGAAGTGTACGAATGGGTGAATAAAAATGAAAAATTTGATCTCTTGCGTTCTACGAGGCATTTTGGTCCATTTGCGTTTCACCTTGTTTGGAAGGATGATTTTCATTCGTTGTTAATGGAATTAATCAAAACGAGAAACATAGAAGAGGCTGGTGCATTGATTCGACTTTATCAGAAGCTTCATCCCGAGTCAAAGTTACATGCTGAACCGGTACTAGACGACGTAGAGTTAATCGCAGCATACGCGAGCTCAGATTCGTCGAACAAACGTGCAATAATGGTTGCCCTACAGAGGTTCCAAAAATTGCGTGAAGAGGAAGAAAAAATGAAACTGGGTATAATGAAAGCGCATGGGTTGTCCGACAATACGTACGAACAAACGTGAACAGTTGTTGTTCATGCTTGTCACTAGATCAACCTCTCTTGCTCTTTATTCTGTACAAATTCATTTCATTGCAAATAAATAAAATCGACATACAGTCATAACGTAATTTCGATGATTATTAATCGATTATTTTATTACGTGATAGTTACTTACAAACATTTACAAATGTAACAAGTCAATTCGATTTGGCGTACAGGATCGTCGGAAAACATTACATATCGATTATTGGCTAATGTCTTGGAAATAACTGAATCGATTCTGGTTCCGCGTCTCGCGGTCGATGTGGGGCCGATTTTCACACCTTTTCCAGATGGATATTATTGCCCAGCGTTGAGTAGATCATGGATCATAAGAACAGGTAGACTCGGAGGATGAGATGTGGCCTTGGTTAAGTAAAACGGGAAACGCATACTTCCGTGAGTAAATAAATCGACGAACGAAGGAGGAAAGAAATGGAGTGTTAAGGAGGGACGAGGAGAAGGAGGAGGAGGGATTGAATCGGTATGAAACGAAGGAGTGCGCGTTTGAGAGAAAGCAGCTTTGTACAAATGCAAATTATGCGACTGGAGACTGTGTGTAAGTACCTACTGTCGTGAATGGAACAATATACAAGTTCGACCGGGAGATCGAACGAGAAGTGCTTGTTCGTTGGGATCGTGTACCGTCTTGATCGTTTAATGCTTTGATAAACACTCGCAACTGAATACTGTGATCGATCGTTATTATCCATATCTTACTCGTATTACTCTTATCGTTATATGTATATTAATTATTACTTCCATATAGATGCGTTTCATGGTGTACGTAGAAAATAAATAAGAGCACGATTACGATCGGCGTAGTTAGACGAAACTTCCTAATCGACTATCGAGAATGACGACGGAAAGAAAGAGAAAAACCGCGCCAAGCAGAGTAATAACCGAGTTGAAAGGGAAAGGAACGGAAAGGAAGAAAGCACGAAATCGAACCTATCGGCTATTAGGCCTCTCGAAGCAAGGTATGCGCGTATCGATTATATAAATGTGTACCTCTGATTTCTGTCGAACAGTGGGAAGCACGGTTACCTATTCCATAGCTCTTCGTTAATCCGACATTTCTCTACGATCCCGTTTAACAAAGTAGCACACACATTTCCCGCTGTCAACGCAAACGTTAATAACTAACGATATATCATCATCATCTTCTTCTTCTTCTTCTTCTAGTCTTACTTTCTCGCGCCTCGTGCGTTCCGTTCCAACGCTGATATATTTAACTCTCGCCAAGAGATCAAGAGGTTTCTCGAAGGCTGACAGAAACTTGGGATTCGCGCGTGACAACTGCGATATGCTCTATCAACGAACCGACGCGATTTAAGCGAATCAATTTAATCGGCTAATCGAATTAGGAATGAACGTTCGAGGCAATGTGGCGCGACGTTTTTTTGATCGCGGAATCGTTCCAAAAGTGTGAGACGCAATCGTGACAAGGTTCGCGGCGTCGATGGAACGGCGGCAAATTCCGAGAGGTTGGCAAATAATAATTTACAAGCCGTAATGATGATATCTCGTTGAAGATTCGCCAAGCGAAATGAACAGAGCGCACGGGGTTCTGGAACGAATCCACGAGCATCATTTTGTTCGGATCATGCCGCGCACGCGTCGCAAACACACTCGCTGTATTTTTCGATCGGTAAATATTGAGCAATGTTCCTTTTTCAATCTTGCCATTGTCCGTCGAAAAATCAATCTTCTCCGAGACGCGTTGAACCGACGCGAGGAACGGTCGCTCTACATCCTCGCGTTTTTCCAATCGAGATTTACGTTCTCTCCTTCCGATCGAAGCTACTTAGAAACATACGAAGAATCTTCCACACACTGTGACTTACGAGTAAATATACGGGGAGATACAGCTCGTTCGTTTAGCGTTGCACTTTGTGCGAGTTCGTACGTAGCCGGGTTCTTAAACAGGAATAAACATTCGTCTTTGAAGTTAGTTTACGACACAGTGACGCGTACCATTATGCTCTTCCGCCTGCTGCTCCTCTCTACCTACCTAACTCTATACGCTTAAATACTCGTTTATATAGAAACTTCTTATCTCTGCGTTCCGCGTATATAAATTTCTCGTTCCTCTTTCTCCGTGGATATAGTTAAGTTTAATATTCATACGTACGCGTGATAATTCGACGATCCCGTTCATAGCGACAGGCCGTCCGGGTGTAAAGTTATTAAACTGGGGGGCTCGAAAGGAAAACGCGAGGACAGGAAGAGCGACGACGACGTGATCGCGCGGTTTACAGAATTATTCCTCGCTTTTTTTTTTTCTCCGCTCTTCTTTTCGTTTTGGCACAATCGTCGCGGCGCGCGCTTGCTCGACGATAAAAATCTACGTTATCCTGCGAGCAGGAACTCTCGATTCGTCGAGCATTTACTTCTTCTTATCCCTAACGATGGTAATAGACGACGAGAAGGGTTCTCGTTTCGCACGCCGCCTGTGTTTATTATGCGTCCGGATTATGCGTTCCGAGAGAGAGATTGCGCTTTTCGTTTACGATTATTAATACTATATATCGTTATTAATTATGATAATCGATATTATAAATTACGCGTGACTCGCTAAGTTCTCTACGCTGTACTCTACTTTCCAGCCGGCGAGGTCGCGCGTGTGCCGACCTCCGTCTAAACCCTTCGACGAGATCCGTCGTTCGTTCGTTACGAGAAAACAACCAAAACCATGCCGCGTGTCCGTTCGCCTCGAGTTCTTCCGGTTCCCGCTAGGCGAAGGCGGTTAACTCGCGAGCACGACTTCGGCAGCCACCTTCACGCTGGATTCGAGCAACGAGCGGCTTCTCGGTCACAGAATATCCGTCTCGTAAATCTTGCTGGTAGTGGTGGTGGTAGTCGCGCTCGCGATACCGCTGATAGACGCGGTGGTAACGACGACAGGGACGCTCGTGGGCCCGGCGACGGACACCACGCTGACATTTTGCCCGTCGTTCGACTCGCTCAAGCTTCCTGTCGCAACGCTAGACGCGAGAATGCTGCTAGCAGCGAGCTGCGATTGTTGTTCGCGCGCTTCCTCGGATCGTGTCCTCAACCCATCCACGGAGACCTCCTGCGAGACAGCGGAGGGCTTCGCGGTGAGACTGGTGAGAGATCCGGAGCTAGCTGTGCTCAGTCCCAGGCCCATCTTGGCCAGCAGATTGCTCTCTGAGCCGGTCTTCTTCAGCAGATCCGGCGGCGCAGGTGGGACCGTAGTCAAACCCGCGGTGTTCCTCTGCAGCTGTTGAAGCCTGGCGTACTGTTCCTGCAACGCCTTCTGCTTGCGCAGCAGCTCCTGGTGCCGTTGTTCCAGCTGCTCCTGCCTGCCTTTCTTGCTCTGCAGACCCTCCTGCGAGTTCACGCTCTCGCAGGAGCTGGAGTTGCTGGTAGAGAGTACCGCGGACGACTGCGAGCTGGTGGAGTTGTTGTGCAGCACCGGGCTCGGGGTGGCCTCGAGCGTCGCGAGGACAGAGACCGGAGGTTGTTCGGTGGGTAAAGCCATCGGTGGTTTGCCTTCCTTTACCGGCAGAGTGCCACGCGCCGGTGGCCTTCGCAGCGTCGCGTTCGCGCTCTGTAAGTTACAAGAATGATTCCTAGGCGGCAGCTGCGGGCTCGTAGGGCTGGCCAACGGCGACCTGGAGCTGGTCCTCGGCGGCGGAGGCGGTGGGACTCTCCTGGCGCTGGCCAGCTGCAGCAACTCCGCGTTGCGTTCCGGCACCGGTGGCTTCTGTCCCGGGACGAACCCCTGCGGCAAGGTCGGCAAGCTCGGCTGCTCCTGCAGGGACACCTGCAGTCTGGCGATCGGCGGCGACGTGTCGGTGTCCGAGCTAGACGGGTAAGAGTGCAATCTGCGCAAGGTGCCGCCCTGCGTGGGCGGGCCGGCAGCTGGCGCTAGCGTTCCGACGCTGGGCACCACCGAGCTGCGAGCTCGGCCTCGAGAACGTCTGCAGCTCGTCTAACAGAGCGTCGAGTGCGTTCTCCGGACGCTGCTGATGGGCGGCGGGTGGCTCGAGAGGGTGGGCCCCTCCCCCGAGGACGCTCGCTGACCCCACGACAGTGCGTTCCGCTGGCACAGGGGCAGCTGCCTGCGTTCGACACGTGGACGAGACCGGTTATCAAAGCCATTCCTCCTCCTCTTCTTCTCTAAGAACGCGACGGTGCAGCTGTTGCCTCCGACGCCCCACCGAGGAAGCTCGCTTCGTTCGGCGTTGCGTCTCGTACGCCGCGGATGGGACACCCCCGACCGATCGTCGAAAGTTGTCGGAACAGAAACAGGTGGCAGAGAAACAGAGAGTGAGAGAGAAAGAGAGACAGAGAGCGTGGTAGGGAGAGAGAGAGAAAAGAAAGTGGCCCGAGAGAGAGAGGTGAACAAAACCACGGCGTGTTTCATCGAGACCCGAGAAGTGGCGATGATTTTATCGAGAGAGCAACTTTCGGCGACGTCGAGGTGCGTCGTGGAAGGCGGTGCGTCGATTCGAGACGCTCTCCGCGAGCAAACGCACGTTGGGACGATGATTAAATTATCCGGTAGGTGAAACTCCGTCGGGACGCACCGCGATCCTACGACGTTTTTCATCGCGGATCGACCATTCGCTTATCGGCTACGTCATGCCAGTAAATAGTGAAGTATATGTGCGCGAATATATGTATCTTGCATGCATAGGTGCTGGTGAGACAATGGTGAGCGATCGAGGGCTAGAGCGTGAGAGTGAGAGAGAGAGAGAGAAAGAGAGAGAGAAAAAAAACGTGAGAGATAGGCGAGAGAAAAGTAGGATGACCGAGAAATCGGAAGGCGCGAGATCGATCGAACGATGCGAGTCGATGAGTCGTGAGCGCAATAGAAAGAATAAATCAATGGTAAATATACGTATTAATTCCGTTAAGATAGTTACCTGCGGTCTGGGTTATACGTTTTGTGCGTGCGTTGTGCGTGTTACAAGTCAGTACTCGTTTGGGGCTCTTTTACATTTGGCATCGATTGTTGTCCAGTATTAGTCAACTTAAAAAAAAAAACAGAGAAACCAAAAATCAAAAATCCAAAATCAGATTGTGCCGTTCGACCGGCTGGCCGCGTGTTCGGTGTCGTTTTTTTTTTCTTTCAGTACGCCAACAGACGCCGCGCCAGGAGGCGCCGCGACGCCGCTCCCGGCCGGCGCTCTGTTTCGCGCTCTCGTCCCGCATTCATCATCCGTGTTCTCTTTGTCAGTCCGTGTACGAAAAAAGAAAGCCGTGCTGGTCGAGGCGCGTGCCCGGGCATCGACGAGATTCCGTTTTTTTTTTCACTTCGATGTCTTTTTAAACGGAACGGAATATACAAAAGAGGAGAGAGAGAGAAAGAGAGATAGAGAGTGAGAAAAAACAAAAAAAAAACAGAAAGAGGAACGTACGTCATCGATTCCCAGAACGTCGATACCAGAAACGCACGCCACGAGGCCGTCCTTTCTGTTCGGCAAAAAACCAAGCTTGAAAACGGCATGCATGGCTACACACGCTATAACTCGCACGTGCAGAGCGACCGCTGGCACGCGTGTACAGCAATATAATACATATACGTTTACGTGCATGTCGCATGCTGCGCCAACGATGCGCGCGCATTCCTTTACGTATCACACGGAGGAACAACATGCTTTCAAAAGTACAGAGACGAGTGGTTCTTGGCCGAGAAAAGAAACACAGGTATATATATATATACACGGTATAAAAAGTAACGTACGAGAAAAAAACAAATGAAAGGTGGCCGATCAAAGATACACAGTCAAAACCTTTGGTCCAATCCTTATAGTAAGGCAGTACATATTTACGGACTCGAAAAGTCGAACAGAGAGAGAGAGAGAGAGAGAGAAAGTGGCACGCGCACGCTGTTTCGCGCGTACGCGCGCGTGTAAATTAGTACAGAGAGAGAGAGAGAGACAGAGAAAGAGAGATAAGAAATATAGAGACAGAGAGATAGAGATAGATATATAGAGAGAGAAAGAGAAAGGAAGGAAGAAAAAGAGAAGAGGAACGTGTGTAAACAGACATGTGTATGGAACAAAGTGGTGACGTCGAATCGATCCGTCTGACAGAGACGCGAGACAGGGCGAACGAAAATTTGAACGGTGAAGCAGGGGTGCCGGCGAGCTGCGAACCAATTCCAACAAGAGTCGAAAGCAACGTGACTACGTGTGACGCGAGAGTCGAGCAGACACGGATGACCAAGGTGGAGAAAAAAAAAAGAAACGAGAAGAACGATGAGGGGAAAAAAAATATATCGAGAAAGTAAACTGTAGGTTTGAGGGGGCGAGGGATGATAATGGCGTGATGACGATGATCGAGTTGCGCGTACCAAGCACAGCGAAACGTCCCAAACGACTGCAAAATTATAATTCGAACAAGCAACGAAACTCTTTTTACGGAACGCTCGAATTCGTGTGATGAATCGTACAGGTTGATTTTCCGACCAATGACTCGACGTTGTGAGACAGAGAAAAATAAACACACGCGTGGAAAGAAAAAATAAAGAGAATGATAATGATTACGATCGATCGAGTCATTGGTTCAATCATCCTGTAAGACGTACCCCGTTCAAGAACATGGGCGCAAGCGTCGATACGAGCGACGAGAAATTCTTTCTCTTCTCTCCTCGTAGATGGATGCACCGTACGGTAGCGATTAGTGCGAATGGTAAACGAGAGGGCGGCAGGATCGAGTGAGGAACGAGCAGTTGCGCCCTCGACGACGATCACGTGCAACTACACATACGTCACTGTCATCGTCCGCGTCGTTGTCGTCGTGGTCATCGCCGCGAACAGAAAAAAGATCCCGGGAAATCCAATGTAAACCTTGTGTGTCGAGAACAGAGACGGGGGGGTATATACGGGGGTTTGGGGGGCTTTGTTACACCTTACTATAAGAAATGGATTGGAACGAGTGTGTCTGACGAGGCGAGATCGCAACTACTTTCTTTCCCTCGGTCTTAGTGAAAGCCGGCGAGATGCGATGGCACGCGGTATATATCGTCGAGTGCGGGACTCGAAACAAAACAATTTTGCCCGATGGTATATCTAACAGACAAAACGTTGCAAAGGTGTATGCATCTAGAGAGTAAACTGTAAATACAAGAGTACAGTGAGTAATAACAAGGAGGTTTTGCGAGAAGGCCAAAAAGTGAGAGCTCGTAAGGCGCGTAGCGCGTAGCACAGCCGAGGATTGCGCGCTTCTGTAATTTCCGTGATCAAAAGTTTCGTGCGTGTCCAATAGTTTCGTATATATATACTTTCTTTTTCTTTGCCGATACGAGTCGGGTCTGAAAAGCGCTGGGACATAGCGGGAAACGATAACAAAGCTCTAGGTGTGTCGGTAAGATGCAAACAACGCAACGAATGCGCGACCGCGGTCGAGATTTATGCGATTCAGTGGTATGAACCGGCGCCGGTCAGACAACTCGGCGGATTCGTCCTTGATGCGGAGAGAGAGAGAGAGAAACTCATTCCCGTGTGCGCGATCGTCCCCGGACCCGTTTCGTTCCCCCATTTTCCCGATGCGCAACCGAGATCTGACGACCCCCGATGAAGTATTCGCGGTATGATATATATATATAGATACGGAGAGCAACGACGACAAGAATTCGCTCGGCGAATACCTCGAAGAATTCCGCCAAACTTCCGTTACACAGACTTTCTTTTCTTTTTTTTCTTTTTCTTTTTTTGCTTTCTCTCTCGCTAACGCCTGAGCCGTTCTCTTTCCACGCGTTCTTCACGAGGGGGAAAGAAACGAAGAAACGAGAGAAGAAAAAACAGAGACGAAGAGAGAATAAAAAGACACGGGAGAAATTTGGCAAAATGCTTCGAGACGTCGTGAAAGGATAAACAGTTATATGAACAGTATGACGATTTGTGCGGCAGACATCATACCGACAAAAGGAATATATATAATATATA